>CM076584.1:734039677-734178126 GCA_034641835.2 Pinus albicaulis | reverse complement strand
TAATACCATGGTAATGCCCCTTGGTATCATAATTTTAGAGTGCAAAAGGCATACACGACTTGGAGCATTCGTTTCTGCGTGTATACACAACTTCCCTTCATAAAAACCACATATATGCTAAGCCTGAATGTATATGCGGGTTCCCTTCACAAAAGTAGTGTATACATTGCATCCATATGCGGGTTGCCTTCACAAAAGTAGCGTATACATTGTGACATATTATATTTATCATTTCTTTGGCAGTTGCTGGAATTCTTTTCTCTGTCACATCTGAACTGATCTGTAGATACATCATTCTTACATCTTTAACAAATAGGTTGCTTATCATAGGCAACTCGTCAAGTAGGTTTCCATCAAGGACAACTTCATCAAGTAGGTTTCCATCAAGGACAACACATTACATCATATTTCCAACAATCTCCCCCTTTGGACTTGATGGCAACCACAATGGTGTTTGATCACCACAACAGATAGATACATTAATCATAATTCAAACACCATGATACTCTTCCCCTTTGACATCAAGGGCAAAGGGTGGATCAAAACCAAAACAAGGTTTCTCTTCCCTTGTAGAAAGATGAGCTTTGTAGATCTAATGTGCACTGAATTTACCATGCTCCCCTTGAGTTCATGCTGAATCTTTAGACATATTTTTTTAATGAAGTACATGACTCTATAACTCAACCAAGTATGACCATTCCTATCACCAAGGACTCATACTTACATCAATGATCCAACCAAGTGGAATTACATATTTGATTGAACTACCCAACCAAGTGGGTTTACAAATTTTGACTCAACTACCCAACCAAGTGGGTTTACAAATTTTGACTCAACTATCCAACCAAGTGGGTTTACAAATTTTACCAAGTCCTTACATGACTGAATATAACAATTTTACATCATAGGTCTCGACATGACCTTTTCATCCAATGACATTTTATAAACAAGACCAATGAATCTCAATCATGAGATCAGACAACAGCAGACACTTACAATTCCTATAATGCATCATTTCCCACAAGATAAGTGCTTCCCCTTAGCTTGTGCACCCTGTTTGGTCAACTTAGTGTGTCCTAAATTACTACATTAATTTATCAATCCGGGATTCGTAAGCTGATGAAGTGTGGCGCACTATATGTGCAAGATAACCTATTTCTTATCTTTTTGTCGTTTTTAGTTTTCTAATGTGAGATGGAAATTCTAAAATAAAAACAAATATGGTTATGATTATTCAAGGCAATGATATCCTTTATAATGATTTACCAACTTGAAACTTCAAAAGGAATTTGAAACATACAATGACAAAACTTGAAAGGAAATGAAAATGTGTTGCTAACCTAGTAAATCAAAACAGTGAACTATTGAACATGAAAACCAAACTATCCTTGCTGCTGTCTAAACACAAAAGAAAATATGCTTAAAGAAATCCAAGAATTGCAACAAAGTAAATCTAAATCAAATTACATCAACTTATATTCTGATCCCTCGCCATTAGTCCAGCTATGGCTTTCGGAGGTAACCATAAACAACTTGAGCAACCTGATATCTAATTTGCAGAAAAAGAAACTAATATCAAACTACACACTCATACTTCAATCCCTCAACATCAGTCCAGCTGTGGCTTTTGGAGGTAACTAAAAATGACATGAGAAATTTAATATATCTAATTTGCAGAAAATAAACTAATATCAAACTACACATTCATACTCCAATCCCTCACCATCAGTCCAACTGTGGCTTTCAGAGGTAACTGAAAATGTCATGAGCAATTTAATATATATAACTTGTAGAAAGTAAACTAATATCAAACTAAAAATTCATACTTCAATCCCTCACCATCAGTCCAGCTGTGGCTTTCAGAGGTAACTGAAAATGACATGAGCAATTTAATATATCTAAATCTGACTACTAAAGCAAATGAGCAAGACTGAAATAAACAAAGTAGTACTGAAATTAAAAAGAAACTAAGAAAAGTAAATTAGCAGTAGAACAATATCGATTCCATGTCATTATTCAAAAGATATGCAAATGCCCGGGCTTCCTTTTTGAAATCTGATACAAGAACACTGATCAGTTAACATAAAACATGAAAGATTATGGACAGAAGTAAAGTGTAAAGCATGAAAGATTATAAACAGAGATGAAGCATAAATACCATGAAAGATGCAATGTATAAACACATGAATGACTTATGGCACAATGAGATTAAAGAAATAAAACAAGAACTATACAATAATGCACAAAACCTCAGCGTGTGCAGGGGCCCTCTGCACTAGCCTTGGCAACAACCTTCAAGTACGAATAACGCTTGGAAACAGAGTCTTCTTATATATTAAAATGCAGTCATAACAGAGAGGTGATATTACGGCACAGTGGCAACGTAATTACATTACAGAGCTATCTGGAGGCTAATGGAGACTAATCTAATATGCGTATGCAAACGCATTATTTATAACAAAGGAAATATAACTAATTCCCTAAAGTTTATGCTGATAGAAAACACGTAAACCATTACGTCCAGAGATCTAGGATCATGGCCGCGTTGAGGAGTAAATATATGAAGAGTGGATGTTTGATTCGGCTTATGGAGCCATGTACAGGTGTTGATGTGTCTCCCGTAAGTTAGAAACGGTCATGCAAATCCTCACGTGATGAGAAACAGAGTCCTGTCACCGTGGGACTCTACGGTTGACTTCCACTTGGCCACCTTTGACCACAGCCTCCTTAGCTGAATTTGCTCGAGCCAATAGGACACGATCCATGTCCACATCATTTCTAACTTGCCCATGTGGCTCGTTTTTCCTGAAGACACCTGTAACATAGACTTTCACAAAATGGCTACGGAAAGTTGCAGCAGCTGCGGAAAGTGGCAAGATTCCGCAGCTAAATGAGCAAAAATATAAATCAAACAACAGACACAAAATATAGTTAAAAACCATTTTAGATGCTCTTTTGCAATTATTATACAATGATATTGACAACTTGGAAGGTTCAGGTGAGTGAAAAAGGTCTAGGAAGATGTATAAGAAAGATGCAGATTTGAGACTCAACATACCCCCACTGTGAAGGTGTTGCATGTCCTCATGCAACCAAAATTTTGATAATCCTTCTTCATTTCATATGCCTTGACACTTCAGCCAGTACATCCAATCCTCTCCTCTTCTTCCTTGGTGCTGTTAACATCCTGGGCTTCTTCATCAAGCATCTAAATTTGATATTAACCAGTGCTCTGCTTAACTTCTGGCATTTCTTTTTCAATTTCTTGTTCTTGTTCTGCCATATTCCCAGATGTAGCATGCTATTATCATGAATGATTTTGTCCAATTTAATTTGTTCCTTCAATGCCTCATTTTCATTTTTAATGTGTTTATTTAAAAGCTCTAGCTCAAAGACTTCCTATTTCAGTGATTGGACTAGATCATTTTGTACTGTGTGAGGCTGAATGGACGAAGTACTGGGACCTATAGCTGATTTTTCTAAAGATTCTATATAATCATATACTTCTTGCTGCTTGGGGTCTATATCAGGTGTCATTTTTATTGGGATGTCCCCAAAATGCCGTGAAGGAGAGTTGTCTTCAAAATCTGGCTGAGAAGGGCTCACATCAACATCTGGCTGAGAATGGGATGGACTATGTTCAATGTCTGACTGAGAATGAAATGAACCAGGTTCACTGACTGACTGAGAGTGAGATGGAATATAGTCAGCTGGGGACTGTTCAGATGTTTCTTCTCCCAAATCGATAAAATGAGGTCCCTTCATTTGCGTTTTCCTCAACTTCCCCTTAAGCCTGGAAATTCTTCTCACACACTGTGGACCACTATCTTTTTGCTTTTGTTTCCCTTTCTCTTTCTTCTTAGCTATAGATAATTGTTCTTGAAGATGAACCAATCTCTTAGATAACACTTGATGATCTTCTTCTTCGGAAGAAGGGGTTTGATGTACAGCCTCAATACTTTTTCTCTCTTTTGATGTTATTGGCTTTTTACCCTTGGTTTCTTTCTTCTTCCTTTTTGACAGTCTCTCTTCCCTACTAGTTCTTTCAATTGTAGTAGTAGGAGTACTTTGAGTTTCATCATTTGTTATTTTTCTCCTACTCCTTCTTGATGTGCTACCTTCAGGAATTTCTTCAGGTTCCTCAAAGAAATTTCTAATCAAAAATTGTTCCCATGTGTCCTTCTTCTCCTTTAACTCTTTTTCAATCAAAGTTTTTACAAGACCATGGTGATATAGATGTGGTTCTACATCCCCTAAATGTTTCTGAACAGTCACATACATCTTCTTCAAACTATTTAATAGAAAATATGGGATATTGAGAGTTTGATTATCTAGAAAATTCATCAGCAATATGGTATGGTACATATACATGGACCCAAAACGGCCTTCATAGGTGATGAATTTTTGAACAACTAGCAGCAAAGTAGCCCATTCCTCTTTCAAAGCATGAACAGGAATTCCTCTTTTAAAAATAGTTATGTCCATACCTGGGTTATGTATAATTACTCTCCAGGCTTCATCACTAATGCTTTTGTTCTTAAACCATCGTACACTCTCTTGAAGAAGTTCTGTGGAAGATGCTATAGATGCCTCATTCACCGTGAACTTAAAGTCTCCAATCTCTACCTCCAGGCCATTGAAAGACCTTGCAAACGCTTTTGTCACCTCTTTATGGTAGCCTCTAAACTTTTGGATAAACCGCAGCCACTTTGTCTTCTTCAATATATCCCTGACTTGCGGATATCCCTCCATGAATTTAGGTCCCTATGGTTCTGCTCTCAACAATTTACCCATCCTCCTTTCTGCTCTTTAAAAACTTACCTGCGTGAGGAGGGTTCAATGGAAGTAGGACAGCTGAATGAACAGAAATGAGCACGATGACTGTAGGTAGATATCAGAGAGTGGGTATACAGACTGTAGCGTAACAGAGAATGAAATGGAGAGAAGCGGAACAGAGAAGGGTTACGTGAGCATGGTAGAGATACGGCTGTGAGATTAATAGAACAATAGGAAGAGTATAACACATCCAGCAGTGTTTGAAATTTGGTGGCTGCAAAATAAATGTAACCACGTTTAAACAACGGCTATGGATTTTATGCGGCTGAAAGAAGCCGTAGTCAAATCAACTACGTCTCATTGTCATAGGTGGAATATCAGAGTATGAGTGAAGATCGGAGGTTTTAATTATGGGACCGTTTGAGAATGAATGCGAGAGGATCATATGGAGATCGTGAAAGGGTTACGGAGTTTGTCAATATAATCATTGCACATAATGGATGGAGCGTATGGTTTAGAACTATATAAAAATGTGTTTTAAATGCCATTTGAAATGAATTTTTACTCATACCTTGGAATCTTTACCTTTTTTCCTTGGTCTTCAATTTGTTGCTCCTCATTGATATCTTGAATGCTCCATGTCTTCATTTTTGGTCCTCATACCTGCATTTCATTTCATGATTATGGGAATAACATCTGGTTGTACATTCTTTTAAAAACAGAGTGGTAGCTGCGGAATCTACTTCTGGCTGCAGAAACTGGTGTCAGCTGCGGAAACTGACACAACTATTATTTGGGTGAATGGAAATGAACGGATGACAAATGACTAAATGGAAATGGTCATGAAAAAGAATTTTATTGGTAAAATGGAATGAAAAATGAAGTGAAATGGAATGAAGTGGAGTGAAATGAAGTGGAATGGAATGGAGTGGGTGGTCACAAGACTTGTGAAATGAAAGAGAGAGATTTTTTTTTTTTGGAAAATATAGGGTGTCAGGTGTTCCTGATTTTCACCCAATATTTTCTGTATAAGACTGCCAATCAGTGATTGGTTTTCAGGCTTATACAATTTTTTTTTTTTTTTCTTAACTGAAAATAACAAAAGCTAGGCTGGTGGAGAAGAAGAATTCTTTTGTACCAGCCTGATTGCAGAATTTTCTTGAAACATTTTGACAAAATCCTCTTTTGAGAGTGGCTTATGATAAACTTTCAATCTGTGGCCATTCACAATAAGAGGAGTTTGAAACTCATCAATGGTCTTGATTCTTACCGCTCCATTGCTAAAGATCTTGTCAATCTCATCTGGCCCAAGCCAATGAGTCTGAAATTTTCCTTGAAAATCTTTAAACTTGGAATCAAATAACAATGCCCAATCTCCTTCTTGAAACTTCTTCTCTTTGATGTACTTGTCATTCCATTTAGCTCTTTGATATTGAACTAGATCAGTTCTTAGAATTGCCTCTTGTCTGATCTCATCTAGCTCATTCAATTGCTCCATTCTATGCTTTTGGGCTTCTGATAAGTTCATCCCCAATTGAACTGCTATCTTGAAGGTCTTGACTTGGAACTCAATGGGGAGCAAGAATTCTTTCCCATAAACAAGTTCATAGGGAGAATGTCCTGTTGTATTTCTCCATGTAGTTATGTAGGCCCACAAGGCTTCAGGAAGCCTTTCTGCCCAATCTCTTCTATGTAGATGAACAGTTTTGGTGATGATACTTTCGAGAACTTTGTTTGTAGACTCCACTTGACCATTTGCTTGCGGATGGTAAGGAGTAGATCTTTTGTGCTTGATTTTGTATTCTTCCATCAGCTTCTCCACCAAGTTGGATGTGAATTGGCTTCCCTGATTTGTCACAATTTCTCTTGGAACACCAAAGCGAGTAAAAATATCCTCATAAAGAAAATTAACAACTGAATTTTCAGTAGCAGACACTAATGCTTTGGTTTCTACCCATTTAGTAACATAATCAGTACAAACCAATATATACTTCTTTTGCTTAGATGGTGGATTAATAGGTCCAATGAAATCTAAAGCCCATTTTTCAAAGGGTTCAATGAGTACCTGTGTTTGCAATGGCATTTCATTTGAAAGGGTAGGTTTTCCTACTCTTTGGCAGCTGTCACACCTTTTGACATATTGTTTTTCATCTTTGAAGAGGGAAGGCCAATAATATCCTAAAGAGAGGATTTTATAGGCCGTCCTTTTGTCTGCAAAGTGTTTGCCGCATGGTTCATCATGACATGCCTTAAGAATATCAGGAATTTCATCTTCCCTGACACATCTTCTTAAGGCTAGGGGTAGATGGTGGTGATTCTTGTCTATGCCTTGAAGAAGATGGAGTTGTAAAAATCGAACTCTTGGCTTTAGCTATAAACCTTCCCCTAGAATCTCTTGCTCTATGCATGTCATTTTTATATATATATATATATATATATATATATATATTTTTTAAGTTGGGCTAATAATTCTCTTTCTGATCTTCCAGGTCACACTAGGTGCAAGAAGAGAGCATACTTAAGAAATTACTAAACCAATAACTCTCTTTTCTAATCATCCAGATCACACTAGGTGCAAGAGGAGAGCATACTTCAAGAAGTTATCAAGTTTTCCCTTCTTTTATTATTTTGTTTTTTGTTTTTTTAAGAAATTGGCTACCTAGTTACACTTCCCTGGCAACGACGCCAAAATGTTTGGTCAATTTAGTGTGTCCTAAATTGCTACATTAATTTATCAATCTGGGATTCGTAATATGATGAAGTGTGGCGCACTATATGTGCAAGATAACCTATTTCTTATCTTTTTGTCGTTTTTAGTTTTCTAATGTGAGATGGAAATTATAAAATAAAAACAAGTATGGTTATGATTGTTCAAGGCAATGATATCCTTTATAATGATTTACCAACTTGAAACTTCAAAAGGAATTTGAAACATACAATGACAAAACTTGAAAGGAAATGAAAATGTGCTGCTAACCTAGTAAATAAAAAACAGTGAACTATTGAGCATGAAAACCAAACTATCCTTGCTGTTGTCTAAACACAAAAGAAATTGTGCTTAAAGAAATCCAGGAATTGCAACAAAGTAAATCTAAATCAAATTACATCAACTTATATTCTAATCCCTCACCATTAGTCCAGCTATGGCTTTCGGAGGTAACCATCAACAACTTGAGCAACCTGATATCTAATTTGCAGAAAAAGAAACTAATATCAAACTACACACTCATACTTCAATCCCTCACCATCAGTCCAGTTGTGGCTTTCGGAGGTAACTGAAAATGACATGAGAAATTTAATATATCTAATTTGCAGAAAGTAAACTAATATCAAACTACACATTCATACTTCAATCCCTCACCATCAGTCCAACTGTGCCTTTCGGAGGTAACTGAAAATGTCATGAGAAATTTAATATATCTAACTTGCAGAAAGTAAACTAATATCAAACTACACATTCATACTTCAATCCCTCACCATCAGTCCAGTTGTGGCTTTCGGAGGTAACTGAAAATGACATGAGCAATTTAATATATCTAAATCTGACTACTGAAGCAAATGAGCAAGACTGAAATAAACAAAGCAGTACTGAAATTAAACAGAAACTAAGAAAAGTAAATTAGCAGCAGAACAATATTGATTCCATGTCATTATTCAAAAGATATGCAAATGCTCGGGCTTCCTATTTGAAATCTGAAACAAGAACACTGATCAGTTAACATAAAACATGAAAGATTACGGACAGAAGTAAAGTGTAAAGCATGAAAGATTATAAACAAAGATGAAGCATAAATACCATGAAAGATGCAATGTATAAACACATGAATGACTTATGGCACAATGAGCTTAAAGAAACAAAACAAGAACTATACAATAATGCACAAAACCTCAGCGTGTGCAGGGGCCCTATGCACTAGCCTTGGAAACAGCCTTCAAGTACGAATTACGCTTGGAAACAGAGTCTTCTTTTATATTAAAATGCAGTCATAACAGAGAGGTGATATTACGGCACAGTGGCAACGTAATTACATTACAGAGCTATCTGGAGGCTAATGGAGACTAATCTAATATGCGTATGCAAACGCATTATTTATAACAAAGGAAATATAACTAATTCCCTAAAGTTTGTGCTGATAGAGAACACGTAAACCATTACGTCCAGAGATCTAGGATCATGGCCGCGTTGAGGAGTAAATCTATGAAGAGTGGATGTTGAATTCGGCTTATGGAGCCATGTACAGGTGTTGATTTGTCTCCTGCAATTCAGAAACGACCATATAAATCTTCATGTGACGAGAAACAGAGTCCTGTCACCGTGGGACTCTACGGTTGACTTCCACTTGGCCACCTTTGACCGCAGCCTCCTTAGGTGAATTTGCTCGATCCAATAGGACACGATCCATGTCCACATCATTTCTGACTTTCCCATGTGGCTCGTTTTTCCTGAAGACACCTGTAACATAGAATTTCACAAAATGGCTGCGGAAAGTTGCAGCAGCTGTGGAAAGTGGCAAGATTCCGCAGCTAAATGAGAAAAAATCTAAATAAAAAAGCAGACACAAAATATAGTTAAAAACCATTTTAGATGCTCTTTTGCAATTATTATACAATGATATTGACAACTTGGAAGGTTCAGGTGAGTGAAAAAGGTCTAAGAAGATGTATAAGAAAGATGCAGATTTGAGACTCAACACACCCTGAACACTTTCAACAGCAAATCATCAAGGCATATTCATCAAAAAATATTAGAGAATGAAACAGAAATTTGAGAACTGGAACATCACCAGATATACCTAACAGCACCGCAATTGTTCTGAAAAAGCTGACCCAGAAAATTATGCCAGTAAAAACCCATATGCGGTTTTCTGTATATAAAATTGCGTATATACGCGATTGTCCTTTATGAAATCCGCGTAACCAATTTAATCTTCTGAATTTAAGCAGATCTGATCTTTTGAGCGGCAGAGACAACTCCCAAATTTTGTCTGAGATTTTCGAATGCTTCCCTGGCAAGAGGTTTAGTAAATATATCAGCAATTTGTTCTTTGGAGGGAACATATTCCAATTTCACCCTTTGGGGCCCCATAAAGAATGCACCACCACTAGTGCTTTTCCGATCATCAACCTGTGATCGGGTCTATGTTTACAACATCATAGTGTCTTTTTTTCTTTTTTTTAGAAATCAGCTATCAACTCAATCTCTTGTCTTTATCAAGGTGAACTTTCCATTTCCTCTTTGTAGAAACATATGTGGGAATCATCATGAAATAGAGTAGATTGGCACCATATAGCACGATAAAACACCATAGACTTGTATCATCAAATATCTGAGAGAAGAAAGATAAGACAATGTATCCATGTCTTCAAGTGTCATCCAACAGTTGTAGCATAAGCACATCAGTAACCAACATCAGGATCTTTGAAGCAACATCATATTCTTGCGAAGAATAATTATCATACTGGAACAACTTCATCATAGTCAATATGTATCAATAAATCATGTGATCTGTTATTACCAAGGTCTTATATAATCATGATGTTCATCAACAACAAAATCCGCATGTTTTGTACTTATATCTGAATCATTAGACTTGCATCAAATCCACATGTGAAAATAAATTTACTCTTCTGCAAAACGCGATCAGGGCTCATCCATAATCTCATCATAAGAAATCTATGTATCATGACAACAACATTCTAACATGATCATCATGAGAATAAGTCAAACATAATGCCAACAAAGCAACTTTACTAGTTAGGCTAATGCTCCCCCTGAATCTGTGTTACATGTTCATAGTCAAGTATGACCATATCATATCAGAAGACTTAAACCATCAACATTAGATCAAGAAAATTATAACTGTCAGCAACCTATCAGAAACCGATCTTGAGTCTGATTCACTGTTTTTCTTATCAGAGAAAAACATACGCAATTGTTTCCAATGGAACTCGCATGTATACGCGGCTTTAGTTCATGAAACCCGCGTATAGAAAGTGAAATACAGAAAAGTTTCACAACTTCATCTCCCCCTGAACTTATACCACCTGCACCTGTCTTCTCTTGTCACATCATATGCACTGTTAGAAATAAACACAACCAGAATTACCAAACCAACCATGGGAATCACCATATATTTCTCCCTCTGTGATGATACATTATTGATTCTTATAATGTATCTCACATCACTCCTGCAATCATTATGAGAAGTAAACTTTAGAAGTGGATGACTGCAGTAGGGTCAACATTCCCTACGTTTTTGACTGGGGCTTCTTCTTTTTCCAGCTTTGTTGGAAATTCTCCAATTTCTCAAATCTGTTCATCATACTTAATTTGCATTCTTTTTCTACATGCCCATACTTGTTACAAGCATGACATCTTATGTGACCAGAAAAGGGAGCATAGGGATCATAATATGTTTTTCTAATCTTTCTTCTATTGTAATCATCTGCTTTATGACCAAAATTGTTTCATGAAAAACAATATCCCTTAAAGAAACCTGAGTACCTAGGAGCTGACTATCTTTCTGTGTAGTGTCTATCTGTCTTTGACTGAAACAATTTTCTTCTACACTTGGCTACAATATGTCCATAATTATGACATATAAAGCATTCAAAATTATTTATCAAAGGAGAGAATTGATTGATACTTCTATATTTAGGAGTGAATTATTTCCTTTGAGAATTCATGATTGTTGGTTGCCTTTTTGTCTCTTTAAACACTTCAGGTTTTGCATTGATATCCTTTGAGTCTTTAGCTTTGTCTTGTGAACTAGATTCTCCTTTCACAGTTTCATGAAAACCAAGACCAAATTTAATAGAGGGATACCTTTGACTACTAAGAATATTATCCAGAATCTTAGTACTATCTTGAAACCTCAAGAATTTATCCTTTTCTTCTAATTTACCTTTTAAAATGTTTACCTCAACCTCTAATTTTTGGCATTTCTTCTTCGTACTTTCTTCGACCCTTCTCCCTTCTTCTACTTGTTCATTCAGTTTTAGAATCTCCTCTTTCAACCCATTTTCTTGTTCTTCAAATGATTGTAGAAGTTCTTCATTATTCTTATTTGATGTTTCTAGATCTGCTTTGAGAGAGATGATTTCTGCTTCAAGTCCTTCACTGTGATTGGTTACTTCATCCTGCAGCCTTTGATACTTGTTTATCTGTCCATTCATTCTAGAGATCATATCTTTGTAGATAGATTCCCTCTCATTAAATAATATTTGTTGATCTTCAACTTTAACCTTGAGATTTTCAATTACTGCTTCTAGATCCATAACATTACGTTCACTTTGGCTTTCACTATCTTCACTATTGCATGCACAAGAAATTGAATCACAAGAACAATAATCACTACCTATTTCATCTTCTTCATTTTCTATTGTACATGTTTTCTGAGATATCTTCTTTCTTTGAGTAGCCTTATTCTTTTGCTTCCTTCCCATTATGACAGATCTCCTTCAAGCGATCAAGCTCCTTCAGAAGTACCTGCTCTGATACCAATTGTTGGGAAAAATACTGAGAGGGGCGGGTGAATAAGTATTTTGAGTTTACTCAAAACTTTTACTTTTTCCTTACTAAATTCCATACGCGACTTTAATGAACCCAACTCGCGTATACACGCAGATATCCTTAAGAAAACTTGCGTATTACCAGATATCTTATTATGCATATAATTCTTTACTTAGATCATTGCATCATTCATTCATCAGATGTTTAGTAAGCAGTAAGCATGTGCTATAAGAACAGAATAAATCATCACACATAAGCAACACACATGAACACCAAGATTTAAGGTGGAAACCCAATTCGGGAGAAAACCACCATTGTTGTCATCTCTGTCTTCAATATTTATTATAAAGAAAACTGCTTACAATCATGTACTGGCGCAGACTCATACCAGCACGCAGGCACCCACCTGCAGAAGGCTACAACCTTCTCTCATTCTCCAGCTACTACTAGAAGGGAGCTTCAACCCCTTGATCTCGTTTACTAGCCACTCCTGGAACGAAGATACTACCCCCTGATCTCGTTTACCAGCTACCATTGGAAGGGAGCTACAACCCCCTCACTGAAGGCTTCGACCCTTAGCACCACCATGGACCACGTTTCATCAATTTCATACTGGACCCACTCCACATATTTAAGCTCAAAGAACATTCATCAAAATGAAACTTATAACCCATTCAATTCATTCATTGAATCATCAACCAATCAACCAACAAATGATCTTTAATCATAATCAACCAACAGCATAATCAATATTCAAAAAACCCAGATCTGTATGAAGACATTATTGACAGAAAGCAGTAGAACAACAAAACAGATCAGAGATTTCCTTTTGCACACTTCAGCAAAAACCTAGATTCCATACACTCTTTTACTTCACTGAACCTGCGTATATACGCACTTTCACATAGAAAAACCTGCGTATATACCTGCCACTATTTCAGGACTGAATTTTAGATTTTGTACGCGCTTTTGCTGAAGCTAACCCGCATATATACACGCTTTCGCTGTGAAAAACCTGTGTATAGATCTGCAAACATTGCAGGGCTGCGCAACTCTTCAAAACAAATAAACAGCTCAGTTCTTACCCTTCACCAGACACATGCACACTCTTTCACTATGATCTTCTTCTTCTAGATCACCATTGAGGAAAGCATATTTAACATCAACCAGCATCAACACAACCCTTTATCAACAATCATAAAATTTTCCCAATACTTCAATTAGAATAGTGAAAACACTGTAACCAGAACTTCAGAAATAACCCAGACTTCAAAATATATATGCAGATACAAACTCAACCTTGAACAGTCATTAATTCAACTAGCTTACGCTACTTTTCTTCACTGAAGCCGCATACATATGCGCTTTTCTGCACACCAACCTGCGTATACTTCTATGTATACTATTCTTCAGAAACCCTAACTGGCATGCGCCCTTTTCATGAAGAAAACCCTCGTATATACATGCTTTTACTGAAACCAACTAGCGTATAGATCTGTAAATGTAAATTTTGCAGAACCAATAAGATCTATAAAACTTACCTAGATTTCTTCATTTTCTTCAACAGACTTGCGCTAGTTCTTCCTCATTTCTTCAGTAGATCATACTAGAGCTTCATGATCTTTAGATCTAGAGATCTTGAACCATCATTATATCCATGGGTGCATCATAGATTCATATCTATCAATTAAAAATAGAGTTCATCCTTGCTGATATTCCTTAGAGAAATTTATTCATTAACAAACCTTACTCATACACACTTTGTACTATGATCTTCTTTTCTTCATATAGATTTAGCTTTTACTAACACCATGAGTCAAAACCACACAAATTCTGATGGTATTCTTGGACGGAATAAAATAGATAATGCAAAGCTCAATACTGTGGGCTAATACCATGGTAATGCCCCTTGGTATCATAATTTTAAAGCGCAAAAGGCATACACGACTTGGAGCGTTTGTTTCCGTGTGTATACGCAACTTCCCTTCATAAAAATTGTGTATATGCTAAGCCTGAATGTATACGCGGGTTCCCTTCACAAAAGTAGCGTATACATTGCATCCATATGCAGGTTGCCTTCACAAAAGTAGGGTATATATTGTGACATATTATATTTATCATTTCTCTGGCACTTGCTGGAATTCTTTTCTCTATCACATCTGAATTGATCTGTAGATACATCATTCTTACATCTTTAACAAATAGGTTGCTTATCATAGGCAACTCGTCAAGTAGGTTTCCATCAAGGACAACTTCATCAAGCAGGCTGCCATCAAGGACAACACATTACATCGTATCTCCAACAATAAACCATTATCACACCAGGGACACCATTTCTCAAATAAGGTTGAAACAAGTGAAGAAGAGGCTTAAAGAGGCGCAAATGAAGCTCAAGGAGAAGGATAGCTTGGATTTATTGGCTGGAACTTCCTTAGCTATGTATCCTATCTCTTACAGGTTCCAAAGAACCAATTTTGAGAAATTTTAACCAATTTTGGAATTTTACATCATTTTTTGCAGAATTCTGGAAATTTCTCATTGCCGAAGGGTAACAGACTTATGTGACTTTTATTTTGAAGGCATCCAAATTGTGATTTATTTACATGGATGGATGTATTTTGATATTTACATCACAGATCAGGAACCCTCATGGCATGACAAGTTATAATTTGGGAGAAAAAACTCAAAAACCTCCCATTTTTCATGTCTCTGCCTCCTTTTTGGACCCTATATTACGATTTTGAGTGACCCTGGGAGAATGGATTTTTGAAGGGCTTCTCGTGGTCAATTTTTCAAAATTCAAGGTGTTCTGGAAATTAGACACACTGGGATAGTTGACTGTTCTTTTTGAAGTGTATTTGGGCTTCTCAAAGTTCCTCAAAAGTTCCTCCAAAGTTCTGTTATGCTTCTGCAAATTGTTTTTTAAAATGTTGAGTCAGAATTGTCACAAATCAACATTGGATTCCTCAGGGCACTTGTCAAGCTCAGAAATGGTCAAAAATTTGAGGAAATGTTTTCCTATGCATTTTCATTAGAGTTACTGGGTTTTTTTTGGCTTCCTATAATGAAGGAATTTGTAATTAATTTAAGGGACAAACACTCCTAGTTTATAGCTAAAATTCAGGGAATGGTTTCTAACCTCCCTAGAAACTAGGAAATGACTCATCTTTTGCATTTATGATCCATTTTGGATGGGATTTAGACCTGATGAGGTGTCACAGTCTATATTTTCTATAAATAGACTCTATTTAGTCTTTTGTGGGGTTGGATAGTCTCATATTGCAGTGGAGCTCTTGTAATCATCTTGTGGAATGAAATCAGAGGTAGATTTGCAGGAATTGTGTTGAGATACTTGTGGTATGCTTTGGATCATATGTGTTTCTCATGTATGTTTATAATTTTATGCTTAATAAAATGTCTTATTCATCATATATGTTTATATTGTAATTTTGAGAGTAGAATTCATGTTTATGCATGTTCTGTTTTAGACAAGATTCACCATATTATGTTTATTTGATTCTAAACTGAATGAATTCACCTCAGTTATCATTCAAACTCTCCTTAATTTTCATCCTATACTCAATTACTGATTAATATGCTTTCAAACTACCTATATTGCCTCACATATTCTCTGCAGGTTCACCTTGAAATTCAGACCTAAAAAACCTTGTATACAATCCATTCACTGAATTTTCTTTCCAACATTCAAAACATGAAACAAATTCTACTTATTAAGTTTACATACCTATCCTAAAATCATTAGATACTCAACCATTCATTTGAATTATTAAAGTGAGAAAGAGAGATCTCTCTCTAGTCTTGGTAGGGCTAGCTACCTAACCTAAAGTTTGGTCTGTGGTTACCTTTCTCCAATCCTATTGTTAGCCTTGGGAAGTTGGGGAGAGTGATAAAAAAACCTATAGGAAAATGTACCTGAGGGGAAAGTGATGGTAGTGTTGTCTTGGTATTTAGGGGAGATATGAATATGATTATAGCCACTAAATCCATCTAGAAAAGAGATATTTTTTTTTTACCAGACATAGTATCTAGGACCAGATCAATAGAAGGTAGTGGGAAATGGTCCTTTTGAGTGGCTTTGTAAAGCTCCATGTAGTTAACACAAAGCCTCCACTTTACATTTTTATTTGGAACAATAAAAAGTGGAGATACCTATTGACTATTAGAAATAAGATGGGTGAAGTTTGCATTTAAGATCTTTTGAAGTTCTTCCTTGACAACACTCTTCAAGGCTAGATTCATTCTGCATTGAGGTTGCAGGACAGGTTGAGACCCTTTCTTTAGATAAATATGATGAGTGCATACAGTATGATGTATAATCTTCATATCCTTATAATCACATGTAAATGATTCTTTATTATTTCTTAGTAATTGTACTAACCTCTATTTTTATGCAGGGGATAAATTAGGATTAATATTTAAGGTCTTTCTAGGATCTTTATCCACTGGAATGTCGTAAGGCCAAGGGTTGTAGGATTTTCTTCGAAGACATGATCATCAAAAGTATCTTCCTCATTGGATTTGTCTATTAAAGAAATAAATAGTGGAGATTTCAATGGTGTAAAAAGAGAAGAGTCATTAATGAAGTTGCGGATAGTGTCATCCTTAGTCTTATTTTTAAAATTTAAATATTTTCCTATAGAGAGTAATGGAAATATGTCCTCTTCCTCTAGTTCAAACTCAGACCATAAAGGATTCTCATATTCTAAACTTGGTTTAGCTGGAGGGTAAATAACAAGATCCTTTGTAATATTACCATTATATATGGTCATACACCCAAATATACAACCAATAAAGGCATTTTTAGTGGCTAGTTACGACTTGCCTAAAATCATAGGATGTCCCTCGAGGCATGTCTTAGGCCGTAACACTACAAAATATACTAGATATTACCAAGTATATATTGAAATAATAACATCCTCCAATATTAATTCAGGTTAGATCTTGGACCTATCTTTTAACTATAAAATAGTAGGATTTGGTCTCAAGTTGGTAAGCCCAAGTAGTTCAATATTTTCATTGGTTATTATTTTTATTATTGCTCCTAATTTAATCAGGGTATTTGGAACAGATTTTATTCCAATATGAACAAAACTATTGTTGGGTTCCAATGGTATTCATTTAGTAGGTGTATTATCCCCTAACATTATCTCTAATAATTTTCCAATTACATGTACAATAAGTGGATATCGAGGTTTCCTACCTTGATTTTTGATAAATAACTCTCTATTTGTGTTAACATAAATTGGGAAATCTCAGATCACTTGAAGTAAGGGAATCAAAACGTGCAAATTTTTCAACTCCTTCAAGAAACCAGATTCAAACTGAGAAGTAATTTTGACTTTAATTAATATTTTAGGATAAGGGGATGCATCAAAGTCTCATTACTAACTGTTGCTATAGGTCTCATAGCCGAAGTGACATAAACTGTTACAGTGACATTAGAGGTATCATTAGTTATCACAATGGTATTAGTAGTAACACTAGTTGTTACAACCTCATGAGTGTCATCAACTATTCCAACGTTAATAGTAATATCAATTGTTACAACCTATTTTTTTTTTGGGTCTTTGAAATAAGTTTTATTCTCCCGATGGATTTTCTTCCTCATTTTCTATAATGATAGGAGAAATAGTGGGGTTTACTATCCTTCCTAATCATAATTGTATTTCATTGCATTCCACAAGTGATATATAGTAGGTAGGGAGAACTGGAATTTAAACTTGATGCATTGCCTTATTCTTGGGATGAGTGTTAGGTTGTATAGGTAGTTAAGGGCGCAATGGAGGATCACTCATAGGCACATTAGAGGGAATCTATAACTGTTGTTTTTGCATTGGAATCTAAATAGAAATTTTGTTAGGGATAAAAATACCTTACCATGGCTGAGGCCATGGAGGAGAAGGCCATTGAGGCAAGAGCGTAGGGTATTGGACTAAAGGGGGATTGAGATGCTACCATGGAGCTACTAGGTATTTAATTTGCTAGGGAATTTGTTGAATACTATACATGTCATTTTACGAATTAAGAGAAGAGAAGGGTTCTTGCACCATTCCTAAGGGTCAAGGCTGGCAGTGCTTCTTGGTGCCAATAAAGTATGATGCTTCAGTATCTTCCCCTGCCTCCTTATAAATTTATTTTAATCTAGATGATGAGGGGAATTGTTCTATAAAATGATCCCACTCACATATATTACAAATATTAAGTGGGAACTCCCTCAGAGGATTTGTCTTCTCGCATCAAGAGAAGAATACAATTTTTTTTTTTAATATATTTCTGCTTCGCTTGAAACACATCAAGTTAAGAGGAAAATGAGCTCATAAAGTCAATTTTGAAATTCTCTAGAGGATTCCTAATTTATTCTCATGTTGCCCCATTATTGGCTAATTTTAAGATGCTGGTAGAAGCATCATGCATCATAGTCTTATTTCTTATTGATCCTCTCTAACTCCTTTCACAATGTTGACTTTTTTTTTTCATAAGGCCCCTTGGATATATCTCCTTTACCCATAATATTTAGCATGTCAAAGAAGTCATCCTACATTCCTATTATTAGAATTATTTTAACTATTTCCTTTTCTAGATTACTATGTTTATATATATACAAATTGTACTAAAGGTGTTCAACATAGTCTTCCACGTTTTCATCTGGTGTCTGAGTTATCCTGAATAAATCTTCCATTTGATCTCTGTGATTGCAGTAGTCATGATAATTTTCTAAAAATGTGTTCTTCATCCCCTCCCATTAGGTAATGGATGCCCCACCAAGTCCCATAAAATATCTTAGTGTATCTCCCTTTAGCGTAGTTGGGAACATTTTTAATTTATATTCATTAGTGGAATAACCATATATCTTGTCGAGGACATCAAATTCAAACAAAAATGTATCCAGATATTTTGTAATTATACCCTAAAAAGTAGAAACTGCAAATAGAGGGATGTTCTTCATCAGAGCCTGTCCCTAGAGATTTCTAGTGGGGAACTTAAAGGTGGTAATTGTGCTACCTTCCATTTGGTTTTGCCTAAAATCTTGAGCGTTTTGTAAAACTGTTACAGTTTTCTCCCCTAATAGAGGATATCTCTCTATTTTTGGCGGTGAGGGTTGCTCAGACTATTCAAGCTGTTCATGTTACTTAAATTGTTTAGATTGTCTAATTGATCCTATTGATTTCACAACACCCCCTGCAACAAAAGACTCAATAGGTTGTTTCATAACACTACCTAAATATAGGGTGAAATAATCAAGTGGTCATTCTTCTGGACTTGATTATAAATCATATTCATCCATATCCCCTTACCCTTCTATCAAGCCTTGATATCCCTCCTCTGTTAACACAAATGGACTAGAAACTCTTAGGCTTGTCTCAGAGATAGAATGTTCATAAAATTATAACTCCATAATATGTGCACCGAACATATATGACTCGGCATATACTAGCCTCTGTAGAGAATTTTTAAATGATCCTTTCTTATTATATGTTGTTACTCGAGTAGATGATTCAACTCAAAATTTTGAAATGATCTCTTGTATGTATGTTACTCTTCCCAAATCCTGATTTTTCTTCTTTCTCCCATTTCCACTTCTACCTGTATGGTTAATTTATTTTGGGGCACCATATTTTTCTTCTTCACATTCATGAAATGTAATCATTTTTGGCCTGAGTCCTCACGAGGCTAAGCCCACTTAAGTATGTCAATGTGATGTGTATATTCTTACCTATTTTATTACTTCCTGAAAAACCTCAGAGCCAATAACACATATAACACACTTTAAATCAATGCATGCAAACAATGCTAGTCACACATATGCACCTCTAATAGCCTCCTCGGCAATGGAACCAAAATGTTGGGTGGATCAATTGTAATTTTAAATAAAAACAACCAATCCAACTCAGACATATATATTCAATTTGGGTAGGATTTTTTTTCCAAGGACATTGTGCAAAATATATGCAAGAACAAATAGAAACTAGTTCTAAAAATCTCAAAACCAATAATTGTAAATGTCTCTCTCAACACTCTAGCCACACTTGCTGACACACTCCAAAACTTTATTACACTTCAAAAAAAAAAGACACACATTATAGGATAAATCACACTCTGTCACATGATCACTCTTATTCAAAAGAAACGACACTCTTGGAAACCATTCGACACTCAAACAATTGTTGTAACACCATTTCAATCAATTAAAGAAACCAAATAATTATAACTATAATTAAAAAACCATTACACTTAATGAAGGGACTAGTCCAAGACATATGTTATTACATAATGACAGAGGCTACAATTCTGAAGCTATTCAATACATGAACAAGATCTGTAATAGTAACAATAAATCACACATAATTTATAACTAAGTTGAGATAAATGTACAGCTACAATGCCTCGCTAACTAGTGATCCCTGCTAATAATAGGCCCTTTCCTCCTTAGCAGGGTTTGGTGAATTACACATCACACAAGCTAATTAGGAAATATATATGGAGCCAAAAAGAGTTGCATTAATGAAAGTTGCAATACAATATTAAAATGATGGTGCTTCTCCCTCTAATATCTATATATGCATGCCCCATGGGAAGGGAGTACTTTCTTTTATAATTTTAGATTACATTCCTATTTTTGAAAAGCAGGATCACTATGAGAATATTTCGATTCTCATGTGATCCAAATTGATATTATATAAAAACTATCTGGTAACAAATTGTCCTAACTGAAATAAATTTGTAACAACTTTATAAATTATAGTGTTTTATCATTTGGAAATCCCTACTATTTCAACTAAGTCGCTTGTGCTTTCCATGAGTTTCTATTTCAATCGGTCAAACTGGCTTTGACCAAGTGTCCGTCTATGTTGGTCTTTTTTGCTAATCATAGAAGAAAAAAGTATCTAGCATAAGCTTACTATTGTAACAACAATGTCAACAGAGTCTTCATTCCATCTTCAACAAGGAAGAATTGGGGAGATATCATCCTATAACAACATTTCGACAAGCCATACAACCTAAAACAACCCTTTGTCAATTCATTAATAAAATAGCCTAAAGAAATTAGATTTGATGTCAAATTACAAGAAAAAATATATAATAAGGGCGAAATGAAAAAGGGAACATACTTTAGTCAATAATGACTGATGAAGTGACAAGGCATATCGTTTACAGTGAAAATGGTAAGAGAATATAGGAAAAATAGGAAGAAAAAGAATGCCATTTATGTGTCCCAAAAATAACCAAATGGATTGAATTCATATGGTATGGGCTTAAAAGGTGTTAGTTTTCATGATATCAAGGGGTAAATTTTCAAAAATGAGGTTAAAAAAATAAAGGCTTACATCATAGATTCAAGGATGCAAGGAGTAAAATATAGTGTGAAATCATGTATGCTGGATGGATTGATGGAAGTATATACCATTCTTAATTTCCTAATTATTTTCCCAAATGGAACTATGTTTCATAAAAATATGGATACCTCTAATCATTTTAAGGACGAACAATTATTATTTGATCTGTTTGATGAAGTAGTTGAGGAGGTTGGGGTGAAAAATGTTGTATATGTCATCATTGAAAATGCCTCCAACTATGTTATAGTGATAACGAGGTTGGAGGAAAATATCATGCCATATGATAGACTTAATGTACAACCCATTGTTTAACTTCATGCTTGAGGATATTGGAAATATTGAGTGGGTGAAGGAGTGTATGGAACAAGATAAATGTATAACTAAGTACATATACAAATACATGTGGTTTTGAATCTTATGAGGAAAAACCCTCAAGGTAGAAAGCTTGTTTAGTCAACTATAAAATGATTTGCAATGATATTTCTTTCATTTCAATCCATTGTTAAAAAAAAATCCAACTTGCTAAATATGTTTTCTTGTGATGAGTGGAATGCATCTCATTAAAGAAAAAAAATTACAAGGAAAGAGAATTGACAAACAATTTTAAAAATATTTTTGGAGAAAGTCAAACTAGATAATACTAATTTTTTAGCCTCATGTGGAAGTGTTCCAAACAGTGGATGGGATACCATGGGTTTTACTTATGATGCAATTGATCGAGCCAAAGAGGCAATAACAAGAACATATGGTGATAAAGAATAGATGTATATTCTATTATGGAAATTATTTTACGGTAGATGGAATGAAAAATTCCATATACCTTTGCATGCAACTAGATATTACTTAAACCTAAGGTAATTAATTTCAATTTATTTAATTTCCATCAATCATTACAAAAGTTCTTGTTAAGTTTTTTAAGTTCCATGATTAAGGAATTGGTTTTCACTTCTTTGAAAAAACTTGATCCATCTTGGATTCCATTTCTCCAAGTTTTTTGTGCTTGTGAAATATATTTAAATATTTGTGAAGCTTTAGGATAATCTTATGCAAGAATATACCAAGTTTGAGACTTGTTTAGTGCAGTAATAGGAAGTAGAAGAAATACCGCATTGGGAAAATGAATAAGGGAAAGAAGAAGAAGAAATGTAGAAGGAATATTCAAGTCCATGAAATAAATATTTGAGTAAGGTGATCTATTATAGGTGTCATTAGATGAGACATTATGCTAGAAATGTCTAGAGAAGAAAAGGAGGGCCAAGCAAGCTACGAAAGGTTTTGTAACAAAAATGGATAAGACCAACATGAGACCATATTCTCCATGGTATTTTTTTCTTTTTTTATAACACTTTTTCAAGCGTTGAATTGTACGTAGAAAATGGATCATTAAGACACATGAGTTATGATAAGAAAATCTTTAGCAAGGTTATGGAGCGAGATGAAGGTATACAAGTGGAATTCAATGATGATGCTACATATTGTGTGAAAGTATTGAGCTCCATTTCCTTATTAAAACCATTAGGGGAAATTATTTGATTGAACGCTATTTTCTTTTAGTTTCTTTCAATTGAAATATTCTTGAAATTTCTTGGTTGGTAGATCATTGATGAACAGTAATATTTGAGGGAAAAGAGTGCACCTTCAGTTATTTTGATATAGCTAGTCTTAGGACTTTCACTAGAGGTGTGCTAGATAATGACATTTATATGTTGCTTATTGATCCTATGTCATTTGTATATTAAATTGTTTTATACGTGAGGAGGCACATGTAGAGCATATGTGGAAAGATTCCATAATGACAAATTTGTTGGAAATATGATGCAGGATGTTGTCCTTGATGGCAACCCACTAAATGAAGATGAGGACTTGCGACTATTGACATGTGTTGTCCTTGATGGAAATCCACCTGATGATGTTATTCTTGACTTGATGGGCTTGGTAAATGATGTAAATCTGATGTGATATGT
This sequence comes from Pinus albicaulis, assembly GCA_034641835.2. Taxonomy (NCBI): domain Eukaryota; kingdom Viridiplantae; phylum Streptophyta; class Pinopsida; order Pinales; family Pinaceae; genus Pinus; species Pinus albicaulis. The sequence goes on along the minus strand of CM076584.1, from coordinate 734,154,517 downwards.
TGCTTATTGATACTATGATGTTGAGTGTTGACCCTAAAAGGAAACCCACTTGATAAAGATGATGGCAACTTACTTGATGAAGTTGTGCTTGATAGAATACGGTTTGATGAACCAAATCTGATGTATCTACAGTGTGTACAGAAGGCAATGAAGAAAGGAATTCAGTATGTGCTAATTCTATGATGAAAAAGAGTATGTTTCCTGGTATACGCGGACTGGTCTAGGGAAAGTCGCGTATGCACGCGGAAAAGAACGTTCCAAGTAGCGTATGGGCTAAAGCGCTCAAAAAGTGCAAAACCAAGGGTAATCACCATGGTATTGACCCATTGTATTGGGTAATGATCCGCCTAATTGACCCCGTCCAGGTAGTTTTGGGCTTATGGTATTGTTTTGGTCCATGGTATTGAAAAAGGGGCTCATGGTATTGAAAAAGGGTGAACCTATATAAGGAGAAGAAATTCATTGTGAAAATCATGAGTGTGGGTGCAAGATGTCTGAGCTTGAATGAATACTTCTCTCTGAAGTAGATCTGAATGGAAAGGGTTACACTTGAAGATAAATCTGAATGTATGATGCACCAATGATGAAGAAGGGGATCTAGATCTGAAATGCACTTGTATCTCAGATTCGCTATGGAAGCCCTAGATCCGTGATGAGGCGAACATCTAGGCGAACATCCGTCCGAAGTAAAGGGTTGAACCGAGCCGAATGTCCGATCCGAAGAAGTATGCCGCTCCGTAATGGTTGAAGATCTACACGCGCCCGCCGCGGAGGGCGCGCGCGTATATACGCGACACGCGGAAGTAAAAGCGCGTATGCAAACTAGGGTCAGTCACAAGTGGTATGAAATATCCGATCCGTTCCGCCGTGCTTCGTTATCCGATCCGTGCTGATATGTATATGTTGGTGATGTATGTTTGTGCTTAAAAGCATGGAAAGGGTCCAGTCTGAAAATATGATGAAACGTGGCCTGCAAGTTGTGTTCTATTGAAGTGGTTGGATCCAGTGTGAAAATTGATGAAACGTGGTCCAAGGTGGTGCTGAGGGTTGTAGCCTTCAGTCAGGGGGTTGTAGCTCCCTTCCAGGTGAGGTTGGTAAACGAGATCGGGGGGTCGTAGCTCCCTTCCAGGAGAGGCTGGTAAACGAGTCAGGGGGTCGTAGCTCCCTTCCAGAAGAGGCTGGTAAACGAGCGCAGGTGGGTGCCTGCGTGCTGGTCAAGTCTGCGCCAGCACATATGTTGTAAGATGTTTTCTCTATAATAAAATATTGAAGGCTGAGCAACTGCAGCGGTGGTTTTCTTCCGACTTGGGTTTCCACCTAAAAATCCTGGTGTTCATGTGTGATGCTTGTGTGATGGTTTACTATGTTCTTACTGCACATGTTTACTGTTTATTAAACATCTGATGATCGAATGATGAAATGATTTAAGTGAAGGACTAATGAAATAATTAGATATATGTGTATACGCAAGTTTAATAAAGGATATCCGCGTATATACGCAAGTATGCTTCAGGAAAGTAGCGTATGGGTTTTGAAGTAAAGAAAAGTAAAAAGTATTGAATATGCAGTAAATACTGATTCACCCCCCCCCTCTCAGTATTTTTCCCAACAATTGGTATCAGAGGGTGGTCCTTCTGCAGAAGCTTGATCGCTTGAAGGAGATCCGTTGCAATGGGAAGTCAAGAAGGAGTGATGTCTATAAAGCCACCTCTATTCAATGGAAGCAATTTGATATTCTGGAAGGTACGAACAAAAGCATATCTGCAAAGTCTTGGTGCAGATGTATGGGCAATCGTGCAAGAAGGTTATCAATACCCGGCAAATATTCCTACTGATGCAGCTGAAAGAAAGAAGTATGAAATCAATGCCAAAGCAGTGAATGTCTTATTGGGAAGCATGTCTGAATCAGAATTTGCTAAAGTAATGCAGCTACATTCAGAAAAAGATATATGGGACAAAATCATTCTAAGCTATGAAGGAGACACAAAGGTAAAAAGTGCAAAACTCCAAACTCTTAGAATTGAATATGAAAATTTGAAGATGCATAGTGATGAAAGTGTTGCCAGTTTCTTTCTTCGTCTAGATGATATTGTAAATCGGATGAGAAATATGGGTGAAACCATGGCTGATACTACTCTGGTGGAAAAGGTCTTGAGATCTTTGACTTCAAAATTTGACTCTAAAGTTTCTGCTATTGAAGAAAGGCAAGATTTGCAAACTCTTACTATTGTTCAATTACATGGTACTCTGACTGCTTTTGAAATGAGACAAGGAGGCCCTTCTCAAGTAAGAGAAGTTGCTTTTAAGGCATCTACAAAAGGAAAGGAAAAGGAAGTTGTCAAAGAATCCAGCTATATATCCGATGAAGAAGAAGCGAATTTCGTGAGAAAGCTCCAACTAGGTACTGGAAGATTCAAAGGTAAACTTCCCTTCAAATGTTTTGAGTGTGGAAAAGTTGGTCACTATGCTGCTAAATGTCCTTATAGAGAAAAACATGGTAAAGGGAAACAATTTGAAAAGAGAAAGAGTTATTATGCAAAAGAAGATGATGATGAAGTGTCCAGTGAAGATGAAGAAGACTCTGACCAAGATCTGAAAGTGCTCATGGCTAAGAAGCAAAAGAAGAAGGTTACTCGAGGAAAGGAGATACCTCAGAAATCATGTATAGAAAAAATTGAAGAAGATGAAACATATTCCGACGAAGATCTACAAGCACTCATGGCAAAGAAGAAAAAGGAGAAGGTCACGTGTAATACTCTTCTTTGTGCAAACAATAGTAAAGATAGTGAAAGTAAAGTTGTGGATCTAGAAGAAGCTCTCAAGATTAAAGAAGAAGAACTACAAAGTTCATACAATAAGCAAGAAACTATCTATAAAGAGATGATCTCACAAATTAAAGATCAAATAGAAATGTTGAACGGACAAGTGGACAAGTATCAAAGATTTCATACTTATGCATCCAATCGAATTAAAGATCTAGAAGCAGATCTTGAAAAATCAAGCAAGAAGAATGAAGGACTTGAAGCTGCAATCATTTGTCTTCAAGAAGATTTAGAAGCATCAAGTAAGGAAAATAAGGAACCTCTACAATCATTTGAAAAGGAAGGCCTTGAAGCAGAAATCATCTCTCTCAAAGAAGATCTGGAAAAATCAAATAAGAAGAATGAAGAGTTGCAACAAACATGTGAAGGAAATGAAGATTGGTTGAAAGAAGAGATTCTAAATCTGAAGGATCAAGTTGAAGATGGAAGAAGAAAAGAAGAAAGCATGACAAAGCAGTGTCAAGCCTTGGAGGTTGAGGTAAATATTCTCAAAGGTAAATTAGAAGAAAAGGTTAAACTTTTGAGGTTTCATGATAGTACTAACATTTTGGACAATATTCTGAGTAATCAAAGGTCTCCTGCTATCAAACATGGTCTTGGTTTCCATGAAAGTGTTAAAGGAGAATCTAGCTCACAAGGAAGTGCCAAAAATTCAGAGGATGTCAATGCAAAACCTGAAGTGTTGAAAGAGACAAAAGCTCAACCAACAATCATGAATTCTCAAAGGAATTCATTCAAGAACGTTGAATGTTTTAAATGTCATAATTATGGGCATGTTGCAGCAAATTGCAGGAGCAGATCATTTCAGCCTCAAACAAGCAGTTCCTACATAGAAATGAACTCTGGTTTCTTCAAGGGATATTGTTTTTCATGTAACAAGTATGGACACAAAGCAGCTGATTGTAAAAGGAGGAAGAATAGAAATACTCATTATGATTCTTATGTTTATTTCTCTGGCCACATGAGATGTTATGCTTGTAACAAGTATGGACATGTAGAAAAGGAATGCAGGCTGAATAGATATGAGAAATTGGATAACTTCCAGCACACAAATAGAAAGTTTAAACAAATCTGGAAAAAGATGGAGGAATGGAATAAGAATCAATCTAGAGAAGAAAAGGATACTTTTGTGGATGCTCTAGAAGACAATGATTTTCTTGAAGAAAACACTCAATTGAAGGACCGATCAGAAACGTAGGGAATTCTGACCCTACTGCAGTCATCCGCTTCTGAAGCTGACTTTTCTTATTGACTGCAGGAATGATGTGAGATACATTATGAGATCTAGTAATGTATCGTCACAAGGGGAGCAATGCATGATGACTCTCATGGTTGATTTGATTATACTGGTTATGTTTACTTCTGATAGCGCATCTGATGTGAAAAAGACAGGAACAGAAGGTAAATTTGCAGGAGAAGATGAAGGTGTGAAATTTTCTATATTTCACTTTCTATACGCGGGATCTATGAAACAATGTCGCGTATACACGCGAGTTCTAGCTGACACAGCCGCGTATGAATTGATGATAAGAGAATTTATCTGATAGCTGAATATCTGGAGCAGAGGCTCAGGGGGAGCATCAGTCTGACTGTTAATAACTGTGTTATTGACTCAGAAACAACTGAAGGTCTTATAATTCAGAGATGAGGACAGATCATGCAGAGATTGTTGCTGATGACGTGCTGTTGAAGGTGCTTCAGATTGCAAGCTAAGGAAGAGCATTGGTTTAGGGGGAGCAGCAGATTGAATACTAATGAGTGCATTGTTGGCAATATGACTGCTTGTTCTTTGGTTTTTGTGATACTCAAATGATAATGACTTGGTACATTGGTTATTATGATGAGATTTTGAGCTCTGGTTGCTGATAAGTATCTTTGTGTGCTCACACATGGATGACTTAGATGTCGTTGTTACTATGGTTGAGATCTTTTGCCTTCATATGTTACTTCATGTTAAATCTTGAAGATCATGGTGATATTGGACCACATGGATGACTGCTTGACTCTGATGTGAAGATGCTATGATAATCTCTCTTGAAAAGATTGTATTGATGCTACAAATAATCTGAAGGCTTGGTTACTAATGTGCTTATGCCACAACCGTTGGATGACGCTTGAAAATACAACTACACTGTTCTATCCATCTGCAGTCCAGGGAAGCATTCAAATGTCTCAGAAAGAAGCTGAACACTGTCTTTGCCTTACAAAGAATCAGATCTGGTTAAAATTTAGAAGATGTCTTGGGATACACAGGTTTCCTAAAACACAGTCGCGTATGTACGCGAGTTAATGCACAGAAAACCGCGTATGCATGATTGCTGACAATTTTTGCTTGGTTCAGCTCTCTTCATCATAGCTGCAGTGCTGTTTGGTATTTCTGATACTGTTTGGTATCTCTGGTGGTGTTCCAGTTCTCATAATTATGTTTCTAATGTTTTGATGAAGATGCCTTGATGATTTGTTGATGGAAGTTTTCAGGATGCACAAACTAAGGGGGAGCCTTAGTCATTTGGAAAGATTGCTTGGTTGCACAGATTCAGGGGGAGCATTAGTAGTGCTGAGTATAATGCATTGTTGGCATTATGGTGGTTCTGATATATGATCTCTCTTGAGGTCTTTTTGGTATTGATTATGAAAAGTCATATTTGTATTTTAATGAAAAGGTCTTGTTGAGACTCATGTTGTTGTAATATTCAGTCATGTAAGGACTTGTCAAATGTGTAAACCCACTTGGTTGGGTAGCTGTGTCAATTTGTAAACCCACTTGGTTGGGTAGCTGAGTCATGTTTATAAACCCACTTGGTTGGGTAGCTGAGTCATGTTTGTAAACCCACTTGGTTGGGTAGCTAAGTTGAATTGTGTAAATCCACTTGGTTGGATATTTGATGTAAGTATGAGTCATTGGTGATAGGAAAGTCATAGAGTCATGTACTTCATTGGAAAATATGTTTGAAGATTCAGCATGAACTCAGGGGGAGCTTGGTCACTTCATTATACATCAGAGCTGCAGAATGCTTCTTCTACATGAGAATAAAAGGGGGTGAGTGCGTTGGTTTTGATCCGCTGGTTTTGATCCGCCCTTTGCCCTTGATGTCAAAGGGGGAGAGTGACATGGTGTTTGAATGATGCCAAAAATGGAGAGAGTGACATGGAAAATAGGGAGAATGACATGGTGTCATTGTATTCTTAATGTATCTATCTGCTGTGGTAACCAAACACCATCATGGTTGCCATCAAGTCCAAAGGGGGAGATTGTTGGAAATATGATGCAGGATGTTGTCCTTGATGGAAACCCACTAAATGAAGATGAAGACTTGCGACTATTGACATGTGTTGTCCTTGATGGCAATCCACCTGATGATGTTATTCTTGACTTGATGGGCTTGGTAAATGATGTAAATCTGATGTGATATGTTGCTTATTGATATTATGATGTTGAGTGTTGACCCTAAAAGGCAACCCACTTGATAAAGATGATGGAAACTTACTTGATGAAGTTGTGCTTGATAGAATACGGTTTGATGAACCAAATCTGATGTATCTACAGTGTGTACAGAAGGCAATGAAGAAAGGAATTCAGTATGTGCTAATTCTATGATGAAAAAGAGTATGTTTCTTGGTATACGCGGACTGGTCTAGGGAAAGTTGCGTATGCACGCGGAAAAGCCTCTGAATGAAGATGAAGACATTTGACTGTTGACATGTGTTGTCCTTGATGGCAATCCACCTGATGAAGTTATGCTTGACTTGATGGACTTAGTAAATGATGTAAATCCGATGTGATATGATGTTTGTTGACAATATGATGCTAAGTGTTGTCCTTGAAAGGCAACCCACTTGATGAAGATGATGACAACTTACTTGATGAAGTTGTGCTTGAGAGAATATGTTCCTGATGAAGAAAATATGATGTTTCTACAGTGTGTACAGAAGGCAATGAAGAAATGATTTCAGAATGTGCTCAAAGAATGATGAAAAGAGTATGTCTCTATGTATACGCGGATATTCCTAGGTGAAGTTGCGTATGCACGCGGAAAAGAACGTGCCAAGTCGCGTATGGGCTAAAGCGCTCAAAAAGTGCAAAACCAAGGGTAACCACCATGGTATTGACCCATTGTATTGGGTAATGATCCGCCTAATTGACCCCGTCCAGGTTGTTTTGGGCTCATGGTATTGCTTTGGCCCATGGTATTGAGTGGCTCATGGTATTGAAAAAGGGTAAACCTATATAAGGAGAAGAAATTCATTGTGCAAATTGTGAGAGTGGGTGCAAGATGTCTGAGCTTGAATGAATATCAGAAGTACATCTATATGGAAAGGGTGTGGCACTGATGATGAGATCCTGACCCATGAAGCAATGGTGAAGAAACATTAAGTGATTTAGATCTCAAATGTACTCTGCATCACAGACCGTTTATATGATTAGATCTCGCTTATGAAAGGGCTTCCAGATCCGTGATGAGGCGAACATCTGTCTGAAGCAAAAGGGTAGATCTGAACTGAATATCTGATCTGATGAAGTATGCTGCTTTGTAATGATTGAAGATCTATACGCTACTTCGCCGCGGAGGAAGCGCGTATATACGCGGCTTCAGTGAAGAGAAAGCGCGTATGCGCAATGAAATATACACTGAGGTATACGCTGGTTTGTGTGGACGGAAGCGCGTATATACGCGACATCAGTGAAGGGAAAGCGCGTATGCAAACTAGGGTTTGCTGAAACAAGGGGTATGAAATATCTGATCTGTTCTGCTGTGTTTCTGCTATCTGATCTATGTTGATAAGTATCTGTTGGTGATGTATGTTTGTGCTTAAAAGTATGGAAAGGGTCCAGTCTGAAAATATGATGAAACGTGGCCTGCAAATGTTGTTCTATTGAAGTTATTGGATCCAGTGTGAAAATTGATGAAACGTGGTCCAAAGGGGTGCTGAGGGTTGTAGCCTTCAGTCAGGGGGTTGTAGCTCCCTTCCAGGTGAGGCTGGTAAACGAGATCAGGGGGTCGTAGCTCCCTTCCAGGAGAGGCTGGTAAACGAGTCAGGGGGTTGGAGCTCCCTTCCAGGAGAGGCCGGTAAACGAGCGCAGGTGGGTGCCTGCGTGCTGGTCAAGTCTGCGCCAGCACATATGTTGTAAGATGTTTTCTCTATAATAAAATATTGAAGGCTGAGCAACTGCAGCGGTGGTTTTCTCCCGATTTGGGTTTCCACCTAAAAATCCTGGTGTTCATGTGTGATGTTTTGTGTGATGGTTTATTCTGTTCTTACTGCACATGTTTACTGTTTATTAAACATCTGATGAATGAATGATGGAATAATAGAAGTGAAGATTTAATGACATATCTAGATCTCTGTGTATACGTTAGTTTCATAAAGGGGATCCGCGTATATACGCTAGTTTACTGAAGGAAAGTAGCGTATGGGTTTTAAGGAATGAAAAAGTAAAAAGATTTGATTATGCAGTAATACTGATTCACCCCCCCCTCTCAGTATTTTTCTCAACACAATGTGCACAACAAACTCCCTTAAAATCGAGCCCAACTAGCTCTCCAAAACCCCAGCAAATAATGGCCTGAATCACTCTTGGAAAGCTTAATGAATTCTCTGCTCCACAGCCAGTTCCTCCAAGTGATGCACGTTTCCCATACTATGCCCAACCTGCTGGAAAAACTCCATGAATTGCTTACCCAACTCCTGGGTAGCTCCCAAACAAAGAGTAGATCACCTCCTTGGGATGGCACTCGAAGTCCACAAAGGTAGGGTGAGATTCTTGCATGAAAATCTCGTGTGCTCAACAGCACTTGCAGACTTGGCTCTCAGCTCAAGCGTGCTAGGTAATAGTGAATGTCAAATGATCAAAATTCCATAAAATCAGGAATGCACCTCCTATTTAGTGTAGAGCCTCCCCATGCATCGACCCTCTCATCTCTCTTCCCTCCAAGAGTGCATACTATCCAAGGGGAGTGTATTTCCTTTTGGGGGTGGCCCCCACCATCCACTAGAAATCCAATTTTCCCTCTTTCTCTTATGTTGGAGTCTTCCTTTAGACAAAAAATTACAAGTGGGGCCCAGCATCCACTTTTCCTAAGTTGCAATCCAAAATTGACAAAAATTGACCAAAATTGATATTTCCCTTAGCAACATTGCTAAGTGAGAATAACACATAATGAATATGAATAAGGGGAGAGATGGACATGTTATTTCAATCAATGCTCCCCTCGTAGAGCCCTTTCTAAAACCCTAAGGCCTTAAAGGAGGTCCCACTAGACTAGAGTCAAAGACTAATCTCCTAGGTGAAATAAGCAAACTAGAATATACTCGATATCAGTCAATTATCCATATTAGTACATTAAGGGAAAGCACATAATTATAAGAATGGTTAAAGTACCTGCCAATGGATGGCCCACCTTCCTTCAAGAAGGAAGGTTGGATAGGAGAGAAATTTGACTGGAGCAAGAAGTGGAGGATCTCGACATCATGTTATGTGTTGATCATATACACTTGTTGGTTGGTTGGTTGTTCAAAGAGGAGAAAATTTTCTGCTATGGGTTACCATTTATTGGTCGGTAACAATACTAAAAAAAGCAGGGGTTCTCAATGCCTTTAATTATTGTATCTATCCTTTAAGTCAAGAAGATTATTTGTTGATTTTATAGCATTGAGTAGTGTTCCAAGTCTCAAATTTTGTGGAGAGGCATGGACAGCAGTTATCCAGAGAACCCAGAAATCTTTTGAGGAAATTCCACTCGGATCTTGCTTTATTAAAATAATTAATTATTTTAATGTAGAACCTAAGTCTAAACTTAGGGAAATTAAATAATTAAAGGGTATTAATAAAGCAAAGTGTGAATCTTCTAGAAAACGGAGATCAAGTCATCTTTTAATCTGAGCCATTGATTAAAGATATAAACTTGGTCGTTGATTCATCAGCGAGAAGATTATAAGAAGAGGCTTGAGGGTCATTTGGAAATCAAGCGGAGGACATTCTCAGGACCTGAATGAAATCGATTCTGAAGTAAGAGAATTCGATTTCAGTGGGTGTGTTTATAGAGGCGAGATTACGGAGGCAAAAGGAGGAGGGAGAAGTCAGTTGACAGAGAAGCAGAAGGCGGAAGGGTGAAGGGAAGGCAGTGCTGAGCAGCAGCATCAATCCCTCCACACAGAGTTACGCAATCCAGGGAGGGATTGCGCAGAGCAGCTACATAGAATGACGCAGAGGGTGTAGAAGGACATCCCAAGAGTTGATAATATTTCCAGAGTGTCCAGAAAATTCATGCCAGGTGTATGCTATTTTATTTTGCTCACCAAGACTTCTGTAAAATATTTTTTCATTGTCGAAGATAAATACAAACCCTCATCTGTTGCACCGGTTTTCCCACATTGGGTTTTTCCGGGGACAATTGCCCAAAAATAATTGTGTTCATATGGTTGTTTCTATTGTAATACATGTGTTATTTTTGTTCTTCTACTTTTGATTAGAGTGAAGTACTCAGCTGTGTTTATTTCAAAATTTACTGAAGCATCTGTAAATAACTTATCTAATAAGTAGGCAAAATAAATCAATCACTGCAGTAATAATTTTCAGATTTGAAAATTTCACATGGTGTCGGAGCAAAAGGCTAAAGACAGAAAGGGAGGATCTGTTATGGACCAAAGATCTGACATTCGGAAGGGTTCACGCAGTCAGAAGGACTCACGCAGTCCTCCAGAGCACTCAGAAACGCAAAGGGAACATGACATGACGGTGCTGGCATCCAGACTAGAGGACGATCTCGCTTGTGTGTCAAGCACGGCTCCTCCAAGTGTTCGGTATATTGACAATGGAGCATCCGCTCATATGACGAGGGTTCGAGAATGTTTTTCGAGCTACCAAGAAGAACAAATGAATTTCCAGATTAAGGCCAAGTGTACCCCCTTTGGAAGAGGTACCATAATATTTCAGATAAAGGTTGGCAACAAGATTTGGGCCACAAACGTTCTGCATGTACCAGGGTTGGGAATGAATTTGCACTCAGTGTCTCAGCTCCAGAACAAGGGTTATGACGTATACTTTATTGGAAATAAAGTTTATGTCAAACATCCTCGCTGGAGCAAGAAGGCACAAATCAGAGTAAGGAGTCATAAACTATATAAGCTCTAGCTTTAATCCCCTGTGGCTATGATTGGCAGTACGGACGAAAGAGATCTGAATGAATTATGGCACAGAAGGATGGGGCATCTACATCATGGAGCCTTGAAGATTCTCAAGAAGACTGTCATAGGAGCTCCAGAACTTGGCACAAGGAGAGATGAAGTCTGCAGGGGATGCGTACTAGGGAAGTATGCTAAAGCAACATTTCCAAGAAGCAGCAGCAGGGCCAAGAGCGTATTAGAGTTGATACACTCAAATATTTGCAGTCCAATGTCCACAACCGCTCTCAGTGGTGCAAAGTATTTTGCTACCTTTATTGATGATCATTCCAGAAAGACTTAGATCTATTTTCTCAAAACCAAATATGAAGTCTTTGAACGTTTCAAACTAAGTCACCTGATACGAGGATACGGGGATACGTGGATTCGAGAATCGGATTCGGGATACAGTGACCCCCGGAACAGGACACTTCTAGGATACGATACATTATATATTATTTTATTAAAAAAAATATATATATATATATATTAATATATTAAAAATTAGATATTTTTTACACATTCATACAAATTCATTGATTCAAACATAGATTTAAGATCATAGATACTCATACATGATACATTGATACATCATACAATTGTCAAATTTACTCAGAAAGACAAGATAGTAAGATACTATAGTTTTCTCATTAAGTCATCAAAATCAAAATGTGTTACATAAGTACACTGCCAATGGCAAATAGAAATAGAAAATACAAAAAAAACTACAGTCTACAAGACTACAAGCCTGAAACCTCAAAGAGTCAAAGTTAATGAGTCATCAATCCTCATCATCATAATCAGTATCACTGTCCTCATCCCGATCATCATGCTCACCAGTGCTCTCCTCTGGCTCTGATGCATCCTCCTCCTCTGTCATCTCTGCATCTGTTGGTGTGGAGGATGATGCCTCTACTCCATCATCAAATGTGACAGGCTCTAGCACTGGCACATTGAGATCCAAGTTGGCCAATGCCAACTCAACACTGATGTCCAGACCCATATCATCAGGAAAGACATCCCACATCTTTGTCTTTCCTTTCAACCAATCCTCCCTCTACCTGTAGATGAGACGAAGGTTGGTGTGCACATACACCATTGTCTCTGCCCTGGACTGCTCAAGCCTACTCTTCTTCACACTATACAAATTCCCATATGTGCTCCAATTCCTCTCACAAAAAGAGGATGAAGTCACCTGAGAGAGGAGCCTCATGGCTAATTGTTGTAGAGGAGGGCTTGTTGCACCATGAGTTGCCCACCAAGAATAGGGCTTCTTAGCCCCCCTGTCTCGAATCACATCATAGCCTGCAAATCGCCCAGTGCCAGTGGAAAACTCTGCAAAGGCATCCTCCACCTCATCAAGGGATGCCCTCTCCTGAAAAATCCTCCTCAATGCATCTTTCCTCCCCTGTGAGATTTCTCCATCCATGTGAGGAGGGAATCTGCGAGAAGGTCCACCATTCAGCCACTCATGGCTGTAGTATTTTGGGTTCAAGGAGTGAGCCAAACAATATAAAGGTGTGCAATTTTTGTCCCATCTGCTGACAAGAATATCGTGTATGCCGGTGAAGAAGGCCTCTAGTGATGTCTCATACTCTGGGCACTGACTCTGTAAAACAATGGTTCTCACAGACTCAATCATGGAATCCCATCCCTCATAAACCTCTCCTAGGATGGGTTGGTCTGTATCTGCAAATCGAAGCAAAGAAATGATAAGCTCCATGATCTGAATAACTAGATCTATCTTCTCCCACCATAGATTATCCAACACTGTGTCCTTCACTTTCTTTGAGGCTCCTTGATCCGTTTTTCTCCAAAAAGGCCAAAACTCTGAAATAACCATGGCCCCAAGAGCGGTCTTGATCTCCCTCAACCTCTTCAACATGATGAATGACGAGGCAAACCGTGTATCTGCAATCTTCAACAATGATAGATTGTTGTACTCCTTGTAGATAGTGAGAGCATTTGTATGGTTTTGTACAAAGTTGCAGATATGTCGTGCATCCTCAATAATGGCTCCAATCCAAAGCACATCAGAAGCAATAGATTTCAGTGCCAAGTTCAATGAATGGACAATGCAAGGTGTCCAAAATATTTGTGGATATTTTGCTTCCACAATCATGCCAGCAGCCTTGCAAACAGGTGCATTATCTGTAATGATTTGCACACAAGAATCGACACCTACATCTTCAATAATTTTAATAAATAACTCACCCGTATATTGTGCATCCTTGTACTGTCCAAGTGCATCCACTGATTTCAAGAAAACTGGACCATTCAAGGATGACACCATGACATTGATGAGTGGGTGGCGTGCTGGATCTGTCTATCCATCAGAAACAATGCTAATCCCAGATGTTGGCCATGTTGATTTAATAGGCCCAAGCATTTTGTCCACCTCTTTCTTTGCCTTTGTCAACAATGTGGTTCTGAGCTTCTCTGACCTAGGAGGCACATACCTTGATGGAGCCCCATGACTAAGAGCTCGACACATCTCAATAAATAGAGGTGACCATGCAACATTAAAGGATATGAAGTTCTGATAGAAAAAAATGCAATGGTGAGATCAAGCTCTTCCCTCTTCTCTTTTTGAAAAATTTTGTCCATTGGACCAGCTACAGTTGCCTTTCTCTTTGCTGATTGTCCCCTACTAAAAGTCTCAAAAGGGAACTTGTTGCTGCTTTTCCTTAAGAATGGAAGGGGGTCATCATTCTTGTTTTTTTTTTTTTTTTTCGATGCCACATTTGCTTCACCAATATATTGCTCTTTCTCCAATTCCTTCCTCTTTGCCAATTCAATTGTTGTACAACATTTAATGCCACAACCTAGAATAACCAACAAATGAGCTTTCACACGGAAATATGTGCAAGTGAAATGGCCATTGCAAAAATTGCATTTCCATGAACAATTTCCTCCTCCCTTTTTTCCTGCCCCTCCCTCTCTTGTCCCATATTTCCACAATGGGTATTTGGGGTCAACAGTTTGTTTTCCTTGCACATTTGAAGCTGCTATTGCTGCCCCACTTCCAATAGATGTAATACTTGCAGACCCTGATGAAACAGGGACAAGAGGGGCATCTCCAATGGGGACATTCTTCCCCTTTCTTTGCCCCTATCTTGTTGCCTTTGATTGAGCCATGAATACTATAAAAAATAAACAAAAATAACCAAATATATAAAACATATGCACATGCAAACACTAACAGCAAACTAAATGCAAAATATAGAGGGGCAGTGCACTTACCGGATGTTCGAATCTCTTCGAAAGAACTCCCTTTCTCCTTGCTCACTTCACCAAATGAAAACTGTGAGAAAGAATGACAAAAATTGGGGTTTTATCAACAACAACAAAAAAACCGCATTTTTTTGGACAGCGTGTCCGACCGTACCCAATTCACGGGATACGGCCGTATCCGTACAGGGTACGGTCGAGATTCATTGTACCATGTACGAATACGGCCATATCTCGTGAATCAGGTACGAATCCAGTCGAATCGTATCCAATTCGCCAGATTCGGGATTCGGAGCCCATGGGGGACGAATCCAATTTCTTAGGTTTCAAAAAATTCAAAGCGTCGGTAGAAAATTCAACAGGAAAGAAGATCAAGAAGTTGTGGTCAGATAATGGTGGAGAATATATCGATAAAGACTTCACCAGTTTCTGTGCAAATGAAGGCATCAAGAGAGAATGGGCAGCTCCATACAATTCAGAGCAGAATGGAGTTGCAGAAAGGAAGAATCGGACCATTGTAGAAGTTGCAAGGGCAATGCTATATGACCAAGATATGCCCAAATGTTTGTGGGCAGAAGCCTGCAATACAGCTGTGTATGTGCAGAACAAAGTACCCCATCAAGCATTGGGGCAGGCAACTCCTGAGAGTGTGTTCACAAGTAGCAAGCCGGAGGTGAGCCATATTAAGATGTTTGGCAGCATGGTGTATTGCCACGTTCCAGATGAGAAGAGGAAGATGTTGGATCAGACTGCAGAAAAGGGTTATCTTGTGGGGTATAGTGAAAATGCAAAGGCATATCACATCTATATTCCAGAAAACGGGAAGATCGTAGTAAGGCGGGACGTGAAATTCATGGAGGAGAGAGCCTTTAGGAAATCTTGAGAGATGGCTACAGATACGCAGATTGAGGAGGATCCACTAGTACAGCCTCAACGGCCCACGGAGGACGGGTCAAGTGCCTCTCCACGGCACAAGGATTTTGAGGAGAGTTCCTCCGAAGAAGAGTAGGCAGGAGAGCAGGTAAGACCACACCACCAATGGAAGGCCGAGCAGAGAACTTCAACAAATTCTAAAGGATGCAGAAGAATTTGTTGGAGCCCCTAGAGACGGGAAGAGGGTATAGAGACAACCTAACAGATACAAGGCCTTGGTAGCTCAGGTTGGAGAACCCTCCAGTTTTCGGGAGGCAGCTCAGCATCAAGTGTGGGTGGATGTCATGGTGGAGGAGTATAGCTCCATCATGACAAACGATGTCTGGGAAGTAGTTCCTAGACCACAGGACAGATCAGTTGTAGGATCAAGGTGGATCTACAAGATCAAGTATGCTGCAAACGGCAGCATAAAGAAGTCCAAGGCCAGATTTGTGGCTAAGGGGTACACACAAAAGGAAGTGATCGATTATGAGGAAACCTTCGCCCCTGTAGTTCACTACAATTCTATCAAATCCATCATCTCTCTAGCAGGACAGATGGGATGAGAGATTCACCAGATGGATGTCAAGACAGCGTTCTTGAATGGGGTGATAGAGGAGGAAGTGTACATTGAACAGCCAGAGGGCTTCGAGACACATGAGCAGAAGACTCATGTTTGCAGGCTTAAGAAAGCCTTGTACGTTCCGAAACAAGCCCCCAGAGCATGGTATGGGCAAATTGGTAGCTATCTGCAGAAGATGGGATTCGTCAAGAGTGACACAGATCCCAATCTCTACTACTTGAGAGTAGGGATGAGCCATTAATCCTGGTATTATATGTAAAAGATTTGTTTCTTACTGGATCATCTAAGCTCATCAAGGACTACAAGGAGAATTTGGCTACTGAATTCGACATGAAGGATCTGGGGCAGATGCACTATTTTCTTGGTTTGGAGGTCTGGCAGCAGAAGGCAGAAATCTTCCTGGGGCAAGGAAGATACACTACAGAAATTCTGAAGAGATTTCAGATGGAAGACTGTAGACCCATGGCCACGCTAATGATTACAAACTAGAAGAAGATAGACACAACAGAGGATGATGAGGCTGATCCCACCTTGTATAGGCAGCTCATCGGATCATTGATGTATCTGGTCAATACTAGACCAGACATCTGTTATGTAGTGAATACCCTCAGTCAGTTCATGGTAGAACCAAAGAGGGGTCACTGGGCAGCAGCCAAACATGTTCTCATATGTCTGAAGGGGACAGTCGAGTATGGATTGAAGTACACCAAGGGCAATGAGGTCCAATTGAGTGGGGGTTTACAGATACAGATTGGGTTGGAAGCACAGTAGATCAGAAGAGTACCAATGGGTACTGTTTTAGTCTCGGATCAAGAATGACCTCCTGGTATAGTAGGAAACAAAAGTCTGTCGCACTAAGTTCAGCCGAGGTGCAGTATATGGCAGCAAGCACAGCTTCATGTGAGGCCATATGGCTTCGTAAATTACTCTTGAACCTACTCAAGAAGAGGATGGAACCGACCAAGATTATGTGTGATAATCAGAGTTGCATCAAGCTCTTTGAGAATCTTGTGTTTCATGACCAGTCGAAACACAATGACATTCGGTGCCACTTCATCAGGGACTATGTCCAACGGGGAGCAGTGCAGTTGAGGTACACTCCTACAGGGGAACAGGTGGCAGATTTCCTCACCAAGGCTCTGAGTAAGATTAAGTTCACTTACTTCAGAGAAAACATGGGGATGGTCGAGAACTCCTTCCATTAAAGGAACGAGTGGTCTACAAAGTCAGAGGGAGCTGCAGTACGGATGAGGCAGTGGCAGAGATAGTGTCACAGGCAGTAGTACAGAGGGTAGCAGCGCAGAGATGAGGGGCGGCAGCCAAGACATCATCAACGCAGCAGATGTTCTAGAATCAGAGCAGTACAACGATACCTTGCTTGAACACTTTCCTCTTAAGAGGGAGTGTTGATTTTATAGCATCGGGAAGTGTTCCAAGTCTCAAATTTGGTGGAGAGGCTTGGACAGCAGTTATCTCGAGAACCCAGAAATCGTTTGTGGAAATTCCACTCGGATTTTGCTTTGGTGGAGATGCTTGGACAGCGATTATCCAGAGAACCCATAAATCGTTTGTGGAAATTCCACTCGGATCTTGATTTATTAAAATAATTAATTATTTTAATGTTGACCCTAAGTCTAAACTTAGGGTAATTAAATAATTAAAGGGTATTAATAAAGCAGAGTGTGAATCTTCTAAAAAACAGAGATCAAATCATCTTTTAATCTGAGCCATTGATTAAAGATATAATCTTGATCGTTGATTCAACAGCGAGAAGATTATAAGAAGAGGCTTAAGGGTCATTTGGAAATCAAGCCGGGAGCATTCTCAGTACCCGAAGGAAATCAATTCTGAAGTAAGAGAATTCGATTTCAGTGAGTGAGTTTGTAGAGGCAGGATTGCAGAGACAGAAGGAGGAGGGAGAAGTCAATTGACAGAGAAGCAGAAAGCAGAAGGGTGAAGGGAAGGCAGTGCTAAGCAGCAGCATCAAGCCCTCCACACAGAGTTACATAGTCCAAGGAGGGACTGTGCAAAGCAACTATGCAGGATGACGCAAAGGATGTAGAAGGACATCCCGAGAGTCGGGAATACTTCCGGAGTGTTCAAAAAATTCATGCCAGGTTTATGCTATTTTATGTTGCTCACCAAGACTTCTGTAAAAGATATTTTCATTGCTGAAGATAAATATAAACCCTCATTTGTTGCATCGGTTTTCCCACATTGGATTTCTCCAAGGACAATTGTCCAAAAATCACTGTGTTCATATGGTTGTTTCTATTGTGCTACATGTGTTATTTATGTTCTTCTGCTTTTGATTAGAGTGAAGTATTGCAGCAGTGTTTATTTCAAAATTTACTGAAGCATTTGTAAATAACTTATCTAATAAGTAGGCGAAATAAATCAATCACTGCAGTAATAATTTTCAGATCTGAAAATTTCACATTAATATGATGGAATCTACTACCAATTACCTATGAATCAATGCTAGGAATGGACTTGCAAATATTGAAGAGTATTTAAAGATACAATTATACATTATGATCAATGCCTCGGTAAAAACAAAAGAATAAGCACTAAAAGCATTCATTTACATGGTGTAATCACACAACTAGGGAAGCAACAAGAAGAAGATGACAAATATTTGCAAAAATTTCAAAATGCAAAGAGTGTTGCTATTCAATGATATATTGCAAGCTTTGTTAAAATCAACGCTATCTTGCAAAGGTTGACTTCGAAGATGGGCAAGGTGTTGAAAAGTGTAACTATGATCGGTCTTCATATTGACTATGTAATTATGTATTTATGTAAAGAAGAAGACAAAGACAATAAAATGTATTTTGTAGTACTGGCTTCATGGGTTTCATGAGCAAGATTTTATTATAGGTTAATAGACTTTTTCTTGATGTCTATTAGGGTTTTGTCTTCTAGGGAAAAATATAATTGTCATACATATGAAGGATCTAGTTTAGAGAAAATGCTACAAGACCTTGCCAAAGAAACTGTGAAAGAATGGCTCTAGAAAGCCCTCATCAACGCTGGAAGATGTGCCCTACAAGTCGACTCCATAACCATATATCAGGTCGGCTATATTACCCTTTGACAGGTTGGCTCAATTACAGGTGCCAACAACTATATATACCCTACTGGATTGCACAGAAAATAGTGAAGAATGCGGATCTCTTTCTGTGATTTCCACAAAAAATGTGGATTGTTCTAAGTCTAAAGTGCGGATTACAGAGATGACAAGGGTGCAGATTACAGAGGTAAAAAGATTGCGGAATTCTCTGCAATTTCCACAGTTAAAAGTACGGACTATTCAGAGAATATAAGTGCGGATTCCTCTGAGATTTCACAGAGAATACAAGTGCAGATTTATGAGGTCTTATACAGGGTTGTGGTGCAGATTTCAGAGGAAGATCTGAAGTGTGGAATTAAAGCATAGAATTTGGATCAAGTCTGCAATAAGAAGTGCTACGAAAGGATCTGGAATTAATGTGAAGAAGGAGGCTAATCAACGAAGGAGAAAAGGAACTATATATTTCTGTTTTAGGATTTGTTCTCTCCTTGCATATCTAAGGAAAGCTGAAGGTGTTCACAGCGTGAAGGAGAACTACTACAAGAAGAAGGAGAAGCCAAGGACTTAGAGACCGAGTTCTCTAAAGTTGATGCAGGTCAGTGCTCGTTGGTGAAGAAAAGAAAGATCAACATTGGAAGAAAGCATAGAAGCTGTGACAAGGTCTTGGAGGCATTCATAGGTCAAGGGTCTAAGTCTTGGTCATAGTACTTGTCTTTTGAAGATATATAAGAAGAATTTATTACAGGTTTTCCTCTCCAAGAGGGAGAGGTTTTTTCCCTGGCTCGAGGAGCCTAATTGTGTGTTTCTTGTATTTTGGTAATTGACTTGTGAAAGAATAAATAAGTTAAGAAGTAAGCTCACAAGTAATTATCAAGTAAGAGAATTTGAATTAATCTCCAACCCTCCAAATTCTCAACATGGTATTAGAGCTAAGGTGCTAAAGACAAGGGCTACTTAGTAAGGAGACACTCAAGGAAGCAAGAATCAAAGTCAAAGTCAAAGTTTGCGTTGAACAGCCAAATCAATTTGCAAGGAAGACATTGTTAGAAGAGGACATCATCTTTTAAGATATCCTTTATCATCAAAGATCCAAATACCCTACATTGGAGATTTCAATCTTAGAAGAAGCTCCTAACTTCATCTTCATCATCAAGGAAGCTACAAGCCACTCTACTCAAGTAAATATCTATGACCTTACTTAAATCTGTCAAGATGACTTATTGTAAAGAGAGCAGCAAGCTGGTTGGGTCATCAAACTTTAGTGCATGGAAGAAGAGGACAGGTTTGAACTTAATAGAAGACAAAGTTATGGACTACATCGAAGGATCTACAATTCAACCATCAAAAGAAGATGCTCTAGCTCGTGCCAAGTACATGAAGGGAGAAATCAGAGCCCAGAGGATTCTCATAGAATCCATTAAGGACTCACTCATTCCCTATGTATCAAAACTAAAGTCTGCTAAAGAAATATATGAGAAAATGGTGGAGCTATTCTCTGTGAGTACTGCATGAGAAGCAATCTCTTTGAGACAAGAACTATATAAAATGAAATTGTTAAGGGAAGAAGGAATCACTCCATACTTTATGCGGATTTCTGAAATAAGAGATCAATTGCAGGAGCTGGGAGAAGTAATGTCTAACACTGAGATGATTATAGTGGTGTTGAATGCTTTACCAAAAGAATAGGGAAACTTCACTTCAAGTTTATACGAGAAGAAACAAGCCACACCATTCCATGATTTATGGTCTCTATGTAAAATAGAGGAAACAAGACTGAAAGCCAAAGCTGATACAGGACCAACTGAAGGGAATCAAGCCTTTGCAGCCATATACACGAAGAAAGGAAGATTCGGAAAATATGGTCCTCGAAATAAAAGAAGAAATATGGACAAAGTACGATGCTTTGGATGTAATGAACTTGGGCATTATAAAAGAGATTGTCCTAAATCTGAAAAGGACAAGAGAAAAGGGGAAGAAGCCCATGTCTCAGATACGAGGGAAGAACCTGATGCAAAGAAATCTAAGAAAGAAGAAGCGAGGGATCTCTACTATGACTGAGATCATCTTCTCCTTTAAATGATTTATGTTGGTTGTAAAATAGTATGATAGGAAGCAATGTATATTGATGGCATCTTGATAAAAGCATGGTAGGAGCTCTTGGTGAAACAGCTCCAGGAAAACCTCACTGATAACATTACTAATGGACGGCAGTCATCAAGATCAAGGGTCATCATGGAAACTGGCGCTGACATTTTCTAATGGAGTTCTCTATGAAATCACTGATTATAAAGAAAGCAAAATGGTTTCATCAAGAATTCTATGCTACAAATTTCTGGGATGTGATGACATATTGATGGAGCGGGTCAAGGGAATGAAGCTCTTCGTTCTAGAAAAATTGCTACAGGATGACTCAAAGAAAAAATGTCTGAGGTATATATATATTTATATGCTGACACTGGATGTTGTGAAGTCATGTCATATGGTTGCAGGTAATGGACTTCTATATTTAGAAGTATGATCTATGAAGGAGGATCTCTCTCGGTGCATTGACAGATGAAATCAACATAATATATCCTCATATGGAATATGAGGTGGTTGTATAAGCACAAGGCACTGTAAATTGGAAGTTCCTAGGAATGAAGATGTGCAAAAAGGAAGAGATCAAGAAGTGCAACCATGTCAAGAGGTAGTTATCATCTTGAAGCCAAGAAGATGTGACTAGAATATCTCTTGGGAGGATATGTAGACTCTGATATAAGTCTGGTAAAGAAGAAGACCCTTGACAAAACATATCATTAGGAGATGTGTCAATCTGAATAGAGGATGTCGATGCCTGCAGGAAGATGTCATGGTGATAGATCATCACTGAGGTAACATTTATTTTAAAAAGTACATACGTATATGTTTATCTGGATGAATTTGTGCAGGGCTGCTAATCATGAGAAAGAATGTAAAATCCTTGGAGATGACTCGAAAGAAAGCAGCATGGCATAAAAGGTAGACCAGATAAGAAAGACAAATGCATCACTTTCTAGTAGATGACATGACTCATGAATGAAAGTGATGAATGATATGTGCCCTATGGAGCTAAATTTGAAGATTCCTCAATATCGAAATCCATGACATCGAGGGCAGGAATTCTTCATGAGCAGCTGGGTGTCTCACCATTGTTGCTACAAGTCCCTGATTAAGAGGGAGCCTGGTGATCAGTTTCTTACTTGGAAGAAACTGGGTAATTCCTAAGAATGAGCTTAGGTACATTCCTTATACAGGAATGAGTACATTCCCTTGTGGAATAGGTTCTCCCTGGCTGAGAGGGAGAGATAGACACATCATTCTGGTCTTCACTTGGGAAGACAGAATGGAGGATTGGGTAATCATCTGGCATTCAATACTCTTTGAGAATGTGTTAGGGCATTCAAGATAAGAGTAGTCAAGGTCCGATATTCTTTGAGGGCTAGCAACCCAAGAGAAGAATAGTCCAAGAAGGTCATACTTTGGAAACACTCGGGTGGAGTATGTACCTTGGAGAGACACTGACTATGGTGTCTATAAGTCATGTGTCTCGCCAGCATTGTAGCCCATTGTCTCGTTGAGAGATGGGGTTGTTAGTCAAGACCTTGCACTAGGACAATGTTGGTTGATATAATGTTATACAGATGCGATTACCAATCCGATCCTTCTTATGAGATTCTTCAGTTTGAAAGTGACCATGTACTTGTATGAATACCTCCCTAGTTAAGAGGGAGTGTTGAAAAGTGTAACTAGGATCGGTCTTCATATTGACTATGTAATTATGTATTTATGTAAAGAAGAAGACAAAGATAATAAAATGTATTTTTTTGTGCTTGCTTTATGGGTTTCATGAGCAATATTTTATTATAGGTTAATAGCCATCTTCTTGATGTCTATTAGGGTTTTGTCTTCTAGGTATAAATATAATTAAGTGTCATACATATGAAGGATCTAGTTTAGAGAAAATACTCCAAGACCTTGCTAAAGAAATTGTGAAAGAATGGCTCTAGACAGACGTCATCAAAGCTGGAAGATGTGCCCTACAAGTCGGCTCCATAACCATATATCAGGTCGGCTATATTACACTTTGACAGGTCGACTCAATTACAAGTGCCAACAACTATATATACCCTACTGGACTGCGCAAAAAACAGTGAAGAATGCAGATCTCTTTCTGTGATTTCCACAGAAAAATGTGGACTGTTCTGAGTTTAAAGTGTAGATTACAAAGGTGACAAGGGTGCGAAAGTCTCTGCAATTTCCACAGTGAAAAATTCAAACCGTTCAGAAAATATAAGTGCGGATTCCTCAGAGATTTCACAGAGAATACAAGTGCAGATTTCTAAGATCTTATATAGGGTTATGGTGCGGATTTTAGAGGAAGATCTGAAGTGCGGAATTAAAGCATAGAATTTGGATCAAGTCTGCAATAAGAAGTGTTAAGAAAGGATATGGAAATAATGTGAAGGAGGCTAATGAACGAAGGAGAAAAGGATCTATATATTTCTGTTTTAGGGTTTGTTCTCTCCTCGCATATCTAAGGAAGGCTGAAGGTGTTCACAGCATGAAGGATAACTATTATAAGAAGAAGGAGAAGCCAAGGACTTAGAGACCGAGTTCTCTAATGTTGATGCAGGTCAGTGCTCGCTGGTGAAGAAAAGAAAGATCAGTGTTGGAAGAAAACTTAGAAGTTGTGACAAGTTCTTGGAGGCATTCATAGGTCAAGGGTCTGAGTCTTGGTCATGATACTTGTTATTTGAAGATCTATAAGAAGAATTTCTTACGGGTTTTCCTCTCCAAGAGGGAGAGGTTTTTGCCCTGGCTCAAGGAGCCTAATTGTGTGTTTCTTGTATTTTGGTAATTGACTTGATGAAAGACTAAATAAGTTAAGAAGTAAGCTCACAAGTAATTATCAAGTAAGAGAATTTGAATTAATCTCCAGCCCTCCAAATTCTCAACACAAGAGTTATAACAAGTATTAAATATTGACTATGAACAATTAGTGCCCTTTATAAAACTTATCATATACTTTCCCCTTTGAATTGGAAAAGGTGAATTTCAAAAGGAAAGAATATGGAGAGAAGCAAAGGAATAAATGATAAGGTTGTTCTATTATTGTATCCTTCTTTACTTCATTTTATCCTATATTTAGCTTTAGCATTTTCTAGGCGATGTATTTACACTCCCACATTGCACTTGTATTGGTTGTAACATTCAGTTTCATTGACCTATTTATGGTCATTCATTGGACATTAATAAAATTATGTTATCTTATTTAATCTTTGAACAAGAAAAAGAGATGGGGAGATCAATAGTTCAAAAGTCGAAGAGTCATGCATAGTTAGAGAGTTTTGTAACTCCCATTTTGAATTTGTATAATTATTTGTACAAACGCCAAAGGGTTCTCAATTTTGAGCAAACAAGATATCTTATAACTAAAATTGAGGCATTGTTAGTGATTTGATTTAATAAAAGTTGTAGGGGTTGTCCATGAAGGGAAGTTATCATTATTTTCATGAAGGGGACTTCTTTAGTTCATTGTAATTGTATGTCATTGAGCTATATTTTGTCATGCACTTGTTATCATATATTTGCTAACTCAATTAGCCCAAGTGGTTAGCTCAACAAGTCGCTGCCAATGTTGTTAGGAATTTGACTAGTTTAATCCTAGCATATGTTCGGTTTGAAATCCCCCTAGGTGAGGTGTTACTAGGGATGCCATCCACGAATGTGCGGAAGCATGCCCTGCGTGTCCCTGCGAGGTTTTCTTTGGGAAAAATATTTACTAACCTAGTTTACAATTGGGGATAGCATTAAAATGTTTACATCTAGCTTGTGCATTTAACCGATCTCCTAATATTACAAAAACTATTTGTTGCTATTCTCACTCCTGTCTATGTTATCTAGTTTTTCAATTCCATTTTCCTTTTAAACTACTCCTAGTACTAAGATTTGAATTTTTTGCAATTTCCTACATTTCGCTTTCTACAACTCAAAACAAAAATAATTATAAAAATTTATAAACCCTTAAAATCAACTTGACAACTAGTGCCACAAACTTGAGTGTATATGATTAAAGGCTGGGAATCACATTTTCAGGGTTTTATCCTAGCGGACCTGTTTGTGTTGATGAGGATCAAAATCATAGCCTTTGGGGTTTCTCTAAGGGTGTTTACCCCATGCCTATGGGTGCTTCATGTGACGTGGAGTGCAACATGTGATACATACCTTTGGTTGTAACTCATTGGACATACACGTTGGATATAGCTTACTAATGGATTATCAAACTTTAACTTGATGCTTATGTAGTGCACTTCATTACAAGGTCGATAGCTTGCAGAGCATGGTAAGGGCTTGGTTACTTGATTGGGATGTGAACCTATATGTCAGAAGGAGCATTGGGTCATCTAGGAGGAAAGCGATTAACCCTAGGTAATATGGAACCACTTGGTTGCTTGCATGCAAAGTTGTGCTTGACTTGAAAACACTTGGGTTTAGAAGCATTTATGGAGGTGTTGTGAACCCAAAGTAGCACATGGCCTTGGTATACAAGTTTAAATCATAGCCCAAATTAAGTACATTGTTATAAGTAGTATTGTGATATTCTTACAACATACATGTTGACTGGATATGGATTATTAGTGTTGTTAGGATGTTAAGCTAATTATAAAACTATGTATCCATAGAATATAAATAATTTATAACTAATAGCCTATACCTTAGGATCTATTAATAACAACTATTATGCTAAAGAAAAAACATCTTATTAACTCAATGCAAATCAATAACGTGAAATGCATATTTCATTGCATCAGAAAGTTTTTTAAGCGACATCAGAAATTGCATGAAAGCCTAAAATCCTCAGACCCCAAGTACTTAAACAAAGTGTAAACAGAGATGGTCGAGACTAAGTAAAGGGGTTAAACTGAGTGTGATCCATACATGTGCCAAAATTGCTTGGCAACCAGAAGAGTGATGTGTTGTATCAAAGTTCCTTTAGAATTGTTACCTTACAGAAGCAAAGTGTTGTCTTGAAGTTGTATGTTGTCATGAACCGTGTACTATATGGTTGAAGAAGGGTCCTTGACAAGCATGTGTAGAAGAACCCTTTGTGTCAACATTGGAGGACAGCATGTACGACTTATGAAATTGGATACAATGGGAAGTTGTTAATTTGACAAAGCACACCTCTCTGATTTTTCCACCAAGGAAGTTACTCCATAGCCCGAGGGAGCTAAGGAGAAATCCTCCCTTACCTACTTTTTGTATAAAGCAATAAATTCCAGTGATGATATACAGAGGTGGTCAATGATATTCAAAGGTTTGAGATGGTATGATGGCACCTTGTAATGTCCCCAACCGCTTAGGAGGCATATGGGGAAATTCTACTAGCCTAATAAAGTTCTCGTAGGCTAAGGCGGGAAAAACTAATTAAGAGAACATGATTCACTTAGGAAAAACATTACAAATTCCAAAGTGATAAAAAGGGAGACATGTCACTAAAGTGACTTTATAAAAACAAAAGGGTAAAAAGGTGGCAAAAGTGGCAAACAAGTTATAAAAAGAGAAAAATGAGGAGTTCCTTCTCATTCTAGTTTTTGCCAATTGAGAAAAAGAAACTTTGGAGAGCTTTCGGAGAAAGAGTCTAGGGTTTTGGAAACCCTACTTACACATTGCTAGTTTCAGTGTTGAGACCATACACCCTAGCTAGTTGGAGAGTGGAATCACTCAAATTTTGCAATTGTGCTTAACTGGAGAAGAAAATTTGTGGAAGATAATGGGAGGTAACAGTTTTATCAATTGATTTTATCTTCTAAGATTGAGTTTTTACCCAAGAAGATACCAAGGTTCCAAGCCCAAATCTGAGCCAAAAAGAAGGACGAGTTCACTATTAAAGAGGTTGGGGATCATTTTTGAAGTGGTTGAGTTTATCTCTGCTACAAGGTCGAGTTCCTTACTGCTGAAAGGGGTTGAATCAATCACCCACAAGTCGCCAAGTTCTCTTCATTCATATTGTTGGTTGAGCTCCTTATTTGTTGGTTTGAACATTCCAGAGAGAGGGCCAAGTTTCCTTTAACCAAACTACTAGTCGAGTAGACTCTTTTGTGGCTCAAGCTCTAATAATATTCTTGAGGCCAAGTTCTGCGAAATAGAGGTCGAATTTCTCTTCTTCTTCGTTGGACGTGTGCTTATTGAGTGTCAGAGTCTATTGTTGGAGGAATATCGTGTGGGGACTAAGTTTGTGGGCAAAAAGGGGGGTCATGGACTTCATTGTTTCAAGCTAGAAGAGTGGCATCAAAAGGCAACGTACAAACTTCACACCAAGACGAGTTCCTCTACTGGGAAAGACCACTAATTACCTCATCATTGCTTTACAAGCGGACTGTGAACCATTGGTGATATTTCCTTGCTAGTATTTATGAACTTTGGGGAATGAATACATGTTATAGTCCATGTTGAAGTTTACATTGCCTTGGTGGTATTCTGGTACTGTACAGTCATCTACAGCCATTATATCTCCTATTATTCACAGGTATTTCGAATCTCATTCCTCTTATTATTGTTGGAGTGTATGTTATCAGTGGTGTGTATGCCTTTAAATTTAATGCAAAGTGGATATCAGTTATTCTCAAATATTCCTTTCATGTATGCTCGACACTATTTGTGTTATTTTTATTATGATTTGTAAACAAAACACCTACAATACATTGTCTGCCAACTATTTGACAAAATATCACAATGACCCAAACAAATGAACTCAAATTTTTCTTGTGTGGGATTTTCTAAGATATTACAACATGGTATCTTACACATCCTGTAATGAATCAATGTCAAATTATTTTCAAGGGGCAATGATTGGTAGCATGACTATAGTGGGAAAATATGCACATGACAAGCTTGTTGGACATCCAAAGGGTGTCGATGAAATTTGAAAGTCTTGGAGTTTGTAAACCCTAGAAGTCTAGAAGAATATGACATGTATTGAAGTCTTGTTCCTAAGGGTTTGTGAAACCCTAGAATGAGACCTAGAGTGTCGACTGTCAGTGGAGTTTGTACTTTGTTCATATTCATGCTAGCATGAAGATGTCTTAGCTTGCAATTGAGCCTCTGGTGTTGTTGGATAACTCGAGGATGAAGAAACCCTAGCTCATACAATTCATGCAAGGAAGGAAAGGAAAGCTACACACATTAGTAGTCGAGAATGACGACGAGGATGAGCATCTCTAGCTTGATGAGATTCCAGATAGATTTTGTTACGAACAAAGTTCGTATATGCAGCAGAATACTCAAAAGATCTAAAATATGTAAATATCCATTATAGGACAAGTAATATATTTATATAGAAATGTTGAATGTAAAAAAAATATGATATTGTGGTTACAAATGAGGGTCCACTTATATACCTAGACAGGGGCCCCTTCATGAATGGTCATGTCCTTAGATACATGTCTTTCTAGTATAATAATCATTATTAATATTTAATTATTAATTATTTATATTCATAACATTGATTTCCCTTTAGAAAAGCTTTGTCCCCAAAGCTTATTAAGGAAAAGGTTGGATATATTTTATGTCTCGTAATGTCTTCTTGTCTTTCTCAATTCTTGGAACAATCATCCTTAATGATCTCAGACGATATGAATTTTTGAGTGTGGTACAAAATTGTCGTACAATGGAATCTTGCCATTACTGGAAACTTGGGATCAATTATTATCATAAGACTGGATTATGGTGACATCGATGTCCTTGGGAACATAAGTCATTTGTTTCCTGTCTAAATGATATCGATTTGCAAACTGGTTGAGATGTCTACTTTTATGATTTATGTGTCAATAAAGAGTTCTTGTGATCTGATCTCTCCTTAACCTATTTGTGTTGATTTCCTGGTTTATGGGAGGCATCTGATTTCCTTCAGGTACAGAAGTCGTTTGGTTAATTGTTGGATCTTCACTTAAAATTTTTGTCTTTTGAACTACAACTTCTGAGTAAGCCTTAACTTCAATTGAATTCCGATCTTTCTGAATTGTGGTATTATCTGGATCAGTGTTTGTTCCCTTTTCTTCGACCTAAATTTGCACATCTAAAGATTTTGATGCTTCTTGAATAAGTTGTTTTAACTGGTCTTTTAGCGACTTCTTATCATTCTTAAGCTTTTTTATTTGTATAAATAGAATTTGATTATGATTCTTTAGATGTTAAAGTTCTTTGTTTCTGAATTGTTGAATTTATTCTTAATGTCCTTCTTCTCATCTTTAAAACGTTTGAATTGTTCTAATAACCTTTGATTAAAGTTCTTTAAGCGTAATTTTTCCCCTTCTTGTTTTGATACTTGTGTCTTTAGTTCTTTCTTTGTGACCTTAGTCTTCTTGACTTGCACAACTAATTTTTCATTGTGGTCTCTGAGGTAGGAAATTTTTTCGTCCCTTTTTATTACTTCCTTCTAATGCATATCCTCAAGATCTTTATATTTCTATTTTGATGCTTTCTTGTGTTTCAGTTTTTTTTCTTCTAAATTTTTAATATGTGAATTCTCTTGATCTCCAATTGCATTTTCTAGGTACACTAGATTACATCGTCTTGTAGGAGCGATGTTGGGTTTTCAACTTGCAAATTGGATATTGTTTTCTTCAATTCTTGAGCCACAAGTTTTTTATCAAAATCTACCTATTGCCGCTTAAGTGTCACCATTAATTGTTTTATCCTTTCATAAAACTTAACATCTCCTTCTGAGGATCATTTTTGTGTGTCACTTTAATATTGAACTAAAGTGAAAGTATTGTGACACTTGCAGCATTCAACATTTTGACTTCTAGAAGACTCTGGACAATTAGAATATCCCTCTGAACAAAAAAGACATTTTGAAAAGAAAGCATGGTTCTTTGTGGAATGCATCTTTTTACTTTTTCTTGATTTTTTTTAATTCCTCAAGTATTCACTTCTATATATATATATATATATATATATATATATTCATTTTCCCCTTTTTTAATAGCTTAGAAAACTTTTTAACTAACTTAAGCTTTAAAGTAGCCTTTTTATATTTCATTAAAAAAAATAGTTTACCTTTTTAATAATTACCTTTATAATTCCCTTAATTTATTTTAATTAAAAGATTCACTAGCCTTGGTCTTTTCCTTTAAATATTGATTATCTCCTTCATATAAAATCAAAGCTTCACTTTTATAATTTAAATGTCTTTTGACAATGCAATTTCATATATATTAGTTTGCTATGAAACCCGTGACAAAAGAAATTATTTTCTTCTTTTT
The DNA here is from genome assembly GCA_034641835.2 of Pinus albicaulis. Taxonomy (NCBI): domain Eukaryota; kingdom Viridiplantae; phylum Streptophyta; class Pinopsida; order Pinales; family Pinaceae; genus Pinus; species Pinus albicaulis. Next base: position 734,124,448 of record CM076584.1, on the reverse strand, counting down.
ATTTCTACAGTCACGATTCCTCCAAAATGGTCATTGTATGTATGTGTTTGTACAGATTCATACGAATGTGATTGATAAGAGAAAATCAAATCAAAAAAACTCCTTATCGACATCTAAATCACAAGAATAGACATCTCAATCAATCTACTTATCTGTATCACTCAGAATAGAAACAAGTGACTTATGTTCCAAACAATATCGATGTCACTATACTACCAAATGTTACGAACAAGTTTCTTACTTCACAATAATCTCCAAAACATTTGAAATACGAAAACGTCCATTGAGGTTATATATATATATATATATATATATATATATATATATATATATGAATGAGAATATGATGATATGATGTTATGATGTTACAAACAAGGCCAGCTCATATACCTAGGAAAGTGCCCCTTCACGAATGATCATATCCTTGAAGACATGCCTCCTCATTACTAAACATTATTTAATATGATTATTATTTATTTAAATTATATTCATAACATTGTTATGAATATAAAAAATTAATAATTAAAAATTAATAATGATTAGTATATTAGAAAGGCATCTCTCTAAGGACATGACCATTCATGAAAGGGCACCTGTCTAGGCATATAAGCATACGCTCATTTGTAACCACAATAACACATATTTTGTACATTCAACATTTCTATATAAATATATCACTTGTCCTATAATGGATATTTACATATTTCAGATCCTCTGAGTATTCTATTGCGTATATGAACTTTGTTCGTAACATTTAGTATCAGAGCCTCGTTCTCCAATCCCGACCATTGTCCATCAATTCTTTATCAATTTTGTTGTCGTTGTGACCGAAGCATTTTCACTACACAGATTTGGAGATTCTCCATTCGTTGTCAAGCCTTTGGCCATTATATATATATATATATATATATATATATATATATAGAGAGAGAGAGAGAGGGGGGGGGGAAGAAAAAGGGAAAATTCAAAGGAAAAAAAAAGAGTATAAATATATATATATATATATAAAAGGAAGAAAAAAATTATAGAAAAAAAAAGTCTAAAAAAAATAAAAAAATAATAACAATAATAAATATAATATATATATATAAAGGGAAAAAGAAATAAAAGAAAAAGTCTTTGTCATCCACAATCCCACACCCCTGTTTGTCCGCGAGGTTGCCACTGCCATCGTTTTGCTTCCGCGACTGACTAGTCCTCTTATGAGCCACCAGAAGCAAGGCCAAAAAAATTGTGCCTGTGCCCAGTAGCCTCGCCACCATCGGCCAAAGGAACCGCCACATTTCACCGATAGTTGTAGTTTGTATTCAAATTCGTATAAAGTCGCGGTCCATTGTTTTTCCTTCGGCCATATTAATTTTGTGTGTCATCATTCATACATTTTCTGCTAGTCGTGGTATGTCGTATGTACAATCGCATCCAGACATCGTGCTCTGTTGCGCCTATCATTGACCAAGACTTGCAAAGGGTGTCGATGAAATTTGAAAGTCTTAGGGTTTGTAAACCCTAGAAGTCTAGAAGGATATGGCTTGTATTGAAGTCTTGGTCCTAAGGGTTTGTGAAACCCTAGAATGAGACCTAGAGTATTGAATGCTAGTGGAGTTTGTGCTTTGCTCATCTTCCTGTTAGCAAGAAGATGTCTTAGCTTGTAGTTGAGCCTCTAGTGTGGTTGGATAACTCAAGGATGAAGAAACCCTAGCTCATACAATTCATGTAAGGAAGGAAAGGAAAGCTACATGCATTAGTAGTTGAAGATGAGGACAAAAATGAGCATCTCTAGCTTCATGAGATTGCAGATGGATTTCAATGATTTTTGCAAGAAGGCAAGGATCAAGAGGGGGTTGAAAATTCCCTACAATCCTCGGATCAAAAGATAAGTACTTCATATCATTTCTTCCTTGATTATTATTACTTTATTTTTGTTCAGCCTCTTGTCTTTGTATCTTTTGCATGGTCAGAATCATTCATTCCATGGCCTCCTAATGAAGTTTGCAGGTACATCGTGAAGGCTACCAAGGCAATGATTCTGGAAAACAAATGGAAGCATCGAGAAGAACAAAGCAAAGTTTGTGGCAAGAGGATTCTCCCAGGATCAAGCATAAACTCAACATGAGTGATTTGCGTTTGAGAGGGAGAAATTCTATAGACATCTAGAACCATGGTAGATGATCGAAAGAGCTTCTAGTTCAGAGGAAGCAGGCAAGCAAGTTTGGAAGGATGCCATGATGAAGGAATTGTTACCTCTCAAACAAGCAAGGGACCTAAAATGCGTTCCTAAGCAAGCAACTGCTACGTTAAGGACAACGATGGAGACTTAGCCCACTATCACCACACCTAAGACTCCTTGCTCTTTACGGACTTTCACCGATGGGAGGAGACCCAGTAGTTAGGAAGTCACTTATAAAGTATAGATCAATGAGTAGATGTGAAGTGACCTTGGAAACCCTTTCCCTAGGATAGAATGAAGAGTGGAACTTGCTTGCCTTTTAAGCAAGGGACTTGATCTTCTAAGGAGAGGGGATGAGGGTTGCAGGGTTGAGGTAGAAGAATAAGACCTATAAAGGAGATTCTCAATCCCTAAACTCCTTTGGGAAGTCGAATTCTCGAGTAGTCCTTGATAAATCAACTTCGATGAAAAATGGGACCACACGAGGCCAAGTGAACCCAGCCCAGGATAGGGAATGGATTTTAGCAACCAATGATGTTCTTAACCTGGCCAAGTTGAGGGGAAAGGATCAAACAAGAATTTTCATCCAAAGATGTCAAATTGATCCTACTAGGTTCTAGCCTTGGGAACACCTAGGCAAAACTTGATCCTAGGGCTAGGGATCAGGGTATCTGGAGATTCCACTGTCAAAATTGCTTCAAATTCGGAGGAGAGTTAATGGACCCACAAATGCAGTTGTATCTAGGAGATCGAAGTTTTCCTATGACCAGTTTCCCGGGAAATTGATGCCCAGTTTCCCGGGAAATTGATGCCCTAGGTGACCTAATGGGGCTAGACCTAGGAAAAAGGGGTAAAAGGTGAAAAAAGAGGGCCAAATGATCACTATTTTTGAGGGATCAATGCCTAATTCACTTGGGGAAATGGAGTCAAGGATAATAATGAAGAAGGATTTAGTTTCTTGTTCAAGGAGGCTCCAACAATCAACTTCGTCCAATGTTAGAGCAACGAGTAGAAAAGTGACTTTTAAGCATTTATACTTCATACAAATGGTGCAATATTATCAAGATAACATGATCTCTAGGACATTTCGTTCATCTAACAATGGCCCATACATAGAATAAGCTAAATAGACACATAATTCCACATCACATTCATGCAGCAATTAGCCCTAATTATAGTGAAGTTCTAATGTATGCAGCAACAAGAAAAATAGCGTTAAATTTGCACTTACTGTTGTTAAACTAGCTCCAAAAATAGAAGAAAAGAGATATCAACGCCTCAGAAATAAGCCACTTCGAGGGGGCAACCTCCAATACATTACATGAATGAACAATTCTTGGATGATACAAATGACAAAACCTCCTTTCTATATATAGGAGTCCATGGGGCCACAATGTAACCCTAGCCGACCTAACAATAATAATGTTAGGGCACAATAATAACAATATGGGGGTTACAAAGGTACAACAATAACAATAAGGGGGTATACATTAACATAATAAGGGACTTAACATGCCCCTCTCCTTCAAACAAGGGTTGTCCTCAACGCTTGATTATTTCTTGATGCTTCTATATAAAATTCTCATCCTCCCATGTGGAATCTTCTACAGGAAAGTTCTTCCACTTGCTGAGATACTCTGAAATTGATCGTACTTGTCGAGTTCTTGTTTCTATGACTGCTTCAGAACTTCTTTCGATGTGATGTTGATCTTCCCGTTGTTTCATTAGATTCTGCACCAAAGTTGGGTTATCCTTTGAGAGTTGGAGAACTTGTTGTTGATGCTCGATGTGATCTTCCACTAATTTATCATCCATATTTGCTATTATTTGATCCTTCAAACCATCCAACTTAGCCTCCATTTCTACTTTTAAACCATCTATCTCATCTTCGGTTGCTCTTCGTAAGATCGAAATTTATTGCACTTGGTACAGTAATTTTGATATCTCATACTGCAATTCTTCCTCTTCATGCATCATAGTATAGATTTTTGAGGGCTTAATGGGTATGGAATTATTTTTTGGAGGCATTGATAAAAATTCCAAAATATGCCCTTGGAATCACTTCAAACTATTTTTTCAAACAAACTTTATGCAATTTTAAAAACCAAATACACACATTTTTCTTGCTTTTGAGGAGCTCGATATTTAAACTGAATTATCTCTGTGATTTCGGATCTTCAATATCTGAAAATTGGCCCTAAGGTATCCCTCTGAATCCTATTTTGAATGCCACAGGTCTGACCTGATTTGGATTCTTCAAGGCAAAGTTATGTCCAATCTCCCACAATGACCTAATTATGGACTGGTTCAGTAGAGCGAACTTGTACGACTTGCCAGATGTCACTGTTTGCTCCTTTGGCTCTGAAATTGATAGACAGAAAACTATAGTCCGTTTACTTCAAGCCACTTTTTACATAATTCCAATCAGATGCTCAGAGAGAGAGTTATGAAGATTTTCCCACGCTCACCTCTTTGAGATGAAATTCGGGAGCCTGAAAATGACCTAACTTCCACGGATCATATCTCCGAAAATATTGCAAACCAAGCTCTGAAATTTTGCGACGATGTTCTTCAGGATTTCAGCTTCGCTCTCTAAAAATTTCAGCTTCTGAATCTTCGTAGAAAAAAAGTTATAGCGAAAATGTCGCAATGCCCTGTTTAGGTTAAATTCAGGAGCCTGCAAAAATCCCTAACTTCCACAGATCATATCTCCTAAAATATTGCGAAACAAGCTCTGAAATTTTGCGAGGATGTTCCTTAGGATTTCGACTTCGCACTCTAAAAATTTCAACTTCTGAACCTTCGTAGAAAAAATGTTATAGTAAAAATACCATGATGACCTGTTTGGAACAGCAAAACCCTAGAATCCAAAGCTCTGATACCAAATGTTGTGAAACTAGCTCCAAAAATAGAAGAAAAGAGATATCAACACCTTAGAAATAAGCCACTTCGAGGGGCAACCTCCAATACATTACGTGAATGAACAATTCTTGGATGATACAAATGACAAAACCTCCTTTCTATATATAGGAGTCCATGGGGCCACATTGTAATCCTAGTGGGGCCACAATGTAACCCTAGCCGACCTAACAATAATAATGTAAGGGCACAATAATAACAATATGGGGTTACAGGGGTACAAAAATAAAAATAAGGGGGGATACACTAACATAATAAGGGACTACACTATTAATATAGGGACTTAACACTTACAATGTGAAAGAGTATATCTAACCAGCATCACATTTGCAATTAAAAAGCTCCAAGATAGAAAGAACCCAATCCGTACATCAGAATTCATCCATCATCCAAAAATAATCCTCCAAGGAAAAATGCGAAGTTCTCTAAACATAGAGAAATCCCAAGTCAAATGATGATACAAATGAATCCATCCAACTCCTATTTATACACCAATTAGGAGTTTGAATTACCTAATGGGCCTACATTAGCCCCTAAAAATAAAAAATGTGCAAATTAACTAACTTTTGGTGACAAGCCCACCAAACTAGCTCACAAATGAGATAATAAGCCTCTCAGGAGGTCAAATAATAATCTATGCATGTCATAGGGCCCTCCAAGAGGCCTGATGAGGTCCATAAGTGCCATAATGATGAATAAAATCCTTAGAAAGCGATGGATAAGGGGGTGGCCCCTTGTGGGGGCACACCAATGACCTCATGGGTCTCCATATGAATCGAAGATGCCTGTAGACCATCTATAATGGCTCAAATGATAGAATGAATGCCACCATATCATCGTACAAGTCCTGGGACACCTGCCAAGTGTGTGGTGCACGTGTGGGACCAGTGGAGCATAGCGTACCAAATGCATCTTCTTCGTCCAAAAGGTGGTTCTCTAGCAACCTCTGAACATCTTTAGGGATCCATGGAGTGTTGTCTACTGCTGTGGAGGCCCATGGCTCTATACATACATACCCTATATGTGCCAATGTAGCCCTCTGGAAGGTTAGGACCCCGTATAGGGAGACCAAAACCAAATGCACACCATCTGCAATCCTGCATACAATCCAATGTGTCCCCTAGCCTCTGCTCCTCTAGGGCCCTCTTAGGCTTGGCTCATTGCGCTGCTGGGTAAATCGAACCTCTGGATGAATCTACTGGAAAATGCCACCGGAGAGCTACCAAAATCCCTGGTAGGAGGTGGCTAACCTCCCCTCTAAATCTCCTACTGAAAATCCGTTGCTCTCCACACTCTCGGCACCCACACCGAACTGAACTGCGCAATCACTACGCAGTCTACTCTACCTCTGTGCAGTCCTAAAGGGGCTACACTCTTCCTATTGTTGCTGCTATGAAATTCCCTCACCAAAATGCAGAACTCCCCTCCTGAGCGGGCGTTCGAAGTCCCCTGAGGTAGAGGTTGAGATCTCTGCTTGAAGATCTCGTGTGCTAAACAGCACTGCAGACTTGGCTCTCCAACTCAAGTGTGCTTCAGTGAAATGACCAAGAGAAATAAGATGAATGAATGAATGCCAAAATGAGCCTTCCCTTCTTCCTTTTGTCTATTGAGGCCCAAAGTATGCCTTGGATCCCACCTTGGCCTGCGTTGCCTCTCCTTGGCCAATCACACACTGCCTTCCTCTAGCCAATCCCACACTGTCCTTTTCGTGCCTCTCCTACGCTACCACTGTTGTGTAACCAGCTCCAAAAATAGAAGAAAGAGATATGAAAGCCTTAAAAATAAGCCACTTCGAGGGGGCAACCTCCAATACATTACATAAATGAACAATTCTTGGATGATACAATTTACAAAACCTCCTTTCTATATATAGGAGTCCATGGGACCATAATGTAATCCTAGTGGGCCACAATGTAATCCTAGCCGATCTAACAATAATAATTTAAGGGCACAATAATAACAAAATGGGGGTTACAAGGGTACAATAATAACAATAAGGGGGTTACACTAACAAAAATAAGGGACTATACTAGTAATATAGGGACCTAACATGCCCCTCTCCTTCAAAAAAGTGTTATCCTCAACGCTTGAGTAGCTCTGGGTGCTTCTGTATAAACTTCTCATCCTCCCATGTAGAATCTTCAGTGGGTAAGTTCTTCCACTTGATGAGATACTCTGAAATTGATCGATTCCGTAGCTGTCGAGTTCTTGTTTCCATGACCACTTCAGGTTCCAATATTATTTTTCCTTCCTCATCAAGTTCCGGCAATATTGTTTGAACTGGAAGATTTTCACCTATAACCTTCTTTAAGCATGAAACATGGAAAACTGGATGTACTCGCGAAGAAGCAGGAAGCTCCAATTTGTATGCCATAGTACCAATCTTTTGCAACACCCTGTAAGGACCATAGTACTTTGGCGATAATTTATTATCCTTCTTAGCTTGCTTGAGGGACATTTGTTTATATGGTTGTAGCCGTAAAATACCCAATCTCCTACATCAAAACTTCTCTCGCTGCGATGTTGATCTGCCTGTTGTTTCATTCGATTTTGTGCCAAATTCAGGTTATCCTTTAAGAGTTGGAGAACTTCTTGCTGATGCTCGATGTGATCTTCCACCGCTTGAACCTTCGAATTTTCCCTTAAATATGATGTGATGGATGGTGGATGATATCCATAAAGTGCCATAAATGGGGTCATTTTTGCTGCAGTATGGAAGTAAGTGTTATACCACCATTCAGCGAGAGGTAACCACTTGACCCATTGTGTTTGTTTATCAGATACAAAACAACGAAGATATCCTTCCAAACATTTATTTACTATCTCAGTTTGACCATCGATTGAGGATGATAAGATGAGCTATGAGCTAATTGAGTACCCAAACAAGAAAATAACTCCGTCCAAAAATTTCCAGTAAAAATGGGATCTCTATCGCTCACAATAACCCTTGGGCTTCCATGTAGCTTTTGAATTCTATCCATAAATGTAGTAGCAACCGTACTTGCTTTAAATGGATGAGATAATGCACAAAAGTGTGCATACTTGGTAAGTCTATCAACTACCACCATGATGACACTCTTTCCTTCGGACTTAGGTAAACCTGTGATAAAATCCATTGAAATCTCCTCCCAACGTTGACTTGAAATGGATAAAGGTTGTAGAAGTCCCGGGGTCTTAATTGTTTCCACTTTATTCTGCTGGCAAACCAAACATTCCGCCACAAACTTTTGAATATCAGATTTAAAGCCATCCCAAAAAAATTCTTTCTTCACCCTGTGGTAAGTTTTTAAAATCCCGAGTGTCCTCCTAAAGGAGAAGTGTGCAATTCCAGAAGAATCTTTTGTTTTAGTTGGGAATTCTTACAAAGATATAAGCGATCTTTGTACCATAAGGAATCATTTTCCCAACTAAATGTATCAGATGTACTAGGATCTTGCTGCAACTTTTGAATGAGTGTCCATACATCTTTGTCCTTCTTCCATTCATCTTTTGCTTCAGTTATCCAATCTGGTTGGATAATAGAAATGGCACAAAGCAATGCTTCCACCTCTTCATTCTTTCTTGAGAGTGCATCTTCAACAACATTAAGCTTTCCTTTTTTGTAGATTATTTCAAAGTCATAACCCAACATCTTTGTGACCCATTTTTGCTGCTCTTCTGAAGATAGTCTTTGTTCCAAAAGTGTTTAAGACTATCATGATCAGTTTTTACCTTGAAGTGTCTTCCCATTAGGTAAGTTCGCCATTTCTTTAGTGCATGCAGTATTGCTAATATTTCCTTCTCATAAATAGGTTTCTGTAAATACTTTCCTTTGATTGGACGACTTTCAAAAGCAATGGGTCTTCCTTCCTGCATTAAAACTGCACCAATTCCATTTCCTGAGGCATCACATTGCACAATAAAGGTTTTTGTGAAGTTTGGCGTAGCTAAGACCGGTGCTAGGCACATTGCCTCTTTAAGATGTTCAAAGGCCTTAGTTGCTTCAGGAGTCCATGAAAATGCATCTTTCTTCAATAATGTTGTTAGAGGTGCCGTTATTCTCCCATAATTCTTAACAAACTTGCGATAATACCCTGTTAACCCGAGAAATCCTCGCAACTTCTTTATGGTTGTGGGGACTTTCCATTCCTTAATGGCTTTAATTTTGTTAAGGTCTACTTTAACACCCTCATGAGATACAATATGACCCAGATATTCCACCTCTTGTACTCCAAAGAAACATTTGGATGTTTTTGCATATAATTGTTTCTCCTGCAATAGTTTGAGCACCCTGTCAACATGTTCAACATGATCCTTCTAAGACCTGTTGTAGATTAGTATATCATCAAAAAAATACTAGCACAAATTTTCTAAGGAAGGGTTTGAAAATGGAATTCATCAACCCTTGAAATGTAGAAGGTGCATTGGTAAGACCAAAAGGCATGACCATAAATTCATAATGACCCTCATGAGTTTGAAATTGTGTTTTTGGAATATCTTCAGTCTTCATTCTAATTTGATGATATCCTGAACGAAGATCCAACTTGGTAAAATAAATTGCTCCATGTAATTCATCCAATAATTCATCAATCACAGGAATGGGAAATTTATCTTTAATGGTGAGTTTATTGAGTTCCCTATAATCCGGACACATTCGCCATGATCCATCCTTCTTGTGTACCAATACTACAGGAGTAGAGAAAGAACTTTGACTAGGTTGAATTATACCCGCCTCTAACATTTCTGCAATCATACGTTCAATTTCGCTCTTTTGGAAGTAAGGATATCTATAAGCCCTGATGTTTGGAGGAACACTTCCTGGAATCAAATGAATAGCATGATCATGATCACGAATAGGTGGGAGTCCTTTGGGAGTTTCAAACACCTTGGAATGATTGTCCAAGACTTGTTGGAGATCCGCAGAAATAGATGATTTTGATGTCGGAACTTCTAGTGAGCATAATTGTGCAATTACGCCTCGTTGTTCTTTCTTTAGAAGCTTTGTCATGACATTAGAGCTTATTATCCTTCCTGGCTTCCCTTCAATACCCCGTAATTCGACTTCCTTTCCTTCTGAAAAAAATTTCAAGAAAGTTCTTGAAAATTAAAAGCTACCGTCCCCAAAGATTGTAACCATTGTACTCCTAGTACAACATCAGCACCTCCCATAGGAATGGAAAGCATCGGACTAGTCAACACATATTCCCCCATGGTTAGCTTGATGTTATGGCATTTTCCAGAGCAATTTATAGTTCCTCCATTTGCAACCATCACTTGACATTCTGGTGCTGGGTATAGGAAACAATTTAATTCCTTGGCTACCTTACAATGAATAAAATTATGGGTGCTACCCGAATCAATCAACACTATTACCTTTTTCTTCTTGATTTGTCCTTTTATCTTGAGAGTTTGAGGAGTGGTAATTCCTGCCAGTGCATTACACGATATGGTCGGATTCATTTCTTCCTCTTCTGGGGCTGGTTCCCGGTGTATATCCTCTTCTTGTTCATTTTCTTCTTCCTCTTCACAATCTATGTAAAATAATTTCTTCTCAGCACACTTATGACCTTAGTGTATTTGCTATCACAACTGTAGCAAAGCCCTTTTGCTCTTTTTTCTTCCAATTGTTGTGGTGTCAACCTTGTAGGTTGTGGAAATCTAGATGTAGCCACACTTCCTTCTTTATAGAATTGAGTAGTAGACTTCCTTGTTGCCATAATTTTACATTCAACTTTTCTTACCAACCTGAATGCCTTCTCTAATGAATCAGGTTCCAGAACACGAACTTCATGTTGAATGTTATCCTTTAAACTGCCTAAGAAGAGATCAATCCTGTGGTCCTCTGAAATATCAGTTACCCTTATACTCAATTTTTGGAAGTCCTCAATGTGCCGCCCCACTAAACCCTTTTGTTTGAGATTTATCAATTGGCTAAAGAAGGTGTTGCTCTTTGTATCCTCATAATGTGCTATCATTTCCTCCGTAAAAAATTGACCAAGTGACAATTTTTTTACGGGAGCAAAGCCATCGATACCATACAAATGTATTTTGTTCTAAATGTAAAGTTGCAATGCGTACCTTTCGTGTGTTTTGCACATTATGAATTTACTGCTCATCAGACCTGTAATATAGATCCTTTCTATCAATTTCCTTAACCTTGCTGAATGTTCTGCACAAACATTGGGGTTTTGAACACGATTATTACTTGCTTTGTTCTCATCATGAGGTTCTTCTACTATATTTTCACCATTAGGAATCATTTCTTGTTTTAAGCTTGTCATCAAGCCTTCCATGTATGCTTTTAGATCATTCTTCATGTTTTCCATGTTGTCTTTCATGTCATCCATCTTAACTTCCATGCCCACTTCCATGCTATCCATCTTAGCTTCCAAACCATTCATCTTAGCTTCCACGCCTTTCTTCAAACCATCCATCTTAGTTTCCACGCCTTTCTTCAAAACTTCCATTTCATTTTTTGTTGTTCTTTACGAGAGCGAAATTTGTTGCATTTTCTCTTGTAATTTTGATATGTCATGTTGCCATTCTTCATCTTCATGAGTCATACTAGAGCCTTCTAAAGGCTTAATGGGTGTTGAATTCTTTTTAGGGGCCATTTTAGAATCCAATACCGATATCTATTCTACAATATGCCCTTGGGATCAATTTAACTTGATTATGCAAACAAGACTTATGCAATTTGGAATCAACGTAGCCCTCAGAATTATATTTCGAATGCCACAGGTCTGACCTGATTTGGATTCTCCAAGACAAAGTTGTGTCCAATCTCCCACAATGACCTAATTATGGACTGGTTCAGTAGTGCGAACTTGTACGACTTGCCACGTGTCACTGTTTCGTCCTTTGTCTCTAAAATTGATAGCCAAGAAACTACAGTCTGTGTGCTTGTGACCAATTTTTACGGCACTCAAATCCACTGCTCAGAGAGAGAGTTATTGAACTTTTCCCACGATCACCTCTTTGAGATGAAATTCAGGAGCCTGAAAAAGCACTACCTTCCACAGATCATATCTCCAAAAATATTGCGAACCAAGCTCTGAAATTTTTTGACGAATTTCCTCAGGATTTCAGCTTCGCACCATATGAATTTCAGACTCTAAACCGTCGTAAAAACAAATTTATAGCGCAAATGTCACGATGCCCTGTTTAGGAGCTTGAAAAAATACCTAACTTCCACAGAGGATATCTCCGCAAATATTGCGAACCAAGCTCTGAAATTTTTAGACAAGCTTCCTCAGGATTTCGGCTTCGCACCCTAAAAATTTCAGCTTCTGAAACTTCGTAGAAAAAAAGTTATAGCGAAAATTCCACGATGACCTGTTTGGAGCAGCGAAACCCTAGAATCCAAAGCTCCGATACCAAATGTTGTGTAACCAGCTTCAAAAATAGAAGAAAAGAGATATCAACGCCTTAGAAATAAGCCACTTCGAGGGGGAAACCTCCAATACATTACATAAATGCACAATTCTTGGATGATACAATTTACAAACCTCCTTTCTATATATAGGAGTCCATGGGGCCATAATGTAATCCTAGTGGGCCACAATGTAATCCTAGCCGACCTAACAATAATAATTTAAGGGCACAATAATAACAAAATGGGGGTTACAAGGGTACAATAATAACAATAAAGGGGTTACACTAACAACAATAAGGTACTATACTAGTAATATAGGGACCTAACAGCCACCTAAGGCCAATTCGACCCCACCACTAGAACCGCATTTTCCCTTAGGGACTTTAGGAAAAGACTTTATTTGGCTTAATTATTAGTTGTGGGTCCCCGACCCACGTTATTTCCGCCCAACATTACGAAATGCCAAAATAAATCAAAATTAATATTCCAATTAGCTAACTGCTAATTTGGAATATTACAATGCAACTAATCTATCATGAGAAATACCATATGAGATTAGTTCTAATGCAGAAACTCAACATGCAATGCATCCTACTCTAACATGCATAACATACAATGTCAGGTACTAGGTATAATCATAGACCCAATAAAGCTAACATGTCAATTGATCAATACAATAACGCACACTTCCAAGATTATTTTTGCAATGAACATGACAACACAAATGGGAATGATGATATGAGGGGTTGCAAGGGCGAGAGGTGGGAAAACAAGAGACCCATATGCCACATAAAGGAAAACTGGAAGAATGAACAAACATCAATGGAGAGGATTTAATTTGATCCTCCAACTAGGAGATGGAAATGTCAACAACCAAGTATATGAATCTTTGATGAAGAACTATCTCGGGCCTATCATCCTTAGCGTAAGGATGAGTAAATGCTTCAGACATATTAGGACAAAACTATTTTGGTCACTGGGAAAACAAGAAGTGGACTCATCATTGTATTTGGGGAAAAACCATGATTCTTTTTTTTCATAAGGGAAACTAGCTCTTCATCAAAACTAGGGGAACAAACCTCGTTACAAGCATCCATCTCCGAGGCAGGGACATAACAAGTGGAGGGGCGCTCAAACATTAAGAAAAACCCTATATCAATGGCCTTGCTCAAGGAAGCTTCCTCCTCAGTTTCTTTCACACTAGAGTCATCATAATTCCCCACAATTTTGGAAGGCTCTTCTTTGATTGAATCATCTTGGAACATAAAGAAGAGACCCTTCCAATCACTAGGGATGGGTTCATAAGGACCAACACTGTTGCTCCTAAGGGGCGGAGTATCTTCTTCTTTCCTAGGCTCATTCTTATGGATTTGAGAGACTATGGGGTCTTCATTTTTATAGTCATACCCAATTCCCCAATCAATAGCCTAGAAGTCATTCATAGATTCTTCGTTTATTTGACTATCATGATCTTCCTTAGAATCATCCCATTCTTTACTTCACATTTGGTGTTGGTTAGAATGACATTCATTCTCTTCTTTAGACATGGAAGACGTTTCCTCCATCCATTCTCGAAGAATGACATCCAAGGTATTTACTAAATGATTTTGATGGAACGCTTCAAGAAGGTGGTCATCAGTAGGACTCCTTTTATTTCACACTTCATGTTACAAAGTCTTTCCAATTGCTCACAATAGTAGGACAAAATCTCTTGGGAGTTATGAGTAGCCATTAACTTTCTGCAAGACTTTTCATATTCCATCATCCATTCTTCCAACACCAGAGGGCTCTCAGGATCCAAATCTTCGTTATCATTATCCTTAGAGGACATGCTTTCCAATTCACGAGTCTCTTTTTTGGCACTATCCTCAAGGTACGTATCAATCACTTGATCATGATGATTAGGAAGAGGATCAAGACATTCTTTCTCAAGCACAAAACCATATTCAATAGCTTCCTCCTCTCGAAGGGCCACATCCAACATTTGGCATATGTCTTCATGAGATTGGAAACCCAGCCCTTCATGCAATAAGAAATGCGTAGTCAACATCGGAAGAGAAGGAATGCTCTTAGCTTTACATGACTCAAGCCAATCAATGTTGGGGGCAGTGGAAAGGACAAACAATTCCATTTGGTCACAAGGTTGAGTTATGTTTTGCTTTGAAAGATACCTCATGAACCTTACCACGTGATTTGCTGTGGAATGTGGATCCCAATCGAAAGTTGGCATATTCTTCATGGATTTCGATGAGGGATATCTCGGGAACCCTGTCATATCTATGGCGGGAATATATGTGCTCAGCATGTTGTTTGGTCCTTAATGACATGGGAGTCGTCAGGGTGAATGAAATTGCCTTGACAAATGCTTGCTTCACCCTACAAGCATTGAACTTAGAGATCAATGAAGAACTAGGGCTTCGTTCTTCCAATAGAGTCGCCAAGAATGATATATCAATATTTTCGTATGGAGAACAAGACACACGTCTCGTCCCTGGCAACGGCACCAAAAATGTTACCACTCAAACCAATAGGGAACCTATAAGGGGTTCCTAACAGGGCAACTACTAGGTTAAGGGCAACAATGGAGAGTTAGCCCACTGTCACCGTAGCTAAGACTCCCTACTCTTTATGGATTTTCACTGATGGGAGGAGACCCAATAGTTCGGAAGTCACTTATAAAGTATAGATCAATGAGTACGTGTGAAGTGACCTTGGAAACCCTTTCCCTAGGATAGAATGAAGAGTGGAACTTGCTTGCCTTTTAAGCAAGGGACTTGATCTTCTAGGGAGAGGGGATGAGGATTAGAGGGTTGAGGTAGAAGAATATGACCTATAAAGGAGGTTTTCAATCCCTAAAATTCTTTAGGAACTTGGATTCCCGAGTAATCCTTGATAAATCAACTTTGATGAAAAATGGGACCACACGAAGCCAAGTGGACCCAGCCCAGGTTAGGGGATAGATTTTGGAAACCAATGATGTTTTTAACCTAACCAAGGTGAGGCGAAAGGATCAAACAAGAATTTTCATCCAAAGATGTCAAATTGATCCTACAAGGTTCTAGCCTTGGGAACACCTAGGCAAAACTTGGTCCTAGAAATAAGGCTCGAGGTATCCAGAGATTCCATCGTAGCAATTGCTTCAAATTCAAAGGAGAGTTAGGTGACCTACCAGCGTAGTTGTATCAAGGAGATTGAAGTTTTACTGTGGCCAGTTTCCCGAGAAATTGATGCCCTGGGTGACTTAATGGGGCTAGACCTGGGAAAAAAGGGAAAAAGGTAAAAAAGAGGGTAAAATGATCACTCTTTTAGAGGGACCAATCACTGATTCACTTGGTGATATGGAGTCAAGGATAATAATGAAGAAGGATTTAGTTTCTTGTTCAAGGAGGCTCCAAAAGTCAACTTTGTCCAATGTTTGAGGAAAGAGAAGAAAAATGACTTTTAAGCATTTATACTTCATACAAATGGTGCAAGCTTATCAAGATAACATGATCTCTAGGACATTTCATTCATCTAACAATGGCCCATACACAGAATAATTTAAATAGACACATAATTCTACATCACATTCATGCAGCAATTAGCCTTAATTATAGCGAAGTTCGAATGTATGTAGCAACAAGAAAAATAGCGTTAAATTTGCACTTACAATGTTAGAGAGTATATCCAACCAGAACCACATTTGCAATTAAGAAGCTCCAAGATAGAAAGAACCCAATCCATACATCAAAATTCACCCATCATCCAAAAATAATCCTCCAAGTAAAAATGTGAAGTTCTCTAAAGATAGAGAGATGCCAAGTCAAGTGATGATACAAATGAATCCATCCAACTCCTATTTATACACCAATTAGGAGTTCGAATTACCTAATGGGCCTACAATAGCCCCTAAAAATAAAAAATGTGCAAATTAACTAACTTTTGGTGACAAGCCCACCAACTAGCTCACAAATGAAATAATAAGCCTCTCAGTAGGTCAAATAATAATCTATGCATGTTGTAGGTCCCTCCAACTGGCCTATGAGGTCCATAAGTGCCATAATGATGAATAAAATCCTTAAAAGTGACAGACAAGGGGGTTGCCCCTTGTTCTCCAAACAATAAACCTGTGGTGCTCCCAGTGATTGTGGGGGCACACTAACGACCTCATGGGTCTCCATATGAGTCAAAGATGCGTGTAGACAATCCGTATGGGCTCAGATGATGGAATGAATACTACCATGTCATCGTACAATTCTTGGGACACCTGCAAACTGTGTGGTGCAACTGTGGGACCAGCTGGGCATAGTGTACCAAATGTATCTTCTACGTCCAAAAGGTGGATCTGTAGCAATCTCTGAACATCTTTGGGGATCCATGGAGTGTTGTCTAATGCTATGGAGGCCCATGGCTCTCTACACACACACCCTATATGTGCCAATGTAGCCGTCTAGAAGGTTAGGACCCCCTATAAGGAGACCAAACCCAAATGGATACCATCTGCAATCCTGCATAAGATCCAATGTGTCCCCTAGCCTTCTAGTACAACAAGTCATTAAAGTAATCATGTAAAATACCTTACAAACCATGAACAACAAATGGACACTTCATAATGGCATACCCTTCCATAGTGGGCTTTGGCATGTGCTAATGCTACCAAGCTCCAAAAGGGGTTAGTAAGGTACCTTATTCGGTGGTTTCTACCTTTAGAGGGGATAGTATGTCCAAGGTACATCCCTCAAATGGTGGTGGCATGTGACAAAGAGGTGAAATGAAATAGGGAATGAGAGGGGCAATCTTGGGCCACATATCGGGCCACAAGTGTAGCTAGAGAAAGGAAAGCCCACACGTGGGTGCATAAGGTGTAGGAGGGAGAGATCGTGGTACATGAGGTAACCCGTCTTTGATTTTTCCACCCTTCTTTATATACCTTTTGCCTTTTATGATTTTGGTTTAATTAGTTGCTCGGGGCTCAAAGGACAAGAGCATGATGTGTAAGATATAGTAGTGATTACCCCGTTTTTGGTAGGGCAGTTCATTTCCCTCCAAGGGTTGGGACAATCATGGGTTTCTGAATGATAAAGGAGGCTCATCTGGGGCCTATGGAACCAAGGTGATGGCCATGGGTATGGGGTAGAGCTCATGTATTGGCTTTTGCCCACGTGTTAATTATGTTTCTCCTTGCCATCTTTTGCATTTTTTGGTACATTTTCCTGTTGAATGTGGTAATTTATGCTTTTACTTTTCTTTTTAGCTGTTTCAACCTCTGGAGCAACGTTCCAAGCTTGACCCAAGGCGGGGGCAAGGGAATGGGGAGTCTAACCCTATGTGGACTCAGAGAGGCAATGTGGACCCAGGTGGGATAGATGATGAATGGGGATATAGTGAAAGGAAGGTGGGGTAGTATATGTGGATAAGGGAGCGGGACCACGCAACCAAAGTCGGGGTTTCCCAATTAGTACCACCCTAAAACCAAATGGTCAGTAAAGGAGATCCCACAGGACTAAAATCCAAGGGTAACATCCAAAAGAGATCAAGGGGGCAAAATCACAAACTAAGCCCACTCTTTCCGCCGAATACCCCCATAAATCCATGCCCAGAAGTGTCCTGTGAAAATTCCTAGATCTGAAAATCTAAGGAATCCTACTGCATCAACTGAGTGTACTTCTCCTATTAAGTAAATTACATTTACATAATTAATTCAGATCTGAATTATTGAAGCAATTACTGAAGCAGCATACACTAAATAAATATGATTCCAAAACAAGGAAACTAAGCAAGAAATCGATCACACATAGGACAATTATTTTTGGACACAAGTCCCCGAAAAAACCCAATGCGGGAAAATCGATGCAGCGGATCTGAGGTTTTGTATTATTAAGCAGTAGCAAATCCTGAATGCATCTCTGAATACCTCAAGGGTTATTCAGTTACAGAGAGAAATACTAGGAGAAATAAATTGCGAGTTTTACCTCACACCATCACTGGAAAATTCGGTTGATCCGGACACTGGAAAGACTACCTCTAGAGGTCTCTGCATAGTCACTGCGTAGGTAGTGCGTCACCTCCTCTAAGGACTGCGTCACCCCAGCAACAGATCAATCTGCCTCTCGAAATCACAGATCTGAACCTCCCGCTCTCACACCCCCGGCTTCTGGCTTCTGGATCTGATCCGACAGTAGAATCTAGGAAACCCTTTGAGCCTCTGCGCAACCCTGACAGGCTCTGTATTGGCTCTGTGTCACCATGATTGGCTTTACGCTGGCTCTGTTGGACGTCTTCATGCCAATCTCTGCTAATGATTCTCCGGCTGAGAAAATCTCTCTTTGGAAGCTACTCTGCCCCTCACTGCACTGAATCACTTAGATCTAATCTTCGTCCGAGCACTGCTCCGTCAGAAGAATTCGATCTCAAGATTCACTTTGTGTGTCTTTCCAAATGACCCTCAAGCCTTTCTTTATAGTCTTCTCGTTGAAAAATCAACGATCGAGAATAGATCTATAATCAACGGCTAAGATTATACCATGACTTGATCTCCGCCTTTTCTATATTATTCTCACTCGGTTTTATTAATGTCCTTTAATTATTTAATTTCCTTAAGTTTAGACTTAGGTTCTCCATTAAAATAATTAATTATTTTAATAAAACATTAACCGAGTGGAATTTTCACAAACGGTTTCTGGGTTCTTTGGAATACCCATGTCTAAGCCTCTCCACCAAATTTGGGGTTTAGAGCACTTTCTGATGCTACAAAAATCAACATGTCCATGATAGGTAAACCCAATATTCAATTACCAAATGACAAGACATACCTTTAGGTTTGGGAAGCCCACCTTCAAACATACGATTAATACAGCTGAGTGAGGGACCACATGGTTGGCTCAGGTGGTGGAGAAATGGCACAACAAGCTAATTGAGGGCTGCAAGGGGCTGTCGGCTGAGGTCCGTGTTGGGGAAAAAAATTCTCCTAGGGATGTTACCCACAAAGTGGCGGGTAACAGGAATATCAGTCCATCATGAAGAATGATGTTTGGGAAATTATGTCAAGACCTGAGGAGAAGTCAGTGTTGACTTCCAAGTGGATCTGCAAGATCAAGCATGTGGTAGATGGTAGCATAGAGAAGTACAAAGCAAGATTCTTGGCGAGACGGCCTTCCCAGAAAGAGGGTGAGGACCATGAAGACACATTTTCTCCAGTCGCTAGGGACACTACTATTTGAATTATTATTTCTATTGCTTTTGTTATGGGTTGGTGGTTACATTCGATGGATGTAAATATCGCTTTCCTCAATGGAATTATTGAGGAAGAAGTGTACATAGAACAACCTCAGGGCTTTGAGGTACATGAGAGGGAGTCTCATGTTTTCCAACTAAAGAAGGCTTTGTATGGACTCAAGCAAGCACCTCGGGCTTGGTATTCTCGAATTGATGGATACCTGATGAGTCTTGTTTTCACCAACAGTAATGTCGAACCTAACCTTTACTACAAGCTTCTTAAAGTGAGCCTGTGATCTTGGTATTATATGTTGATGACTTGTTTTTTACATGAGCAAAATATCTCATTGATCAATGTAAGAGGAAGTTGACCTCTGAGTTTGAGATGAAGGATCTAGGTTTGATGCATTGCTTCTTGGGATTAGAAGTGTGGAAGAAGATGGGTGAAATATTTGGTCAAGGGTAGTATATCATTACGATCCCTCAAATTTTTGGGATGATGGACTGCAAGTCCATGGCCAATCCCATGGTGATCAGTCTGAAGAAGTTGAGAGGCTTTGACTCACATTTGGTGGATGCCTCTATGTATCTACAATTGATTGGATCCTTAATGTATCTGGTTAATACTAGACCAGATATTTGCTTTGGAGTGAACATTTTGAGCCAATTCATGGTGGAACTGAGGGATATACATTAGATTGTGGCAAACCATGTGTTGAGATATCTATGTGGTATATTCAGTTATGGACCGAGATATGACTTAAATGGTGAAGCACAGCTGCAGTGATACACATATTTTGATTGCGTAGGAAGTGCTGAAAACAGGAAGAGTACATTAGGATGTTGCTTCAGTTTGGGTTCTGCTATGATAACCTGGATGAGCACTAAGCAAAAATGTGTCACACTCAGCACTGCAAAGACAGAGTATATTGTAGCTAGTCTAGAAAATTGTGACGCAGTGTGGCTTCGAAAGCACTCACATGATTGTTTGATCAAGTGTTGGAGATGACGTGACAATCAAAGTTGTGTAAAGCTTTCAGAAAATCCATTTTTCATGACAGGTTGAAGCACATTGAGATCAAGTACCACTACATCCGAGACATGGTACAGAAGGGAGCAGTGATGCTCCAATACAATTCTACATACGAGTAGGTTGTTGACATTCTCACAAAACCTTTGTCCCAGATCAAGTTTGTATACTTCATGGATAAGCTTGGAGTGGTTGACAATGCATCCCTCGATGAGAGGGAGCGTTGATGTTGTCATAGTATTAAACACTGGTCGGCATGAACCGAAAACCAGTCAAACCGGTCAGTTCATTAGGCAACTAGGTCGAACCGGGAAAAAAACCCGGTTCAAGTGTTGGCTTGGCCAAAAAAATCACAAAAACCAGTCAAACCGATTGGTTTATGACCGAACCGGTCAGTTTATGGTCATGGTCAAATTGGTCAATTCAGCCATAAACCGACCGGTTCATTGCCAAGGTCGTGGAAAACAGTGACAGGCCCTTACAGACTCATTTTGGAAGCTTCCTAGGCGTTTTGGAAGGAATGTAAGGGTTGTTTCCCTCCAAAAACACCCTCTTCAAGCCTTTAAAAGGAGTTCACCCCCCTCGTTTGCCTCACACATCTCATTTGGAGTTTTTGTGAGTTTCATTGACAGCTTGGAGAGTGTTAAATTTTTGTTGGAGTAGTGGAACAACAGAGAGTTTCACCTAAGTAGTAGCCACCATTCCTCCAAAAGCCAAGGATACTACATGGACTCATTGTGATATGATTGATGGCAAAATGATCTACAAATATTGTCAAATCCATTGAAGGAGGGGGTATTAACATGTTCAAGCAACACTTGGCTGGAATAGGAGGCCATGTAAAGCCATGTGGAGCACCAAATGAAGTAATAGGGCATATTAGGGGAGAATACCTTTAGAAGTTTCAGACTCAAGTCACTGAACCAACAGAGAAGTTTGTGACTCAAGCAGTTGGAAAGTTTGGGAATCAAGACTCAACCATCCAAGTTTTATCATCATGAGAAGTTTCAAGTGATAATGTTGATTATTAATATCATATATGTAGACATGTAGTAGGCTAGTGGCCCCATAGCTTGTAGACTTTGTTTTTGGACTCTAGAGGCCATTTAGAGCCTCACTGATTATATATTTTGTTGCTGATATGTATTGCCCCTGGTGCCATTTTGATATTTTCACCTTTAAATGCTATATATATGAGCAAACTTTGCATGTTTTGTGTCTATTAGTTTGAAATCATGGTTTTAAATCTTAAAAACATCTTTTTTCACTAAAAAATAATTATTTCATGTGTTTTTTTAAATCGGTTCATTGAAATCTAACTAGTCCCGGTTTGACCGGTTCAAATTTGAAACCGGTTTATTAGGTGGATTGGTTCGGTCACCGATTCCAGTTTTTAATACTATGGATGTTGGAGCATCAGGGCAGACGTTCTCGATAGATCAAAGGTATTGATTGAGTGCCATGTAATGTGGCTAGGGAGAATGGCCCAGATAGCATTAGGGCCTGGTGTACTACCTTGATCAGAAGGTTCTTACCATATTGCCAAGGGTTAATTGGCTAGTGGGTATAGTGAGTGCCTCAAAGCATCGGGCAAGTATTTTTACCATTCAAGTGCCATGTGATGAAATGGGAGCAATGGTAAATTGGCCTATGGTTTCACCATTGTTCGGGGAGAACTGACCTTGTTCCAAGTGATGACTTGGTTAGTTGTTGAACCAGGACTAGTTTTGTTTTACCTCATTCAAGAGGTACCTAACCATATCTCCAAAGGGTATTTGGCTAGTGGGTGGCTAGATCCTTTGCATGATGTTGATGCATGATACTTTTCACATGGTTCTAGAATAGAACACAAAGTGGATGGATACATTTTCTTGGAATGGAGAAATAAATAGCAAAAGTGAACATCTAAGGAAGTCAAGGTGAATACCTCCCTAGCTAGGAGGGAGTGTTGATTTTTGGGTAGTTGCGGGAGGTACTCCCTAACTACTCAATTCGGCTCATTAAAAGGAAATTAAATTAAATTATTTTTCTTCAAGTCGGCCCAAATTGGTCAAGTTGGCCCCACCATGTGAATGGGCGTGACCAGTGGTCAAAACCTACATGTTTTTGTGAAATTTTTTTCGACTTAAGAAACCCTACTGTTAAATCTTGATTTACTTCTCCTACTTACATAAGTTATTAATCTAAATATTCAGAATTAACATCGAAGTAAATACAGTTAACAGCCTACACATACAGATCAAACATTGAATAGCATGCTCATAAACAAAGTGACACACAAGAATTTTCTGGACAAATGTCCCCGGAAAAACCCAATGCGGGAAAACTGGTGTTGCTAGCTTCTGGAGGGTTTTTATTATTATGCAGATTCTAAATACAACAATCATGGGCACCAAAATTGGTTAACCCGACAGAGAAATATAAATGGCAGCAATATCTCTATCCCAGAGACAAAAATATGACTAATTCACACCCTCAAACGAGATTTACAGAACTCAGCCCCTTTCTGGCTTCTAGAAACCCCAACATTGCTCTAAATCCCTCTGTGTCAGCCTCTGTGCTGCTCAGGAAGGGCCTGTGTCACCCTAGAAGGGGTTACGCTGCCCCTACAATGCCCTAACTGGGCCTGCATCAGCCTTGCTTGTCTCTTGATGCCTCTGCACTGCCCCTGCTGGGCTCTTGGCTAGACTGCATAGTTGTTGCCTTTGCACTGCCCCTGCTGGGCTCTTGGCTAGACTGCATAGTTGTTGCCTCTGCGCTAATCTGGAATGCTCCTTCTCTCCCTCGTTGTATTCTTGGCCTAGGATCAAACCATCCCGCTTGCCAATACTACCCCTCGCTGCAGCTAAAACACTTCTGAAATTCTTAGCAAACCACACCCTAGAATCTCAGCTTAGCAACAGTGCTCTGCCAGTGTGTGTGTCCTCCAACTGACCCCAAGCCCTTCTCTTATACTTTTCTTGTTGGGAAACCAATGGTCGTGATCTAATCTCTAATCGACGGCTAAGATTAGAAGTTGCTTGATCCAAGTCACTTAAGTCATTCTCATCACATATTTAATTTAATTCGCTTTAATCTTTTAATTTTCCTAAGTTAGACTTAGGGTCCTTAATTAAAAAGATCAATTATTTCAATAAAACTTAAACTTGATGGATTTCTTCTACGCTCTTTATGGGTCTTGGAGATCTCATGTACTCTAGCTCCTCCACAAATTTTGGGAGCTAGAGCACATCTGATGCTACCCCAACACCCAAAAATCTCAACACTCCCTCTTAGCGAGGAATGTGCTCTAGCAATACACTTCACCCCGAAGTACTACTCTGATCTCTGGTATTGGTCTTTGCATTGATGCTTGGCTTGCTGCCCTACATCACTGCGTTGTTGCTACTATCTGTACTGTTGCCCATGACTTTGCCACCATCACCGTTACATCTGTACTGCAGCTCCCTCTCAAATTGTTGCATCGTGCTTCCAACTGCTGCACTGCAACTTAGTTTCTGAGGGTAAGTAACTGAAGGACCCCTGCCCAAATGACAAACAAGTCAGTCAGACTGCAACTCATCACTGAAGCTCCATAGGCTGCTGCTCTGCATTGTCCTCCTGAAGCCACTGCAGCTTTGCACTGCGTAAGCATGCCTCCTCTGCGTTGCCCTCTACGTTGTTGTTGCATCTGCACTGCACTGCTCCCTCTCCAGCGTCTCAGCCTCTGCCTTTGCTTCATCTGTGATCTTTGCACCCACTACTCCAGTCATTCCTTGCTACTGTCTTAAGGCTCTCGTAGCTTGGATGTGATCCAAGAGCTGGGGTACTCAAGGATCTCGCCACCACTCTGTAGCTGCTCTACAAATCAATATCACCCCACCTCCGTGGTTCATGAGCGCTCATGGCTCCGTGTTAATTTCTGAACATGTTCTATGCCATTTCAGATTAGGGCACACAATACTGAAGGAGATAGAACATACTAACAGATCGATGGAAGACAAACCAAAACAGAGATAATAAATGGTGGCATTACGGCGATCAGCAAGATGCTTCTACCAGCAAAGTCTCCAATAGGTCATTCAGCCAAGCGTGTCACACATAACCCCAGAACAACCCAGACAAAGAACACTCCATAAATATGCAACTCCATCGCCATCAAGAGAGAAGAAAATCCTCCACACAATGTGTGTATAATGAACTCCAAGTCTCTCCATTATATAGGCATCTTTGGGGGTGTGTGACACACTCCTTAAGACATTTAAGTCTATATTATATTCCAGGCCGACCTAGCAAATAAGTGGAATAAATTCAAAGTACATGTTCTGCTCATCTGATCGAGATGATCTTTAGATCAATCTTACACCTCTCCGAAAGAGGAATCCAATAAAAATATTGGGATCGTCATCTGAGCAACACAACCGAGAGTTTGGACCTAGTTGTCCAAATTTAACACTCCCTCTCAACTAGGGAGAACTCCGTCCATTAGTGCAATCCAAACATCGTGCGTCATGCTGCCGTAACTTGCTTTGTTGGCCTCTTTATTTCAGAACAGAAGTGGGTCAGTCACAAAGACATCATACCCGGCTAACAGATTCAGCCTAGAGGTTCGAAACCTCTATAGGACTCACAAAGAGTCTCATACCAACCCGAAGTTGGTTTACCTGACCAGAAGTCAGTTGGAGGTCTGAAACCTCACTGGGACTCAAAAGAGTCATATACTAACCCGAAGTTAATTTCACTGACCCGAAGTCAGTTGGAGGTCCGAAACCTCGCTAAACTTGATCCCAAATCAAATGGTTGGACACGTGCCATCCTAGACATAGAGAGTACGGCAATCTCCGATGCGTCCATCGATCTTGCTATGGTCTCTATTCACATTTCCCACCTCATTGGCCAAATGAGAGGTACTTCCCATGAGTTCGAAACTCCATGTGGGTATGATGCATACGGGGTACAGATCAGAGAGAGGTAAACCATCTCAATATCATCACGGTGGGGCAGAAGCACACCAACTAGGTTCGGCAAGCCTAGCCCTGTGGTTGCTTATAGCACCAAAGCTATCCCCAAAACCCCCTTTGGAGCTCCCAGAGCTCATCGTCCAACAGGACCCTCCAAATAGGGTCGTTCCATGATTCCAAGATTCTCACGGAAGGTTAGGAACATGACCTTCCCCAAGGGCATTGTGAGAATGTCCACGACCTGCTCATCAATTCCTATATGATTGAGCCTTACGGCGCCTCGCTGTACCATATCCCTGATAAAGTGGTACCAGCCATCAACATGCTTGGATCAATCGTGGAACCCGAGATTCTATGACAAATGAATCCCCCTCTGGTTATCACAAAGGATAACGGTGGCATCTAGCACATGCTCGAACAGCTCACTGAAGAGCTTTCGCAACCAAGTGACTTCACAACGGGTCATACATGCTGCAATGTATTCGACCTCAGCGGTGCTCAAGGCTACCGTCTTCCTTTTCCTGCCTGAAGCAGATCTACTTGTGAAGTAGCATCCATATGTGCTCTTACGATCCACCACACTGCCAGCCTAATTGGCATCAGTATATCCAAGGAGTGTCATGCTCCCGGCAGTGTATCTCAGCCCATGGTCTATCGTGCCACAGAGATATCTCAAGAGTTTCTTGGCACCAACCCAGTGAATGTTATGATCAACCATGTGTTGACTCAAGGTGTTCACTGCACAACATACGTCCGGACGGGTATTCACTAAGAATACCAGAGCCCCTTCGAGTTGACGATGCTTAGTGGGATTTGCTAACACGGGCCCAGCAACGCTACCACTCAACTTCTTAACGTTGAGTTCCATCGGTGTCGACACACACTTACAATCCACCATACCAGAAGCTTCTAATGTATTTTCCTTGAGAAAGGAAAATCTCGCCAAGTCTCTGCCAAACCTCCGGGCCTAGGCATCAATCCTAGGTCTTTCATCTCGAACTCAGCAGCGAGCTCCCTCTTACACTGATCAATGAGAGGGTCAGCACCTGTCAGGAAGAGGTCGTCGACATACAGCACCCAAATGAGAGGCTTTTCTCTATCAACCTTGAAGTAAAGGTTCGGATCAGCGTTACTATGAGTGAACCCAGCTTCATCAGGTAGCTATCTATCCTCTCGTACCAAGCTCTCGATGCTTGCTTCAGCCCATAGAGGGCTTTCTTCAACCTACAGACATGGGTGTCCCGATCCTGGACTTTGATCCCCAGAGGTTGTTCTACATACACCTCTTCCTTTATCGCTCCATGCCAAAAAGCAGTCTTCACATCCATCTGGAGATTGGTTTCGTCCTTGCATAGCAGCAAGGGTAATAATAGATAGGATGATGTTATATCAGGCCACCGATGCAGATATGACATCATAGTCTCTGCCTTTCACGGGCAACGAATCTTGCCTTGGACTTTTCATCACCTCCATCAGATCCATGCTTGATCTTATAACAAGGTGACAACAGCTTTGTCCTGTGGTCTAGGGACCATATCCCAGACATCATCTTGTAATCCTTCCAGACTTGATGTTTTATAGTACCATATTGAACTCATGGCAGCTAGATACCCCTGGTATCTATATGGCTTCTTGGTTTTCTTCCGGAATTTCCCCCTCTGAAGCCATATGTCTTTGAGCCATGAGGAACTTCTTTCAACAATGATATTAGCTTAGGAGCATATACAGTTGTATTCTCCCTCTAAATGTCAGCTTCTCTCGAGAGAGAGAAGACATCTATTTTAAATGAGGGCATCCCAGACACCAACTTGGAAAGGGATCTTATTCTCACACAGTCAAAGACATCAAGACTCATAGCCACATATTGTCATCTAGCTATCATGCATATATCATATACAATATTTGATTGAAACTTCACAGGCTTTGCTAATCAAGATTCCAACAACGTGACAAAAAACTTCTTAGTTAAGTTTATCATTATGCTCCAATGTAGGACTGATACTGTCACCAGCTTACCGCTAATATGAATTTCGTAATCATGGGTGACTGTCTATGTCACTGTCATAATGACAGTGACATAGAATGACAGATTTTTCTCCTCAAGTTTACGACTACAAAACCGTCATATTGTTGATAACGATGTGGCCATAATTTTATTGTATCCATCACCATCTTCTTCATCATGGTCATACTGTCATATAGTATTGGAGATTTCAATTTTTCATAGGCATTCATATCCTGTCATATGTCATTGTCGAACAGGGATAATATATCATGATTCCTCCTCTCATGATCCTGCACTACTTCTTATTGTCCATTTGTCATTCTTATGGTCATTTTTAGAACACTGCCCATAAGTTTATCATTATGCTCCAATGTAGGACTGATACTGTCACCAGCTTACCGCTAATATGAATTTCGTAATCATGGGTGACTGTCTATGTCACTGTCATAATGACAGTGACATAGAATGACAGATTTTTCTCCTCAAGTTTACGACTACAAAACCGTCATATTGTTGATAACGATGTGGCCATAATTTTATTGTATCCATCACCATCTTCTTCATCATGGTCATACTGTCATATAGTATTGGAGATTTCAATTTTTCATAGGCATTCATATCCTGTCATATGTCATTGTCGAACAGGGATAATATATCATGATTCCTCCTCTCATGATCCTGCACTACTTCTTATTGTCCATTTGTCATTCTTATGGTCATTTTTAGAACACTGCCCCTAAGGCTATCAAAATTGGCCTGGCTATATGACAAATTAACTTTTCTTGTCACTCCCCCTAGGGCTTACAGATTTGACCATCTTGAC
The DNA here is from genome assembly GCA_034641835.2 of Pinus albicaulis. NCBI lineage: Eukaryota > Viridiplantae > Streptophyta > Pinopsida > Pinales > Pinaceae > Pinus > Pinus albicaulis. The sequence continues at coordinate 734,096,016 of CM076584.1, read as the reverse complement.
AATAATCTGACCGTTGCACCCTCTAAAGATCCATCCAATTCACAGCTTCTAAGGGCTTCCAGATCTCAGATCTACAATTTTTCTCCTAAATTGCACAAGTCTAGGGACCAGTCGTACAGATGTTCCAGGCATTGAATTGACCCTTCTATATGTCAGTCCATACCTTATATGATGCCTTTTCTGCTACGCAGATCTAGCACGGTCATAAGTGCACACCAATCACTGTTGTTTATCGCCTATGAGCATACCTCAGCTTGATTTCCCTTCTTCAAGGTGACCCATACACACCTGCCCTCTTAGCTCTTCTAATCACAGTGCTCAACAATTTTGCTGATGATGATCAATAATTTTCAGGCCATGATGGATACAAGTAGCCAAGAAATCAATTGCAGACGTAACAATTTTATCAAACAGATCAGAAGACTGAATCTGATAATTATTTTGCAGGGACTGTCCAAAAAGAATGCTTAGTAATTCAAAGGCTTTACTGAATTTTTTTTTTGTATACTGTTGTAATTTACTATTAGGGTATTTTGCAGGCTGCACCATCCACTAACCAGTCATTAGACAACCTTCTAAAACTGTGGCCTAGGCATGACACGATGCCTTATGCATGGGCTGATGTTCTGGGTAGAAATAGTCTTTTAAAATTCTTTACGTTGGTTTGTTCATGGGCAAAGATTTGGTCACAGGTTAGGGCTTCACACCGACCCAACCTTCTTCCTCAAAACACACCTTAAATGATGCAACCTCCTTTCCTTGCATCCACGGTGACTTTGAAATGTGAGGAGGCACCTATATTTTCATGATAGGGTTGTTTTGACACTCAAAATGCCACCTACAGGCCTGCAGTCTAGACATTTCAGGTAGGTTTCTTTGACAATTTTCTTGCCCAGCCCACAAACTGTCTTCAGCTACCTCTACGTCCTAAGCAGAACATCAAACATGAGCATAAAACTTACCTCAGAGGCAGACGTCAAACTATTGTTGGTTAGGGCACATATAGCCTTCAATCAGCCATCAAATTTTCTACGAGAAGTGTTGTCTTCCTTGACTGATGTTCTGGGCAGATAGGCTCTAAACAGCTCCACGTTGGTTTGATTTGGAGAGATTAGGCCTGTGGCCTACCTCAGTTTACAGCGGCTCCCTAACACCCCTCAAAACAGCCTATCAAACCTTAGATCTGGCCCATAGTTTCTCCCCTTTGTTGCGGCTGCACTTCATTGGGAGGTTGCCCCTCCATTTTGCTAAAAACGGCCTCTTATGAGGGCTATTTAACCATTTGACAACCCTTAAAACAATTCCTTTGCTGCTGTCTTCTTCCAAGGGACCTCGGCCTTCCTTCCTGCACTCGGTCACCCACAAAACAGACTTAAAAAAAACTTATGTTTTAACCCTTAAGCAAGATGTTGTTATGGGCATGTTACAGCCCAAGAACCCTTCACACTGCCTTGTTATGGGAGGCTAGCCCTGCAGCCTACTTCAGCTGGCTTCCTTACTCCGATTTAGCCTTCAAACTCACCACACATAACAGCGTTTAGCATGTTTGTTCCTTGGCCAACTAGCCCAGCAAACTGGCCCTTAAGACAACCCTTCACGGATCTGTTTTACCCCTCAAACAATCCTTCATCCTAGTCCGCATATCCTACAGCAATTCGGCCTCCATTCAGACCTCTCCACGTTGTCTTGAAGTGGACTCTCTTCCACATTGTCTTGAACCTTCCCTTGCTGCTTAACCGAACTTGAAACTAGCCTTAACCAGATTTGTCTTAGCCCATGAACATGACTCAACAATACGCAGTCACCTATAGCTCCTTCCACGCTGTCTAGGGCAGACTCTCTCACGCTGTTCCAAGCCTCCTTGTTTAGCCGGATGAGATGCACTTGATGGATCAATAGATTTTCAACACAAATTGGGCATTGTCTTCGCCATAAGGCTCTGATACCATGTTAATTTCTAAACATGTTCTATGCCATTTCAGATTAGGGCAAACAATCTTGAAGGAGATAGAACACACTAACAGATCAATGGAAGACAAGCCAAAACAGAGATAATAAATGGTGGTGTTACGGCGATCAGCAGGATGCTTCTACCAGCAAAGTCTCCAATAGGTCATTCAGCCAAGCGTGTCACACATAACCCCAGAACAACCCAGACAAAGAACACTCCATAAATACGCAACTCTATCGCCATCAAGAGAGAAGAAAATCCTCCACACAATGTGTGTATAATGAACTCCAAGTCTCTCCATTATATAGGCATCTTTGGGGGTGTGTGACACGCTCTTTAAGACATTTAAGTCTATATTATATTCCAGGCCGACCTAGCACATTAGTGGAATAAATTCAAAGTACATGTTCTACTCATCCGATCGAGATGATCTTTAGATCAATATTACACCTCTCTGAAAGAGGAATCCAATAAAAATATTGGGATTGTCATCTGAGCAGCACAACCCGGAGTTCGGACCTAGTTGTCCAAATTTAACACTCTGTCATCGTCGGAGCCATCGTCTGCTACAGCAGCCTTGGAAATAGAAGCTTCCTTGTCCTTCTTCCTTTGAGGACAATTGTTGGTGAAGTGTCCAAGTTCGCCACATTGGAAACATTTGATCTTTGACAAATCACGCTTCTTTTTCCCTTGTTGCTTCTTTGATGCCAGGGATGCATCTTCCTCTTCCTCTTTCTTCACCTTGCCTGCTCCAGTGTTGGTCTGCCTCTTGGTCATTCGGCAAATCTCCTCTTGTCGGAGGATAGCCCACATCCGGTGTTGGTCTGCCTCTTGGTCATTCGGCAGATCTCCTCTTGTCGGAGGATATCCCACATATCATCCCAATTAGGAAGGTCCACTCTGCCCAAAATGCTTTGGACAAATGTTTCCCAGTGTTCTGTGACTGCATTTAGAGCAGTCTTTACCATGACATTATCCTCCACCTTGACCCCCATGCCAATAAGTTGATCCCGGATCGACTGCAGTCTGAATAGGAAAGGATCAATTTCGTCTCCCTTGGTCATCATAAATAACCTCAGCTGGTTCTCCAGATGCATCTTCCTCTAGACGAACTTCCCTTGATACAATGTGGTTAAATCTTTCCACATCTCATGAGCTATCTTCTTCTCAATTATGTGTGGCACCACATGATCTTTAACCCCATCCATGATGAAGCGCTTGGCATGTGCCACTGATTCATTATGCTCTGCCAGGAGTTTTGCATCGGTTGGTGTAGCCAAGACACTCTCTAAATGCTCCCTCAAGTCGTGTGCCTCCAAGATTACCAGGATTTTGGCCTTCCAGATAACAAAGTTGGACAGGTCGTCCAACCTACCCCGATCACGCAATCTGTGTGGCACCATCTGCACAGATCTACTCTGTCGGAACAGATCTTCCTCTCCCCGTGTCTCAACTGAAGCTCGGATCTAGGGTCCTTGGGAAAAAGGCACCCTCTACTCCCTCTGACAATTGATTTCCTCCTTGGAAATCTGCCAAACTCAACAAATCATCTCTCTTCGATCACCCTACCATCGATCCTCAGATTTCTTTTGGCAATGACATTTGTTGAGCAGTTGTTCTCCTCTCGCTCTTTGTCAACTTAGCTCAGGTACAATTCTGCACCGGCAATATCTTCACCCCGCCAGCAACTGCTGAAGATCTGTAGCTCAGCTTCTGGTTCACAGCTCTCTGCACATCAATCAATTACTCGACTGCGTCACCCTGGCTGGCCTCTGCGTGAGCAGACTGGCTCAGCGCAGCACAAGCTGCTCCTGCATCCCTCTGGAAGGCACTGCGTTGTCTCTGCGTCACCCAACTAGGATTGCGTCAGCCCCGACGTCGCTCTTGTTGCCGCTGTGTCCTTCTGGTGCTACACTGCCCTCTCTGGTTTCTTTGTTGTTGCTACTGCTTTCTACAACACAAATTTCTTCAGTCGTCTTGCTGGAGATCCAGCTTGATCTGTAATCGCTCTAATACCGTGTGAAAATTTCTAAAATTTAAGAAACCCTACTGTTAAATCTTGATTTACTTCTCCTACGTACATAAGTTATTAATCTAAATATTCATAATTAACATGGAAGTAAATACAGTTAACAGCCTACACATACAGATCAAATACTGAATAACATGCTCGTAGACAAAGTGACACACAAGGATTTTCTGGACAAATGTCCCCAAAAAAACCCAATGCGGGAAAACTGGTGTTGCTAACTTCTGGAGGGTTTTTATAATTGTGCAGATCCTAAATACAATAATCCTAGGCACCAAAACTAGTTAACCCGACAGAGAAATATAAATGGCAGCAATACCTCTATCCCAAAGACAGAAAAATATGACTGATTCACACTCTCAAACGGGATTTACATAACTCAGCCCCTTTCTAGCCTCTGGAAACCCCAGTGTTGCTCTGAAGCCCTCTGCGTAAGACTGATTGGCCTGCGTCAACCTCTGTGCTGCTCAGGAAGCGCTTGCGTCACCCTAGAAGGGTTTATGTTGCCCCTGCGCTGCCCTAACTAGGCCTACGTTAGCCTTGCTTGGCTCCTGCTGCCTCTGCGTTGCCCCTGCTAGGCTCTTGGCTGGACTGCGTAGTTGCTGCCTCTGCGCTGATTTGGAATGCTCCTTCTCTGCCCTCGTTGTACTCTTGGCCTGGGATCAAACCATCCCGCTTGCCAATACTGCCCCTCGCTGCAGCGAAACACTTCTGAAATTCTTATCAAACCACACCCTAGAATCTCAGCTTAGCTTCAGTGCTCTGCCAGTGTGTGTGTCCTCCCACTGACCCCAAGCCCTTCTCTTAAACTTTTCTCGTTGGGAAACCAACGGTCGTGATCTAATCTCTAATCGACAGCTAAGATTAGAAGTTGCTTGATCCGCGTCACTTAAGTCATTCTCATCACATGTTTAGTTTAATTCACTTTAATCTTTTAATTTTCATAAGTTAGACTTAGGGTCCTTAATTAAAAAGATTAATTATTTGAATAAAACTTAAACCTGATGGAATTTTTCTAAACGCTTTCTGGGTCTTGGGGATCTCATGTACTCTAGCTCATCCACAAATTTTGGGAGCTAGAGCACATCCGATGCTACCCCAACACCCCAAAATCTCAACACTTTTGACCACTATAAATATAAATTCAACCTCCAACATTTGAAAAATTCAAATCACTCAACGTCATTTATTCTTCTGTTCACACGTGTGAGTTAAGGAGGAGGATTTCTTAGGCTGACCAAGTATAGAAGTTGCATATTGACCAGCATTGACCAAGTCTGTTTTGCACTGTTTGACTGAATTTCTTCGCTGGTTTGACCACAGAAAAGAGGCTGAGTTGACCTCAGAACAGAGGCCAAGTTGACCACAGTTTGACCCTGGAAAAGAGGCCTTGTTGACCGCAGTTTGACCGCAGAACAGGGCCACAGTCAAGCAATGTCAACTGCAGTTGGCCACAGAGGCCGCAGGACCAAAGTTTGACCGCAGGAAGGACCTTTGACCTTCGTTGACTTCTCTGCTTTGACCAGAGTTTGACCACTTTTTCTAGGCAGTTTGACCAAGCTTTTTCTAGGTGATTTCACCGAGTTTCCTGGACAGTTTGACCGAGTTTTCTGGGCATTTTGACCAGACTGATCTGTTACTGCAGAAGGCCAAATTTCAGCCTGTCTGACCAGGTTTTCCCTGTGCTGGATATTTTGTCTTTGTTGACCAAGTTTGGCTTGAAATATCAGATTGTACCTTTTGCTGAACTGAACAATTTCTCCTAGAAAAAATTGCTGGATTTTCTTCTGAGTTTGGGTTTCCAAGGGCAAAATTTTAGTGTCTACTGTGCATGGCTATTCTACTGTGATCTTTACTGTCTCTATTGCATTTACAGTTGAATTTTCTGAAGTGTAATTGCTTAATGATAATCTGGAATGTGCTGAAGTAATAGCATATATCATTGGAAGTTACTATCAGTTGCAGAAAATTGTGCTTGTCTAATTAGCACTAGAAAATCAACACAGAAATACCGCTATGATAAGTCATTTTTTATTGGAAACAAATGATATTGCTGTGAGAACTAAATAATTATTTTTTTAATAAACAATCAAGTAACATCAAAACATGAAAAGCAGGTTCAAGACGAGCATTTCTATAGTCAAAAGACAAGAGAAGCATCCCTATCACAAGTTCATGTTCCCTGTAACAGGGGGGTGTGAACTGCAGTAATGCTATTCCAAACACTAACAGAGGTGGTAAACTATGCCTTGATCCCACTTGAGGCTGGATTTCACCTAAAATTTATATCCAATCAAATTTGTTTTAAACATGCACATTCTCAATATAACCAAGATTGATTAATGACACAATTATAGATAAGATTTATAGAACATATATTCAAATAACAAGGCCCTCCTCACGTAGAGCAATTTATTTGAAATTTTGAAGTTGTCTCGCTATTTTGAGCACTTGCATTTCCAATGAGATCATATAACCTCCAACGTATGCCCCCATAGGTCATTTGGTACCATCACCCTATTGTCAATTTATGATGTAGAGCAGTTTTCATTAAAGAAAATGCTCCATTGCATAAAAGGTTCAAATAGAGGCAGCACTAATATAGGAAGTAAGTTACTTCATTCCTCAAACTTATCTCAAACATTCGAGAATCGATAGGGTACAAATACCCCTCCTCCATACATTTCATCAGAGCCACAAGTGTGGACAAAGTTCAAACATGACCCAACTTCATGTCTCACTCATCACCTCATGTCACATGCTAGAAGTCCTAGGAGATTGTTAGGAAAATGGATTACTTTCAAACACATAACATATAAAGACCTTCATGACCAAAATTTTCAATGTTGCTAAAGACATTGAGAATTTAGGGAAGCACAGACAAAGATCATAGTTACTTTTATTTGGGTCCTAGATAAAACCAACTCTCATGATAGAAAATAAGGAATGCAATTTCCTTCTATACAACCCAGTCACTTGTTTTCAAGCTTCTACAAGGTATGTTCGATGTTACAGAAAACCAGGTATTTTGATAATTATAACCTTAATTTTAATTGAAATCACATGATTAGGTGTGTAGGTATGGCCACATTTTGTCAATTGGGGTTATCTAGAGAGATGTTGGGTTTTGATCCCTTGATGAATATTGTTGTAAATTGTAATGGCTTCAAGCTTAAGAAAGGCACTCTTAAGTGAGTATAACTGTAGGATGGCCTGGTACCAGCAACCTCATTCTTGTCTTCGGGCTGAGAGGGAGGCCGATTTCTTTCCTTGGATTAAGAAGAAAAAAAAAGTGGCCACGTTTCATTATAATGTCTAAACCATAAAAAAGATTAACATCTAAAGATATGATTAGATGGAATATTATATTAACAGTGGCAAGATAGCTAAATAAATATATATTTCTCTTGGATTTAAAAAATGCAAACCTTCTAGATTCACTTCCCCCCAGTTCCGTCCACTTATGGAAAGTTGTTTTTCTTCAGGAGTTACTCCCAATGTGTTTGTCATAAAATTGGACAAATTGTCGACATCCTGCAATTTCAAAGACAAGTATTAACTTCAAATTTTGCTAGTATGGACTTCTTTAATGAATTACAAAGCCCACAAATATGAAATCACAACAAAGAAAAACAAAAAGTCTTTGGGATGATACATAACACCCATTCAGCATAGATGATAGAGATTCTTAAAAAACAGTCCTAAAACAATCTCTTTTACCCTATATTCTCCTAAGGATGAAATGGTCAGTATTTAGGTAGTTGAAAAGCTTTTTATACGTCAACACTGAAAAAAAATATTTAAAATTCATAAATACATCAATTTTATGATTGCAAATAAAGCCCACCATTTTCAGTTAATGACAACAATTGGTAAAATATAATAAATATGAGTATATCTAAAAAAAATTCTAGGTACTCTGTGACATTGACAAATGAAGGAAAAATATTGTCTTTTCTTGACCACTAGAATATTTTGCCTTTCATATTTGATATCAATTCAATGTACTCAATAAGAAAGATATTTAGTAGCAGTGAAACTTTAACAATCATGAGAAAACAAATTCGCAAGGTCTAAGATTCTATGTTAAATGGCACCCCTGGATACATATGACTGTGATTTCATTTAGGAATATAATACCTTGATTAACATCATAATATCATAAGAATAAACCTTTTTATACCAACACTTTATAGTAAGATGACCTTAACGGTAATTTTCATCTAAGCAGACTTCATCCACAACAAGAACATTCTCGTAAAAGTAGCAACCAATAGTTAATTGAAGATTAAAACAAACCAACCTAAACTGGCCCATCTCTATTAAATTACATATTCCCTCAACAGGTTGGTGTATGCTACAGATTGGAGAATCCAGTTACTTATCTGTGCTAAGTTTACTTTCCCTTTCTTATAAGACGACAACTTTGGGAGTTATTTTACTATGTAGCAATTTTTCACAAATTTGAGCATGAATTCATTGAATCCAAGCTCAAAATTGTGGACATTTTCCTATTGTTTTGAATAGCAAAGAAAGATAAAGAGGACCACGATATTATTACTCAAACGTTGTCTGGAGTAGTTAATACCTTAGAAGTTAGAAACCAATGTTGATAGACAAGCTAAGAAAATGGAGGATCTTCTAGCCGCTTTTCTAAAGCTGCATTAGCAGAATGTACATATTTGTATAGCCCTTTGTGTTGTGACTTGCAACAACTACTATATTAATATAGTCTCTAGGATGAGTTAAAGGAATTAATGCTTAGTCTAATGATTCATTGCTCAACTCCATTAAAACACAAAGGCCCATCTCTATTAAATTACATATTCCCTCAACAGGCTGGTGTATGCTACAGATTGGAGAATCCAGCTACTTATCTGTGCTAAGTTTACTTTCCCTTTCTTATAAGACGACAACTTTGGGAGTTATTTTACTATGTATCAATTTTTCACAAATTTGAGCATGAATTCATTGAATCCAAGCTCAAAATTGTGGACATTTTCCTATTGTTTTGAATAGCAAAGAAAGATAAAGAGGACCACGATATTATTACTCAAACGTTGTCTGGAGTAGTTAATAACTTAGAAGTTAGAAACCAATGTTGATAGACAAGCTAAGAAAATGGAGGATCTTCTAGCCGTTTTTCTAAAGCTGCATGAGCAGAATGTACATATTTGTATAGCCCTTTGTGTTGCAACTTGCAACAACTACTATATTAATATATTCTCTAGGATGAGTTAAAGGAATTAATGCTTAGTCTAATGATTCATTTCTCAACTCCATTAAGGCTAAGATGGTGAACCCCTAGAATCGACAAATACAAATTTTCTACAAGCAAGAGACTTTGACAAACGAAATTGTAGCTGAACAGAAGTGGATTTATATGCAATGGGATGGGCTACTCATGGGTCCAAGTTGTCAAGGGACACCAATGTGAAGCTTGATATCCTAACTAAATCTAGAGAAGATAAAGATAGATAAGACAAACAACTCAACCTTCAAAATTGTGGCATCCCAAGAACAAACAGTCACTTTCACATAGAACAACTATTCCTCCATGACAACTTGGAAATGAGAGACATCACTCTTGATAAATATATGGGCTAGACCTAACTCTAAATCAATTGTCCAATTCTAATCTATTAAGGATCATTTGAGGATCCTTAGAGCTATGAGGAAGTTTCCATTCCAAACGTGATCTATCCTTTTAAATACCAAGCTATATAGGAATCAAGTGCACATCCATTGCTTATCGGCACCGTAATGGCATGATGTGGTCTCCTCTTGGCACTTTATGAGATGTGATTCTCGTATGTAACTTGTTTTTTTTCTAACCAAGACTCAAGATAGTTTTGAGAGAGCTTCAGTGCTCTTTTTGGCTACTAGGGTCTCAACTTTCTAACAAGATATAGGCAAACAAAGTTATGTTTAGAGTTCATTGGAAGTGGCTTTTCTTATTTGTAATTGTTTTCGCCCTGTTATCCACCACTTGTGCGTAGCGTATATAGGAGAAATTTTTTCTCTTAGATGATCCTCAGTCGGCAACCAGTAGCCCCTTGCAGCCACTAGATAGCTCGATGTGCCATTATCTCCGCCACCTAAGCCAGCCATGTGGTCCCTCACCCACTTGTTATGATTGTATGTTTGAAGGTGGACCTCCCAACCCTGAGGGTATGACTTTTCATTGGCATAGTTGAGTAATTTTTCTTAGTTGTCATAGGCAATTTGCACATGGATTGGTGGGGGGATTCGACGGAAAGAGTGGGCTAGGTCGGTACTCTTTCTCCAATGCTTGATTCTATGGTTAGCCTTGTATCCTGGTCTCGTGGGATCTCCTTTACTAGCCCCTAGCTTCAGGGTTGGCACTACTTGGGAAATCTAGACTTTGGTTGCATGGCCCTACTCCCTGACACCACATACATTCCCCTCTTCCACTCATTTTATCCCCATTCATCTCTTTTCCCAACCGGGTCCACATAGGGTTAGCCTCCCCCTCCCCTTCTCCACACCTTGGGTTTGACTTGGAACAATGCCCCAGAGGTTGATGCAGCTAAAAGAAAAGAAAAAGCATAATTTGGCTACTCTCAACAAGAAATGTACCAAAAAAATCAAAAATGGTTGGGACATACAAATTTAACACATGGGAAATATCCAAACATGAGCTCTACCCCTTATCCATGGCCATCACCCTGGTTCCTATGGGCCCTAGATGAGCCCCCTCCATCATTAAGGAACCCACGATTGTCCCAACCCCTGGTGGGGGATAAATTGCCCCTTCTTAAGGGGGTACCCACTACTATATATTGCACATCATGCTCTAATCCCCTGGAGCCCTGAGCAATTGTGAAGAAATATCCGTCAAAGGCAAAAGGCATATGAAGAAGGGTGGAAAAACAAAGGTCAAGGTAACTCATGTACCACGATTTTCTCCCTCCTGCACTCATATACCCGGGTGTGGGTTTCCCTTATTATAGCTACCCTTATACCATGATATGTGGTCTGAATGTTTCCCTTGATCCCCACTCCATTCCATTACTATATCATTTGCCACCTACCACTTGGGGGATATACCATGGACATGTCACCCCCTTTAGAGGTTGAAACCACCTAATGGGGTCCTTGATTACCCCCTTACTGAGCTTGGAGACATTTGTACATGCCAAAGCCCACTATGGAAGGGCATGCCACCAAGAAGTGCCCCATTGGTTCCATGCTTGTAAGCTCTTTTACTTGATTATTCTAATGATTTGTTGTATTGGAGGGTAAGGGAACGCATTGGATCTTATGCAAGATTGCAGGCGGGTCTCCATTTGAGGCTTGGTCTCCCTATACAGGGTCCTGACCCTCCAAAGGGCCACATTGGCACTTGTAGGGTGCGCACTGAGAGCCATGGGCCTCCACCATAATAGAGAGTACTTCATGGATCCCGAACATCGCTTATTGATTGTTGTGTTCCAACTTTTGGATGAGGATGATGCACTTGGTTCAACGTGCCCAGCCAGCTCCACCCTTGCACCATACACTTGGCAAATGATCTGGGGTCCAAATGAGGATTATGTCATCATCCTAGCCCTTACAGATGGTCTACAGGGGTTTTCAATCCACCTGGAGACCCATGATGTGTCCGTGTGCCCCTCACACCCACTTGGGGGCACCACAAGGATTTGCTCGGAAAACAACAGGCCAACCCCTTGTCCACTATGCTTGAGGTCCATTCTTGCATCATGGCACACTGAACACTTCATTAGGCTCCTTAAAAGCCCAATGACTCACTTTATTTATCATTCTACCCTTTTGAGAGGCTTATTCTTATGTTATTGAGCTATCTTGGTGGGCTTGTCACCAAAGGATGTTATTATTGCACATTATTTTATTATTTGGGGCTCAATTAGACCAAATTAACAAAATTGAACTCATTAGAGATTGTATAAATAGATGAGAGGTGATTCATTCTCTCAACATCACTAGGATTGGATTAGTATCTCTTGAGAGATTTTCGCACTTTTTGCTGGGTAAACTTTTTGTAACTTTCTTGAAGCACTATGATGTTTGGATTTTCGCTATTGTCTTTGGAGCTTCTTTCGAATGCGAAGTTGATGAATGGATATACTCTCTCTCATGTAAATCGAATTTTGATGTTATTCTTATTATTTTATTGGTTCACTGCATGTTATCATTATCACTATTCTTGTAAGGGTTAAATTAAATGCAAAATTCTTCTAGGAACCTTGAATAAGTGATTTAATGCATGTGTTGTACTTGAAGTGAGTGGATGAATGTTCCTAGAGGCACCTCTTAGGTTGAAAGACCTTGAGACTTCATCTCTTTGGCAAATTTGAAGTATAAATTCCCATTGACCTAGTTGTTGCCCTTGGAGAGGCTAGCGAAGATTAATTAGGGCTCCTTAGCACACGAAAATTCATGATCTATGTGAATCTTGACTCCATTAAGCCCAAGCAATAAGGCATTGAGCCTTGAATCCCCTTGGTGGTCAAATTTCCCTCTCTTTTCTTCACCTTTCCCAATTCTAGGCCTAACACAGAAGATCTCCTAGGGCATCACACGAAATCTTTTGTAGCCATCCAAACATCTTGATTATTTGTCCACAACTACACTGGGGTCTTCTCAAGGGGTCTTCCAAATTTGAGCACAATCCAACGGTGGAATCCCGAGATATCGCAAGCCCTAACTACAGGATATTTCTCTCCCTAGGTTTATTTTGGGTTAGTGTCGTCACTTGGATCATTGAATTCAAATTTCAGGAAAAAATTAGTTCTTTGACCCTATTCTTTCCCCTAATTAGGTCGAGCCCCTCTTTGGTCGATCAACTCCATACCCTTGACCAAGTTTGGATCAACCTAGATTCTCTGTGGTCCCGCAACTTTCTAACTCAAATTCCAAAAGGACTACATAGAATCCATTTCTCTAAGAAAGTGAAGCCCCTTGTCAAGGCATATACTCCAACCCTAGGTGCATGTATCCTCATAGCCCTTCTTAAAGAGCCCATCAACTTGCTTCTCAAGCAAGTTAGCTATTTAATTGACGTTCTCTTGTGAATAGGCTTCAGGAATCAGTCCTTATCTGATCATTGATCCATTCATCATTGTGATTCCTCTTATACTAGCCCTCCTCCCATCAGTGAAAGTCCGTAAAGAGCAGGGAGCCTTAGCTGAGGTGACATTGGACTATTGCTCCATGGTTGCCCCTTGACCTAGTAGTTTCTCTATAGGATCCCCTCCTAGGACCCCTGCTAGTTTGAGCGGTAACACGCCCCATGGTCACTTTGTTGGTTATTGACAAGAACCCCGGCCATATTGTTCCAAATCTATAGAGGATCAACTTATAGGGATGTATTTATCTCTAAATCCTATATGTTACTTAAACTTCCCTCCAACCTTCTTGAGCTTTGTCATTCAAATTTATGGTGATCCTTATCATGATCATTTTCCAAGATATTATAACACTCAACTTAGACTTTGTCCTCCATATTGATAGTTGTTACCCCTCCTTTTAGCAGGGCAACCCATGGTAAAATTTTTGCATTATCACTTATACTTTGATGAACAAGGCAGACTGGTCACATGCAGTAGCCCTCCTAGACAGGCTAGTAGCATTTTGATGCTTGGGTACTTTCACATTTCCCAAGGCAGTTAACATTGTTGGAAGTGTTATCGCTTGCCGCCTACACCTACCTAAAAGTTAGTGAGAAAAGCCTTTAACCCCACAGGGTGAGGTTCGTGGCAAGGAACTCAGAGAAGGGGTTGTCACACTAATCCTGACTCTCTCCGTTTAAGCTATCTCCTAGGTTAGCTATGGGGGGTGGTCTCTAAAGAAAAACTATGTTAAAGATGTGAGGTTTCTAGGACAATTGATTAGAAGGAATTACTTATCAAAGATGACTCAATTCCAAGATGTAAACAAGCATATAAGTATATGAGCAATATTCAATAATGTGTTCAAAATATAGACCAGTGGTTTAAAGTAAATGACAAGTGCTTGCTCAAAAATGAAATTCAAGATACAATAACAAAAATCCCGCAAAAGAAGTGTTAGACCAAGATAAACATATAACCATCACTTGCAATAAATGAAAAAGTACTTGTAAGAGAGTGCTCAAGTAACAAAAGATAATGACATTAAATATTCATGAGCTAAATAACCGCCAAAGTAACAAGTACATGAGATAGAAAAATTGCGAGTAAAGTTGTGATGTGAAGGTTCTCGTGGTTTATTTTATTAATAGAATTCTAAAACAATTTTCAATTTAACTCTTGTCCCCAGACCTCGCCCTCGCCCGAAATTCGAATCTCACAGTGAGTAGTCAATAGGGGTGGAGGGTCCCTAATGTCTATACAACCAACTTAAGTTGGAGGTTATTTTTTAGGGATGCAAGTCTAATTTAGTATGCAAAGTGAAATGCCTAAATGATATGAAAATGAGTTTGCAAGTGCTATGTAAAAGATGGAGATGCTTCAATTAAATATGCTTCATATTTAGAACAATAACTGAAGTTGCCATAAATTGAAAGTGTTATGCTTCTTTACTTGTAGTATATTGTGAAACTTAACCAAATGAAAAATAGATCACAAAACACAAGTGATGGCAAATTAGGAAATTAAAAGACTATGCGATCTAAGAAATTAATGAAATAAAAATATGAGTTATTCACATGCAACTAGATTAGATTGGGAAATTAAAAACTAGACAAAAGAAAGTTAACCACTCAAGAAGATTTTCTCCCTCTAAATGAGTAGGTGAGATACCATGGGAAAAACTTCCCAAGCTCCCTCAAGAAAAGTCAGCGCTTTATTATTGAAAGTGAGGCCCTCTTATAGAAATGAGGGGCTTGGGAAGAGCTTACAATATGCGCTTTAAACTTACTCTTTCCCAAAGTTACAAGTGTAAGATTTTAAAGATTTACTTGTGAGATGTTACAAAGTAAAGGCCTAAAGCCTTGAGGTGAATGGAGGTTACAATTCCTCAAAAGAATGAGGCTTTAGAAAAAGAGGTGAAGTGATAAGGAGGAATTTGGACTTAAAGTTCCAAATGGAAAAGTGTTCCTTAGCTTATGCTTTAGCTCCCTTTCTTCAAACTTGGATTGCCTCCAAGAACATCTATAGGAAAGCAAGCAAAAGAGTTAGCATGCAAAAGAAATAGTGCTGATATATGTGAGAGGAAATCACATGCATGAGAAAGAAAAAGTTAGAAACTCAATGCAAGTATATAATACACTTCATATTACAAATTCCCTCACTAGGATCAGCTTGAAAGAGTTGATTTAGTGAATGAAAGTTAGGATTTAAATCCAACAACTTAGCCTCAAATGCTAGATAAAATCAATATGTGCACAAATAAGAGAAGAAAATATATGAATTTTTAGAGATGGAAAAGAAGCAAAGGGCTCATGAAACCCCCTTTTAAATAAATCTCCTGATGTCTTATGAGATTGTTGGCTTGAACAACTTGTGGGATCTTTGATATCCTTGGAGGCGACTTATTCCAACCGAAGAAGTCTTTACACTCCAATAGACTTGGCAACCTGTCCTTTGAACACACAAATCTTTGCAAACCAATTGTTAGTGCAAAAGAAACTTGGCATATAGAGGCCATGTTGAGCTTATCATTCAACCGAAAATAACAAGCTACAACAAGAGCACAACATATACCAAGTCCAAAGGAGATCTGAGATAGCTACAAATCTCCCCTCCCTAGACAATAGTGCCCTCAGGCAAATGCACAAAAAAAACCAACTAGATTGCAATGTAAAATAAATGAATAACAACATCCTATGAAACAAGTATACCTCATCCACCAAAGAATGCATCACAAGAGAAGCTAGTAACCCCAAAGGCTTTCCTTTATTTAGCTCAATAACAATTTCGGCATAGTAACAATAAGCACAAGCTTCAAAACCATGATTACAATGAGAGCCCAAGGCTCAATTTATACAAAAACTGGAGAATATCTCAATGAGGAACCTCATGACAAGTGGAGAGGTGAAGATAATCCCAATGCAAAAACGAATTTTCAAGTGGTTGATAACTGAGATCCCAATGAAGATGAGCCCTCCAAATGGCAATCAAATGGCTAGAGGCATACATGTAGATGGCCTACGTAGTCTTCCTTAGATAGCAGCGTATGAATTTAAGTGGCACAAGTGTGCAACTATGTGGGAAAGAAGGGTAACATATCCCTCATTTTTCTGTTGAAGAGTGACACATAAACAATTATATAACTGCTGCTAAACTCCCACGTAAAATTGTTGTTGAAGTGTTGACTGGAGTGGACTGCGTGGAGGGTTTAATTGACATGCGTATTATCTGTAGGTGGCTGGAAACGTTGAGCTGTTGACCGACACATTATTTTCCATCTGATTGGTGTAGAGGACAGCTGCATATTAGCCAAAGCAATTCGCCATCGTGGAGTGTTGATTGTCTACCCACAAATCTGCGTGGAATTTCCTCTTGTTGAGCTGCGTTAAAACTGGGCCAGCGTGTACACCTTTAACATGTGCACAATTCCTTTTGTTAGCTGTACATAGAGCTTTCATTTCGGCATGTGCACTTTAGTTTTTGCCTTTGCCTTATGCGTAGACAAGGAAAGGAAGTGAGGTCCATTTCCCACTTATTTAATTTACCTCTGCATTTTAATTCCAATTTTGATTTTAAATTAAACCAAAAGCTGAACTTTAACAATTCGATGTACCTCATAAACTCAACGTGGGCCCTCTTTGACTGCCTTTGACTTTTTGTACCTTATGTGGTGGGCCCCACATGCTTGCCACATCACCTTTACTTCTCCACATAATTTTCATCTCAAATTTTGAATTATTTTGACTCTGGAAAATTTTCTAAATTTTTCCAATTATTAATTTTTTTGAATTTTTTCTCATTTTTTGCCAATGACATTAGGAAAGTCGGCTTTTGAGGGACCATAAGTAGTTTTTTGACCCTCAAAGTGGGTCCTAGGATAATGTTGGGTCTCTGAGGATGAATTTTGAGTGGTCACACACCCTAGACATTTCCTAAGGCCACTTATTTACATCCTTACATAGAAATTAATTAAAAAATCTCGTTTTGTAGGAATTTTTTTAATTATTAAAAAATCCTACTTAGACCTTGTCAAATTCCGCAAAATTTCAGAGATGACCTAGCATGGTAATATACATTGACTCTAGACACTAAGATGCATTAGTGGCTCAACCTTCAAGGCGTCACCCCGGCTTTGGGGTAATGTAATGAGTGAAAAAACCTAGAAAATTATTCGCTGCTAAAAAGAAGGAATAATTAACCAAGTTCAAATAAAAAATAAAAAAAACTCCAAGGTGTACTCGCTTGTTGATCGAGTCCCAACATCCTAGGCCTGTTACATGGCTTTATTCATCATGCTAGTGACATTTATACAATATCCCCGTAGGGCTGCGGAATCTAAGGACTGAAGAAGAAAATAATAAGAAGAAGTAGAGATTAAAAACTCGGTTGAACTGATGATATCTGATGATATTTAATGGTATAAATGTCTTCTGTTTCATCTTTGGGCATGGAGTCTTCGCATTATCAGCAAGTGCCACTTTAGTGGTCAACATTTAGCTCCATATGGGGATGCATGCTAGATATGAAGTGATAGTATGCAAGAACCTAGAATCTGCATCTACCAACAAAAGATATATATTAGCAGTATCCATTCAAAATATCATCAAATAAAATCAAGCACGGAAATGGAAATTTTAATAGGAGCATAATTTATTCATGAAATAAATCTACTTAACCAAAAATGACAAGAGATAAGGTTAGAAATATGATACAAAAAGACGCCCCATGACAATAGATGTGCTCAATGAAGTTCATGTTGAGAACCTGCCTACTTTCTGGCAGATCCATGGGCTGCTTTTCTGATGTGCCCTGTCCAATTCTGAATCTCTGAGGACTTTGATCCGTCCCAACATTGTGTTGTACATGGTCATCAGATTTACCATATCCTTTTCGTTTTTTTCTTTTCTTCTTAATAGATTGTGATGTTGATGTTGATGCTGATGTGATCAAAGTAGACATGTCTACCCGATCTTGAAGATGCTCAGATGGAAAATTTGAAGTATCCAAGACTTTTATGACCTGCCTTTCTCCATCCTGCATCTACTCTGACATGGGTGATGGATCAATCTCATAAATATAAATCGGATTCCCCTCAGTTTCCTCTCTATCCAAGTCACCTTCAATTAGCCATTTTTCAATGGAATAAATGACCTCCTCATAATAAGATGAAGCTCGATTCAATAGATTGGGAGGCTTATGATTCGTTTCTTTGTTCTTTTCCCATTCATGATCTGATATAAGCTGAAATTTTTGTACCTGTAATCTTTCCATTTCCTCCAGCCTATTCTGAAAAGTGATATGATTAGCCTTCATAACACTTATTTCCTTGGCATGATTTGTTTCATGGTGTTGATTAATTGCACTTGTTTTTCTTCCATGGCGAGCAACCTGTTTTGAATAGAGGTCATCTGATTAGAATGATTGACCTCCATGGTCTTTATTGCATGTGCATGATTTACTATTAATCTTGTTTGATTGAGTTCCATGTTTTTAATGAGTTGAGCTTGGTTGAGTTACATATCCTTAATCGTTTGAGTCAACGACCTGATGAGATCCCTATCATTCTCATTTACTTGAGTTTTCGCTTTGATCTTTCTTTCATCTCCATATTTTTCTTCAAAGGCATCAATGATCGATTCTAGAAAATCAAAACTGTTAGAAGGTAAGTCTATTAACCAATCCATAGCATCACCATCTAATGAAAAGATGAAAAGTTTCATTTTAACGTCCTCATGGTTAATATCATGGCACCATTGTTGGATGTACGTAGAGCTTTCATTTTGGCATGTGCACTTTAGTTTTTGCCTTTTCCTACTTAGACCTAGTCAAATTCCGCGAAATTTCATAGATGACCTAGCATGGTAATATACATTGACTCTAGACACTAAGATGCGTTAGGGGCTCAACCTTCAAGTCGTCACCCCGACTTTGGGGTAATACAATGAATGAAAAAACCTAAAAGGGGTCCCTCTTTGTCCCATTGTTAATACCATAGGAGGTCCAACTTATCTCCTTGCTAAATTTTTAGCCAATAGGCTTAAGCCTCTCATAGGTCGTTCTAGCTCCTTTGTCAAGGACTCTTCCTCCTTTGTTAATGAGTTAAAGGGCGTAAATTTGGATCTTGATGATAGGCTGGTTAGTTTTGATGTGGTTTCGTTATTCACCAATATACCTATTAAGGAGGCTATTGATGTCATTAATCGCATCACGAATCTAGACACTGTCCATTTGGTTGAAATCTGCCTCACCTCAACTTTCTTTAGTTTTGAAGGTGAATTTTATGAGCGGACGTGTGGTGTGGCCATGGGTTCCCCCCTTTTCCCCGGTAGTAGCTAATCTTTTCATGGAAGACTTCGAATCCAAGGCCCTTTCCTCAGCTTTGTTCCAACCAAAGCTATGGAAAAGGTTTGCAGATGACAATTGTGTCGTCTAGCCTCATGGAAAGGAGAAGTTAGATATCTTTTTTCACCATATTAATAGTCAATCCAATTCCATTAAGTTAACAATGGAATATGAGGTCGATGGCACCCTTCCTTTTCTTGATGTTCTTATTTCTAGAAATGAGGATAGCTCTTTCTTCCATCAAGTTTTTCGGAAGAAGACTCACACTAAGCAATATCTTCACGCTAGCTCTCATCATTTCCCTGCTCAGAAATTAGGTGTCCTCGACACCTTAGCCACTAGGGCATTAAGAATATCTGATGAATCTCACCTTGAAGGAGAAAAAATCCACCTCCTAGATGTCTTTAGTAAGAATGCTTATAGTAGATCCTAGGGCGTGAAAGCCTTTCTTAAAGCAGAAAAAGGTTCCAAGATTAAAAAAGACCCTAAGGAATGTCTAGTGGTGAGTGCCTTCCCTTTATTCAAGGGACCACTGATAAGATCGCGAAGATTCTAAAAAAACATAATGTTTCTTCATCCTTCAGACCCCTTAACACTATTCGCAGCTCTCTTAGATCGGCCAAAGATCCGATAAACCCTAGGGATGGGAAAGGTGTATACATCATTCCAAGCTCCTGTGGGACTCCATACATTGGAGAAACGGGTCGGTCAATAAATCAAAATATTTGTGAGCATGCTGCTGACATTAAGCATAGAAGATCTCGCTCCTCAGCCTTAGTTGAACATGCAGAAAAGACTAACCATCATATCTGCATTGAAGAGGCTAACGTTATTGCTAGGATTGACCATTTTCATCACTGTAAGTTAAGGGAGGCGTTAGAGATCGAAAAAAGACCTATCAATCTCAATAGGGACGATGGTTGGAATATTAGCAGGTGTTGGATCCCTGCCCTTTATTCCTAGTTGTTAGGTCGGCCTTTTTTCTTTTTCTTAAATAAAAGACCCTTGACCAAGACCCTCCAAGACCAAGCCAACTTTCCTTCTTGAACAGCTTCCAGCAACTTTTCCAACAACTTCGACCTCAACAACAATTTCTACAACTTTGACCTAGCAGCTTTAGCAACTTCGATCTTGATGCAAGTTCAGCAGCTTTGACCTAGCAACTTCACAGCTTCGACCTTATAGCTTGACCTTGTAGCTTCAAAGCTTCGACCTTGCAACTTCACAACTTCAACCTTACAGCTTGACCTTGTAGTTTCACAGCTTCGACCTTGCAACTTCACAACTTCTACCTTGCAGCTTCACAACTTCGATGCAACTTCAGAATTTCATCTTGCCCAGTAACTGTAGAAACCCTAACAAAAGAGAGAGAGAGAGAGGCCCAAAACTTCGATCTTCTTCCTTTTCTTCTTCTTTGTCCTTTTCCAACTTCCATCTTGAGTAGATCGAACTTGCTTGAGTGTATCACCAAATGAGGTCGAGTTCCTTCTTATATATAAGCTTTTGAGGGGTACGAATTGCAATCTTTAGGCCGACTTGTCCCTTCATGTAGGTCGACTTGATCTTTGTGCCATGACGAGGTCTTGGAGGGTCTTTTGACTCTATTTTGACTCAAATGAATTTTCTTTACAATATGAAACATGCCCAAATAGGTCTTCAATACAAGACAATGACTCAATTGCCTTTATGACAGACCTAGAAGCACTCAATGGGTGCTTGACCTAAACATAAATTTTCCTTGAGCATGAAACAAATGCCTCAAGAACAACAATCATAAATTTATTTTTCCCTTTTCATTAAATAAATAAGATCATGATAACATATGTCATTATGAAGATCGAACCTAGTTACATATTTCAACAGTTCAGGGCACATTGTTTGTCATAAGTTGTTGAAACCAAACCCTAGTTGTATTCTTGTATCAGTGATTGTATGAGGGTCATGATCCCTGGTACGGGAGACCTAGAGTGTTGTATTATATATTGATAATATAACGAAGTTGGATTGTTGAAAAATTGTAAAGAGTTGCCTATTTGTGCACATGTTGATTTACTATTGTGTTTATTCCAATGTGCAAAGTAGTTTGTTGTGGCATTTGAGTTGGTTGTGAAAATTCTACTGTAGTATCATGGTTTACTTCTCCTACTAGATTAAATTATACAAGTTATCTTTAGAAATTAGATTCAGAAAATACCGAAGTAAACACAACTAACAGTATACACATGCAGAGCATTTACTGAATATTACACTCATTCAAACAAAGTGACACACTGATTTTTGGACATGAGTCCCCGAAAAAACCCAAAGTGGGAAAACTGGTGCAGCAGATATGAGGGTTTATTTTATTAAGTAGAATGCACAGCAAATCTGCATTCCAAATCTGGAAAACCCGACAGAGAATAAAAGAAATCTACAACTAACCTGTTGTTCTAATACCAAATGTCTGACTGATCCACACCCTCAAACGGGATTTACAAGACTCAGCCCGGATCTGGCCCTAGAAACCCCAGCGCTGCCCCTGAAGCCCCAGCGTCAACCCTGCTAGGCTTTGTGTGTCGTTGCGCTGCTCAGAGAGGGACTGCATAACCCTGCACGGGCATACGCTCTACGCCGTCCGAGGCCTCTCGCGTAACTCCTTGAAGCTGTTCAAGCTACAACGCCGCCCCTTTGGGTACCTGGGCCCGCGTAGCGGCCGAAGCTATCACGCGTAATGCCATTGTTGCTCTCTACCTCTTACATTGTCCTTGAAAGCTGCTCCTCTACCTCTTGCTGACTCTTGGCTCCGGGATCAGATCATCCCCTTAGCCAATACTATAGCTCACTGCAGAAAACTCCTCCGAAAATTCTTAGCAAACCCTGCCCTGGAATTCCATATCAGTCTCCCAGCTATGCATCTGTGTGTGTGTCTCCAACTGACCCTCAAGCCTTTCTCTTATACTTTTTCGATGATCTCATCAACGGCCGAGATTAAAACATTCATCAACGGCTGAGATTAAAAGACTGCATGATCCATGTCTTTTAGAACATTTCAACAGATGTGTTAATTAATTCACTTTACTTATTTAATTTTCCTAAGTTTAGACTTGGGAAATCCATTAAAATAATTAATTATTTGAATAACTTGAACACCAGCTGAAATTTCACCAAACACTTTCTGGGTTTTGGAGTTCAAGTGTCTTATCCCCTCCACAAAATTTCAGGGCTAGAGCACACTTGATGCTACACCAACTACACAAAATCTCAACACTCCCTCTTAGCATAGAGTGTGCTCTAGAAATACATCCACACCATGTACTGCAAGATCTTGATGTTGGTTTTTGTGCTGCTGATGCTTGGCCTGCTGCTCTCCATCCACTGCACTGCTGCTCTATGTACTACTGCCTATGCCACTGACACTGCCACATATGTACTACATCTCCCTCTCAACTTGCTACATCATACTAACCATAACATTATCACTGCTAACTGTTGCACTGCAACTCATTTGTTGAGAAGTAAGCAACAGAAGGACTCCTGCCCAATCGTTGACATACAAGTCAGGCTGCCTCTCATCACTGAAGCTACTATGTTGATGCAACACTGCACTGCATCAGCTCAGCCTCTCTGCGTTGTTGAAGTCCCATCAGCCTCTGCGCTACTGCCACCGCGTTGTTGTTGCCTCTGCATTACGCTGCTCCCTCTTCAGCTCTTCATCTCTCCCTTTTGCTTCAATATGACCATCTTAAGGCTCTCATAGCTCATATATGATCCAAGAGTAGGGCTAACTCAAGCATCCCGCCACCATTTGTAGATGCTCTACAAATCCATGTCACCCCACCTCTTCTCTTGAGGCACATGAGCACTCATGGCTGCATCATCATCAGAACCATCATCCTTTACTGCTGCAGCCTTGGATGCAGAAGATCTTTTGTCCTTCTTCTTAGTTCAAGTGTTGGCGAAGTGTCCAAGTTCGCCACAGTTAACGCACCGGACCTTGTAAAGGTCCCTCTTCTTCTTCCCTTGCTGCTTTCTTTCCTTTGATGCAAGGGCTACATCATCTTCCTCTTCTTTCTTCACTCTCACTGTCCCACCACTGATATTTTGCTTCTTAGTGATCCTCCTAATCTCCTCTTGGCGGAGGATTGCCCACATGTCTGCCCAGGATGGTAATGCTGCTCTGCCCAGTATACTCTGGACAAAAGTTTCCCATTCCTCGGAGACTGCATTCAGGGCAATCCTTACTAAGAGTCCTTCGTCTAGAGTTGCACCCATGCCAACCAGTTGGTCTCAGATGGTCTGAAGTCGGAAAAGGAAAGGATCTATTTCCTCACACCTCTACATCTGGAAAAGCCTCATCTGATCCTCTAGAAGCATTTTTTGTTGGACATTGCTTCCTTGATACATCGCTTCTAGAGTGACCCACATGTCATTTGTTGTGTTCTTATCGGCAATATGTGGTACTACGTGATCCTTCACTCTGTCCATGATCAAACGCTTAGTCTGCACTTGATTCTCTTTAAATTTCTTCAGAGGATCAGGATCTGCAGGCACAACTAGAACACTCTTTGCATGGTCCTTGATGACGTACTCATCCAGGACTGATAGGATCCTGGCCCTCCAGATGACAAAGTTGGACACACCATCCAACTTGTCTTGATTTCTCAGCCCATGAGAAGCCATCTAGCTCAGATCTGACAGAAACAGTGATCTTCTCCCTCTTCCTATGGCTACAAAAAAACTCTGGATCTAGATTTCTTGGTGACTGGAAACACTCTAGCAACTGCTTCTTCTGAAAACTGATTTCCCACCCAGAAATCTTTCACCCAAACACAATTGGACAGTACTCTTCGATCGCCCTCCTGATCAAATCTCAGATCTGTTTGGCTCAAATCCGCTGAGAGTCTGTCTTCCTCCCGCTATTTGTTGACTTAGCTAGGCACAATTCTGCACCGACAAAATCTTCACCACACCAGCACTGCTTCCAGATCTTCGCAGGACTTTTCTGCAACCGGAAGAATGACTGTACTGTGTCTTACTGACTGGCCCAGCATAGCCTCAGCACTGCTCAGAAGTGGATTGTGTAACCCCAGACTAGGTGACGCAGTCCTTACGCTAGCTTGGGAAGGCTCTGCGTAAGCCTGATGGCCTTATGTAGCTACAGTGTTGTCCTTCCTAGATCTGCGTTCTCCTGCTGCCAAGTTGCCCTTTCCGGATCTCTGCTGCTTCTGCTGCCACCCTGCAAAAAATTATTCTTCAACTGATTTGCTAGAGATTCAGCTTGATCTGCTATCACTCTGATACCATGTGAAAATTCTACTGCAGTATCATGGTTAAATTCTCCTACTTGATTAAATTATACATGTTATCTTCAGAAATTAGATTCAGAAAATACCAAAGTAAACACAACTAACAGTCTACACATGCAGATCATTTACTGAATATTATGCTCATTCAACCAAAGTGACACTGATTTTTGGACATAAGTCCTCGCAAAAACCCAAAGCGGGAAAACCAGTGCAGCAGATATGAGGGTTTATTTTATTAGCTAGAATTTGAGTACAACAAATCTAGATTCCAGATCTGGAAAACCCGACAGAGGATAAAAGAAATCTGCAGCTAACTTGTTATTCTAAGACCAAATGTCTGACTGATCCACACCCTCAAACGGGATTTACAAGACTCAGCTCGGATCTGGCCCTAGAAACCCCAGCGCTGCCCCTGAAGCCCCAGCGTCAACCCTGCTAGGCTCTGCGTGCCACTGTGCTGCTCAAAGAGGGACTGCATAACCCCAGAATGGGTGACGCAGTCCTTAGGCTGCCTCTAGAAACCTCTGCGTAACTTGTGAAGCTCCCTGAAGCTGCAGCGTTGCCCCTTCCTGGGCCTACGTAGCACCTACATAACTGTTGTTGCTGCTCTCTACTCCTCTGCGCTGTCCTTGAAAGTTGCTCCTCTGCCTCTTGCTGACTCTTGGCTCCGGAATCAGATCATCTCCTCAGCCAATACTACCCCTCACTACAGAAAACTCCTCCGAAAATTGTTAGCAAACCCTGTCATAGAATTCCATATCAGTCTCTCAGCTCTGCATCTGTGTGTGTGTCTCCAACTGACCCTCAAGCCTTCCTCTTATACTTTTTCAATGACCTCATCTACGGCCGAGATTAAAAAATTCATCAACGGCTGAGATTAAAAAACTGCTTGATTCATGTCTTTTAGAACATTTCAGCACATGTGTTAATTAATTCACTTTAATTATTTAATTTTCCTAAGTTTAGACTTAGGAAATCCATTAAAATAATTAATTATTTGAATAACTTGAACACCAGCTGAAATTTCACCAAACACTTTCTGGGTTTTGGAGTTCAAGTGTCTTAGCCGCTCCACAAAATTTCAAGGCTAGAGCACACCCGATGCTACACCAACTACATAAAATCTCATCATTGGTTGTGTCATAGATTCTAAGAACCTAACATAGATTCTCTAGTGTCGTGGAAAATCAACACAAAGCACTAGTTATTTGTGTTATATTCCAAGATAATCTGTGGATATTTCGCTTTCACAACCATTCCAACATCCTTGCAAACAAGTGCATTATCTGCAATAATTTGTACACAAGGATCAACACCTACATCTTCAATAACTATAATGAACAACTCAGCCATATATTATGAATCCTTGTATTTTCCAAGAGCATTCACCACTTTGTCCACCCACCAAAAAAAATATCGACACCACATAAGAGCCATGATGATTTAACAGGTTCTAGGATTTCATCCAACTCCTTTTCCTTAACCAACAATGTGGCTTTAAGCTTCTCTAAATTGGGAAGCACATGCCCAATTGGAGCATGTTCAACTACAACTCAACACATCTCAATAAATAAAGGAGACCATAAAACATGAAATTAATATAGAAAAAGAACTTCATAGGAAGATCAACCTCCTCCCACCTCTCTTGTTGAAATATTTTGTCCATTGGACCAACTCTTCGAGTTGCTCTCCTTTTTGTTGGCTGAATTGTAGTCCCACTCCCAAATCTACTATATGGCTTCCTCAAGAATAGAAGAGAATCCTCATTTTTGTTTTCCTACTTGTTGTTGCTATCTTTCCCAAGCCAATAGCATCCTCTCTTTCCATTTCTTTTCATTTGGTAGCACTCAAAGTTTTACATACTCCAAATCCACAGTCAAGGGCCAACAAATGGCCCTTAACTCAATAGTAGGTGCGCTTTTGTTGAATGTCGCAGAAATTACAAATCCAAAGAACAATCCCTCGCCCAGCTAACTTTGCACCAAGCTCTTGCTACCTTGTTACATACTTTCATAGTGGATATTTCTTTTCTTGAGCATCTCGTCTTGCTATAGTAAAGTTGCTTTCAACATTGAAAT
The DNA here is from genome assembly GCA_034641835.2 of Pinus albicaulis. Taxonomy (NCBI): domain Eukaryota; kingdom Viridiplantae; phylum Streptophyta; class Pinopsida; order Pinales; family Pinaceae; genus Pinus; species Pinus albicaulis. The sequence goes on along the minus strand of CM076584.1, from coordinate 734,069,239 downwards.
TTCACTTACAGCTCCACTTCTAGCGAATGGAACACTGGCAAAGATGAAGTTGAAGGGGGTTGTGGGGGCAGAGTAACACCAACAGTGGCATTTGTCCCTTTCCTTTGACCTTTATCAGATGCCCTTGCTAATTCAGCCGTCTATTTCTGTGGAATGAGTTAAAAGAACATTGCTATTGGAAAAAAGAAGAAATCAGATTTGCTAATCTACCTTGAAAGCACTTGGAATTCCTTCAAACCTCAATTTTACACTTCACCTACACTCCTTCCTACAGTTCAAAATGACAAAAAGTAAATGGCCCTTAATGTGCTTTTAAAGGCCCTGCGGGTCTCTTTTTTCTGTGGCATGTTGTTAATTTTGGATAACTAGGTCCAAACTCCATGTTGTGGTGCTCAGATGAAGATGCCAATATTTTTATTGGATTCCTCTTTCGAAGAGGTGCAAGATCGATCTAAAGATCATCTTGATCCGATGAGGAGAACATTTATTTTGAATTAATTCCACTTATGTGCAAGGTCAGCCAGAATTGTAATGTAGGCTTGAAGCCCCAACAGATGTGTTACACACCCTCACTGATGGATATATATAGGTCAACGTTGGAGGTCATTTTCACCGTCACATCATCACACATTCTCTCTCATCATCTGATTGGTTCGATCACCTTGGAGGCTCTTCTTCTCTCACACGTGGGAAAAAACAGCAAAGGAATTTTTTGTTTTGACCTAGGGTTTTCAAAGCAGATTTGACCAGCATTGACTTTGGTCAACGCATGGTCAAACTGACCCTAATCTCTCCCAAAATTCTGATTTCTGCAGTCTGCATTTATTGGCAAAGAAATCGAGGTTGGACATTGACTTTGACCTGGCTGTGTTGACTTTTGTTGTTGTTGTTTTTGCATTGACCGTTGACTGGGACAATGTTGACTTTTGTTGACTTTGGGTTGACTGATATAGAGATGTCCGAGAGGGTTGTGTGACATATTCTGGTTGGCTGACCCTGTAGAGACTTTGTTGGTTGAAGCATCCTGTTGACTGTCATAACGCACCACAACACATATTTTGCTGATCAAGTTAAGTGTATTTTTTGGATTGTCTTCTGTCGATCTATTGGTATGTTCTATCAGCATTTTACTTTCTTGTTTATGTGATTTTTGTTTGATATTGGGGATAAAAGTAAAGTTGCATCAAGCATAGAACATCTACAAAAATTTACATGGTATGAGAGATGAGGTGAAGACAAAGCCCAAGTTTGTAGCAATCACCGAAGAAGAGCATGGGTACCTCAAACTATAATGGCTTCAAAGCTAATGACAAGTTGACTGGGAAGGAAGACTTCCATGCCTGGAAGATGACTTTGGATCTAATGTTAGAAGACCAAGATGTCATGGACTATGTGCAGGGTAAAATCCAAGAGCGTCCATCATCTGCACATGCTGCCACCAAGTCAAAATATAAGAAGGGGGAAATCAAAGCAAAGTTGATGATCCGAGATTCAATTCATAAGAGTCTGGTTGCCTACATCTCTGAGCTACGCACATCCAAGGAGATATATGATAAATTGGTCAACATGTTCAAGGCCAACAATGCAAATCAAGTCCTTTTCTTTAAGAACCAACTGAAGAATCTAAAGAAAGGCAAGGATGAATCCATTCAATCATATTTTCTAAATTTGATCGAAATCAGAAATAATCTTCTGGCTATTGGGGAGACAATAGCTGATCGAGAAATGGTTCTCACCGCACTTGGAGGTCTCTTCTCCGAATGGCATGTATTCAATACTACCATTCTCAATAAGAATGTGATACCTGATTTTGACAAAGTATTATCGAGATGTGTACAAGAGGAAACAAGAATGAAGGAATATGAAAATGAAGGTAATGTTACCTTCACCGCTCGTGCTAAGAAGAAGAATAATGGTGGTCTGAGGAACCATGGAAGAGCAGGGGCCCAAGGAAAGAAAGGAAGATGTTACACATGTAAAAAGACCAGCCACTATGCTAGAGAATGCCCTAATAAGAAGGATTCTCCTGGGGATGATGACAACAACAACAACAGGGGAAATGACAATCACAGGAACAACAAGTTCAAAGGAAAGAGGAAGGCTCCCTCTGGCAATGGAAATGGACAACCTTTCAAAAGGTCAAGAAATTCCAAGTATGAGGAATCTAATGTTGTTGATAATAAAGAAAATGAATTCATTCTTGTATCTGCCCTCTCTGCTGCATCTCCACCTGACACTATGGATGTTTGGTTGATAGATAGTGGTGCCTCAAGGCACCTCACTGGGTTTAAGGAAGCACTTTCTGATATGGTTGAGAAGGATGTTAATCTAAAAATTATCCTTGGAGATAATGCCACATATCCCATGAAAGAGACAGGGACTGTGACCCTCCATTTATCTCAAGGTCAAGTCCTCCGCTTGCAAGATTTACTATATGTACATGATTTGAAGAAGAACCTTGTGTCTATTTCAGCCATGGAAGACAAAGGTTTCAATGTGGCATTCGTTGATGGGAAGGTTCGCATCAGGAAGAAGAGCTTCAAGGAAGCTATCACGATTAGGTTTCGAGTTGATACACTCTACAGGTTGGAGGAAGTCCACTGGGAGCGATGACATGTGATACTATCCGACAGACTGAACTATGGTATTGGAGGTTTGGACACCTTCATTATAAAGCCCTTCCCGAAGCAAGGAAGGTGGTGACAGGGATGCCCAAATTCAAAAATGATCATGAAGGTGTATGTTAGGGTTGTGCCGAAAGAGAAGTGGAGATTTGCCACGATGTTACCTTAGATGAAGATGCTTCTCTCAAGAATGTAATCAATCTTCTGAACTCTGAGGAAGATAATGAAGTAAGGGCTAGAAATCAGGAAGAACCGAAGGATGAGACGATGCCCGATGTTGAAGGACCAATGTTGAAGAGAAGACCCTCATGGCTCAGGGACACTCTCGAGGATGTCGAGAATCATAAGGCCCCAAGGGGAACATTCTGTGAAAGCAAGAAGCCAAATAGATACCAAGGGTATCTAGCAACCATGAGTACAATCATACAATCTGAGCCTGGATCCTTTGAGCAAGACGTAAAGCATCAAGTTTGGAAGGATGTTATGCACGAAGAATATGAGTCCATTATGAAGAATGATGCATGGGATGTGGTTCCAAGACCGGAGGACAAAGCAGTTATCACCTCGAAATGGCTATATAAGATCAAGCATGGATCTAATGGTAGTGTTGAAAAGTTCAAGACAAGATTCGTTGCCCGTGGCTTCTCTCAAAAGGAAGGCGTAGACTATGATGATATATTTGCACCTGTGGCTCGATATACCACCATCCGATCTATCATAGCCCTTGCTGCTACGCAGGGATGGAATCTTCATCAGATGGATGTGAAGACTGCATTTCTGCATGGTGCGATAAAGGAAGAGGTGTATGTGGAGCAGCCTCTGGGGTTCGAAGTTTAGGATCGAGACACCCATGTTTGCAGGTTGAAGAAAGCCCTCTATGGGTTGAAGCAAGCCCCCCAGGGCTTGGTACGAGAGGATAGATAGCTACCTGCTGAAGTTGGGCTTCACTCGTAGTAATGTTGATCCAAACCTTTACTTCAAGGTTGATAGAGAAAAGCCTCTCATTCTGGTGCTGTATGTGGACGATCTCTTCCTGACAGGTGCTGACCCTCTCATTCATCAGTGTAAGAGGGAGCTTGCTTCTGAGTTCGAGATGAAGGACCTAGGACTGATGCATTACTTCGTAGGCCTGAGGGTTTGGCAGAGACCTGGTGAGATTTTCCTTTCTCAAGGAAAATATATTGTGAAGCTATTGGAAAGATTTGGAATGGTGGATTGTAAGTCCGTGTCGACACCGATGGAGCTCAACTTTAAGAAGTTGAGTGGCAACGCTGCTGGGCCCATGCTAGCAAACCCTACCAAGTATCATCAACTCGTAGGGGCCCTGATGTTCTTAGGGAACATCCGTCCAGACGTATGTTTTGCAGTGAACACTTCGAGTCAACACATGGTTGATCCTCATCACATTCACTAGGTTGGTGCCAAGAATCTGTTGAGATATCTTCGGGGCACGATGAACCATGGGCTGAGATACACTGCCAGGAGCGTGACACTCCATGGATATACTGATGTTGATTGGGCTGGCAGTGTGGTGGATCGCAAGAGCACATATGGATGCTGCTTCACACTTGGGTCTGCTTCGATGTCATGGATGAGCAGAAAGCAGAAGTCGGTAGCTTTGAGCACCGCTGAGGCCAAATACATTGCAACGAGTATAGCCTGTCGTGAAGCAGTTTGGTTGCGAAAGCTCTTCAATGAGTTGTTCGAGCATGTGCTAGATACCACCGTGATACTCTGTGATAACCAGAATGGGATTCGATTGTCCGAGAATCCTGTGTTCCACGATCGATCCAAGCATATTGATATCAGGTACCACAATATCCGGGATATGGTACAGCGAGGCGCCGTAAGGCTCGATCATATAGGAAATGATGAGCAGGTCGCGGATATTCTCACAAAGCCCTTGGGGAAGGTCAAGTTCCTAACCTTCCGTGAGAATCTTGGAATCGTGGAACGACCCTATGCTAAGGATCTTGTTGGACGATGAGCTCTGGGAGCTCCAGGGGGCCTTGGGGATAGCTTCTTGGAGCTATAAGCTACCACAAGGCTAGGCTTGTCGAACCTTTTTGGTGTGCTTCTGCCCCACCGTTATGATATTGAGTTGGTTCACCTCTCATGATCTGTGCCCCGTATGCATCCTACTCATTGAACCCCAGACTCATGGGAAGTACCTCGCATTTGGCCAATGAGGTGGGAAAAGCTAGAGACCAGTAGCAAAGACCGATGGACGCATCGGAGATTGCCATACTCTCTGTGTCTAGGATGGCACGTGTCCAACCACTTGATCTGGGATCAAGTCTAGTGAGATTTCAAACCTCCAACTGACTTCGGGTCAGTTAAACTAACTTCGGGTTAGTATATGACTCTCTTGACTCCAAGTGAGGTTTCGGACCTCCAATTGACTTCAGGTCAGTTAAACCAACTTCGGGTTGGTATGTGACTCCTTTGAGTCCTATAGAGGTTTCGGACCTCTGAGCTGAGTTTGTCAGCCGAGAGTGATGTCATTGTGACTCAACTTTTTGTTCTGAAATAAAGAAGTCAGCAAAGCAAGTTACGGCGGGATGACGCACGATGTTTGGATGGCACAGGTGGATGGAGTTCTCCCTAGTTGAGAGGGAGTGTTAATTTTGGACAACTAGGTTCAAACTCCATGTTGTGATCCTCAGATGAAGATGCCGATATTTTTATTGGATTCCTCTTTCGAAGAGATGCAAGATCGATCTAAAGATCATCTTGATCCGATGAGCAGAACATTTATTTTGAATTAATTCCACTTATGTGCAAGGTCAGCCAGAATTGTAATGTAGGCTTGAAGCCCCAACAGATGTGTCACACACCCTCACTGATGGATATATATAGGTCAACGTTGGAGGTCATTTTCACCATCACATCATCACACATTCTCTCTCATCATCTGATTGGTTCGATCACCTTGGAGGCTCTTCTTCTCTCACACGTGGGAAAACGCAGCAAAGGAATTTTCTGTTTTGACCTAGGGTTTTCAGCGCAGATTTGACCAGCGTTGACATTGGTCAACACATGGTCAAACTGACCCTAATCTCTCCCAAATTTCCGATTTCTGCAATCCGCATTTATTGGCACAGAAATTGAGGTTGGACGTTGACTTTGACCTGGCTGCGTTGACTTTTGCTGCTTCTGTTTTTGTGTTGACCATTGACTGGGACAGCATTGACTTTTGTTGACTTTGGATTGACTGATATAGAGCTGTCCGAAAGGGTTGTGTGACATATTCTGGTTGGCTGACCGTGTAGAGACTTTGCTGGTTGAAGCATCTTGTTGATCGCTGTAACGCACCACAACACATATATTTTGCTGATCAAGTTAGGTGTATTTTTTGGCTTGTCTTCTGTCGATCTATTGGTATGTTCTATCAGCGTTTTACTTTCTTGTTTATGTGATTGCGTTTGATATTGGGGATAATAGTAAAGTTGCATCAAGCATAGAACATCTACGAAAATTTACACGTGTTGAACACATCAAGACACATATAGAGCATGTTTCCATCCAACACGTGCCAAACACATGTCCTAGCGTATCACATGTCCGACTTGCAGGATATGGGTATGGCACCCACCTAGGGACTGTGTCCTATTACTTGTGGCAAATGTAAAAGTTGATCTTAATGATCCACAACGAAAATGAGCAAAAAGTAGGCTAATTTTGCTTTAATGACTTGAATAATGTAATCTGATCATCCCCAAATGTATGATGATGCAAAATACAAAGTAGAATGGGAGAATGTTATAAATGTTGAAATAAATCCCCTGACCAAAAATAATACTTGGGAGTTGGTTCCTACTCCTAAACCCAAGATTGTAATGGGATGTAAATGGGTTTATAGAATCAAATCTAGTTCTAATGGTCAAATTGGAAAACATAAGGATATCGTAGTGAAAGGCTACTCTCAAAAAGAAGGCAGTTATGATTCAGAAGCTTTTATCCCAATAGCAAAAATGTTAAACATTCGAGTTGCTTTTGCATCATGGCGATCTAATTGAAGAAATAGACAAGAATTTTTAGATTTCCAGCATCTGCAGTAAGAGGTCCATGAAATTGATGCTTCAGGATGAGCAGCAAGCTGCATTAGAATATTCCATATTGACTTCTAAAACCACTCAGGTTCATCCTCAAGATTGAATGCATCACAAAAATTATAGGAAATTGGAAAATTGATCGATGTAAATTTCTTATGGAAATATACCCACTAATAAGCCGGCCTAATAAAACAAGGTTCATAAGGCAAAAGACGAAAATCTTCTTTGTAAACTTAGAAGAACCACTTGAAGTAACATAGATCTTACTCATTGCCAAGATCTTATGAATCATGATCACTGGATCAATCCTTTACGAATATTTCCCCAGTTATCTCCAATGATGACAAATACTCCTGAAAAATGAGACAACGACGAAATCATATAAGATAAATTGAATCATGATGAAGAATCAGGATGAGAGGAAAAAATGATCTAGTTTTGGAGAAACCAGACCACCAGCCCATAGGACTTGGCATCCAAAAATTAATAATTACTTCATGGCTTTGGGATTCTCTAGGTGTTATTATAATTCTAATATATATGTAAAACATCTTGATGACTATAACGTAAATGTTGGTTTATTTGCCAATGACTCACTCATCATTGCCAACTGTGAAAAATTGATCGATGAAATCAAGCTAAACCTATGTGAGTCCTTTAAAATGACTGACCTAGGGTTGGTTCATTAATTTCTTGGAATGCAAGTGTTACAAGAATAAAATAGAATATTTATCTGTCAAAAAAATTGGGGACCCCCATTTTCCAAATTTTTCACATTAAGCTTCATCTTTGAAATATTTTTTGTGAATTATCTTACCCTGATGATGTATTTAAGTTGCATAAGATGACTGAGCATACTAACCGATTACTTTTGCCTACTGATCACTTGCAGACTTATGTTTTGTGTCATATCTTGAGTTTGACTGACTACATGGATACATTCTTTGCTGGCTCAGTGACTATTATTCTCTGTAGTTCTCAATCCAAATATGCATTAGATCCTCAAACGAGTCTATCTCATCTAAGACAGTTGCAAAATTAAGCATAGATTATTTCATAAAAATGTAGATAATATTTTATATAGGCAATTATGCCGTAGCCTCCCATATCTGACTATCACTACACCTGATATTTCCTTTATTATTGCTATGGTTTCTAGACTCATGTCTAATCTCCCTGTTGAGCAATAAAAAGTTGCAACAAAAAAAAAAAATACATCATATTAAAGGAACATGATTTTGGCACTAAATATGTTTCAAATTTGGACTTTGGGCCAGTAACTGTGATGATAGGAAATCAACATCTGATTACATGTTCTCTTAATGGGCATGCTTACTTGGACAGAAAAGCACAAGTGTTTAATGACCCTCAATGGGCATGTTAACTTCGACTAAAAAGGAAAATTGTTTAAAGGCCCTCAATAGGCATTGATTTTAGTCCAAAAATAGTGTTTAAAAACCATGAATGGGCATATGTTGACTCAAACTGCAAGAGGCAAGTGTTTAAAGACACTCAATGGGCATGTTGACTTGGTCTAAAAAGGATAATTGTTTAAAGACCCTCAATAGACATTAATTGGTCCAAAGAGAGTGTGTAAAGATCCTCAATGGGCATCTTGACCCTGAAAGGGCATGTTGACTTGGTCCAAAAAGGATAAGTCAAGTCTGTTTCATATGATGACCCTTCAATGGAGATGAGTTTAGAGTGATACAGATGAGTTTGAACTTTGAAGTGATGGACATGAATTTGGAGTGAAAAAATAAACATGTTGTGATACCCAAAAATTTAAAAAATAATTTAATTCCAAAGTAGAAGATACTTCCAGCAACAGAGGCACGGATATGATCTTCAATGGCTAAAGAATACTATTTCTTATTGTTAGACACCTAATCCATAAAGGTTATGGTGTGGAATACGAACTGTCACAAGGAGTCCAAAGGACCTTGGAATATGGATCCAATGGTCACAAGAAATTGTATTTATATGTTCATCTATTTAATGAAATTCCTTCCACGCTTATCTTTCACTCTAGCACAGTCTAACGGTGGAATCGGAGCAAGATTTTTAACTCCACAACTCCATGATTGTCGTCTCAGGACTTTGCACTCTTCTCCTGACCCATTAGATCTCTAACATTTTCGAGTCTAATGGTTTCTTCTATCTGTGCAGTCCAACAGTGCTATCAAAGCATATCAGCTCTACACCCTGCTCTAGTCTACCATGCTCCTGCCATGAGCAAACTTGCACCTTATCTATTCCCCGACTAAAACAGGCGCTACTCATTCTCCTTCAAGCATTAGAGTTGAGTTATTCCCGTTGCTCTGCAACTACACTCGTCAACCTAAGCTCTTAAGCAATTAACCTTCCACAACGCCTCGCCTCTTGTTGTTGCTGCGACTCAATGCCGTGCACATCCATTCCATTCCATGAAATTGTGGGCTTGATTATCAAGATTTCCGTGCCTAAAACCCTACCCAGGGGGCTCTCTTCTCTCGCATTTGTATGACCTCGACATCACAAAGGTTTCAAACAGCTCCAAGCTTCATATGCCTATTTCTTACACAACGAAAACTATAGTTCATCGGACTTCAAAGTTCATATAAGTGTACAGTGTTGCTAAGTATGATTATTCCATTCTGAAACATGTCTCCAACTTGTGTTTAATGCGTCTTTGCACGATGTATTCACAAACTTGTCCAGATATCTAACATCGTTCTCTCAAGCTATCCATCAACGAATGTCCTGTGAAATCTTCCTCAACATTTGAGGGTTTGTAATTGAATGATTATTGGCATAACAGTGGAGTGAATCTTGGCCCCAAACAATCTACACATGATTTGGTTGTAATCTGTGGTTTTTTATGGGTTATTTTTTTGTCACCATCTATGGCTTCTATAGTGGGATATTGCATACAACTCTTCTAAAGCAGTTGTTCATGCTTTATTGAATTGTCTAAGGTTCATTTAAATTTTCTTCCTAAGTAAACATGCCCTTCCCCATCTCTGCTCAGAGGAGAATTGTAATGGATTGTCAAGAATTGCCATTGATTATCGATGGCTTACAAGTTACAAAACTCCCACAAGATCTTTTGTAAGAAGCTAAGAAACAACAAAGTAATGGTACCTTGCAAAATGTAGTCTTTTCGTAAGTTTCCTAGTTAAATAACATTGTAAATGGGTGTATTTTGGTGGAACCGAACAACCTCATTGAGTTGACGACATGGAGGATCATAGTTCTTTATCTTTATCCTTCTGAGCATTGTGTCTTCTCACCTTGTATTTAATAGAGGTGAATAATATAAGTGATTGACGTTGAGGCTTCTAGTTTTGACGCCCTATCAATCAAGCATCCACAAGCGAGCCTGAGCCACAGGCAGAACCAGAGCCTCAAGCATGTGCCAGAATCAAAGTTGCAGCCAACGTCAAAGCCACGAACGTGATTCGATTTGTGGTCTTCCTAAAACCACCATTTAGTAGAAGACTTATAGATTCTGCTAGACATCAGTTTGTGATCATCTTCAAAACGCCATTTGTGAGCACTTCCAATTAGCAGAAGGCATCGACTTCTAAATAAATCGAAAAAAGTTCCAATAACCGTTGAGCCTTAGAGCCAAGTTCCAACAATTTGCAACCATCTTCAAATCATCATTTGTGAGAACCTCCAATCAGCAAAAGACATGAACTTCTAGACAAATTTGGAAATGTTTCAAGAACTGCTAAGCGTTAGAGCTGAGTTCTAGAGTTAGTGATCAACCTTAAACCACCATTCAGTAGAAGACTTCAACTTCTGCTACACATTTGGTTTGTGGTCTTCCTTACACCACAAGCTTCAGAGAGCACATTCAACCATTGGTAGTTGCCCTAATCTCTCTACCTGGACTCACATACACCCCTTCGGATTTAGGGGAGGCATTGTTGTTGAAAAATGTCACTATGTTTGGTCTTCATAATTATCATTGTACTTGTATCAATTTGTATTTCATGTAAAAAGCAAAAAGAAGAAAAAAAAATTATTATTATTATTATATTATTTCATTACTTAAGCATGTTCTTCATACTTCTAGGGTTTATTGAGTCAATAAGAAAAATTGTCATGAGTCAAAGTCATATTTGGACTATTTGTAAGAAAAAAAATATATTATTGAATCAAAAGAGTCAATTTTGTCACCACATGACCAAGTCAGCCCTCAAAAGTCAAAACGGACAAGTCGGCCAGCCCATAACTTATAAGTTGTGTCTCTTCATATGGTCGAACAAACATATATTGGCAATTGTGCCCCACATTTTGGAAACCAATTTGATTTCTGTGCAAGCAAGAAGATGAAAATCAGCGAAGTCAAAGGAGAGAGAAAGGTCTGTTTTCTGCCCTAATTTGTTCCCACATGCAAGATTTTCTGTGATATTTCAGAGCTGGTACATGGCCCGAAATTTTAGGAAGATGCCGAAATTCTAGGAAGTGACCAGAATTCAGAGATATGACCAACATTGACTTTTGTTGACTATGATTTGTTGAAGATGGCTTGAAGGAGGGCTGACTTGGGTCTATGTGGCAGTCTTGGTCTTGGTCTTGGGTGTTGGATATCTCACTTTGATCTGATTCTATAAGAAGAGAAGTTGTTTGGGTTTTCCCCCTTGTGGGGTTTTGCCCTAGCTTGGAGCCTACATCTTTGTGTTCTTTGTCTCTAGTAATATTCATGTTTTATATGTTTTGGTAATTGTTTGATGAAGAGAACATAATAAAAGTAATAAGAAGCCAACAAAATATTCACAAGCGATTATCAAGTAAGAGAAATTTACCCTAATCTTCATGCCTATTGATTTCTCAACAGTGGTTAAACACCTAATTCGTTAGGGTTATGGTGTGGAATGTACACCATCATTGGGAATCCAAGAGACCTTGGAATGTGAACCCAACGACCATAAGCATTGCATATATATATATATATATATATATATATATATATTGGATTAATGAAATGCATTCCACACTTATCTTTCACTTTGGCAGCGTAATAGTGGTATCAAATCAGAGTTTTAACTCCATGATTCCACAATTCCCATCTCAGACATTGTAATCATGCCCTCTCCTCTGCTTCCCCTGCCTCGTTAAATCTCTTCCATTCTCGAGTCTATTTGTTTCTTCTATCTACACAATCCAACACTTATCTTCTCTCAAGGTAGTATCATCTTCTCTAAATTAGCATTCTTAACTTCTCTCAAGATGGTATTAGCTTGTCTAAATGAGGAATCTTATCATCTCTTATCTTCTCCTAGATTAGCATTCTTGTCTTCTTAAATTAGTCTCTTACCTTACCTCGTCTACTATTATTCTTACAATTGACTTATCTTATCCTATGGTTGTTGAAAATTATAGTTCAGATGAGAACTTCCGCACACCTTCAACGTGAATATGCAAGAAGTATTTTGAGATATTTTAGAAATGTAATTCTATTTTTAGACGAAGTATTCCATTTTTCAATTCACTTTAGTTATTAAAAAAAAAAAAGTGAAAGTCTTATATTTAACAATTGAGTCTAAAAGTGTATCTCATGATTGAATCTTACAGATAGATTCTTTGCTAAAAGTACAAAGACAGGGCAAGGTATTCGAAACCATCACCCAGTATTCAATTCCCAACGATTATTAACTAAACAAATACACAGCTAAGTTCCTAACCAAAATATATAACGGAAGAAAAAATTACTTGATCTAAATCACATACACATACACAGATTTCTACCCAATCAGGTGTTCTTCATTAATAAATTAATTACGGAACTTACTTGAGCTCTTGTCCTGGGATAATGGCCCAATTGAGAAAATACAGATTACAAAACTGATCACCAGCCTCACTGCACTCTCTCGAACCCAACATACACTCACTAAGAAGCCTCTCTCAATCTTGTGTTGTTGTTGTGTCTTAGCCTCAACACTTAGGCTCAATTTATAACTTTCCTAAACTAAGATTGATGGCCTAAATTAGCTCGTCAAGCTAACTGAAGAAAAGTGACTTTACTTTAGTTAACTATCCTATCTTTAGCTTTCTCTACTTTAACTCAAGTACAAGTCACAAATTTAGCTTGCTTTACATGCACATCTCATGCATGTCACATGCAACACATTCGCATGCATGCAACTCACTTGCACACTCTACATGTCGCATGCATGCTCCTAAAGAGGCAAATCAAGATCCTTCTAGTGAACAAACAAGACTAGAAGTACCTTCCAAGCTACAAAACTCAACACTCCCTCTTAGCAAGGGAGGTACTTCTGGAAGAACCTCCTCCACCTAGATTTGTCTCCAACACGACCACGTTATCCATTGTTGTAGTCGCTCCCTCTGAACTAGAAGATTTCCCTGCTACTTGCTTTGGAATCTGATCTGAAGACATGTTCCTTTCAACCATGCTCCTTGGACCCTACTGCTGAGCGTCTAACAATGCCATATCATGCCAGTTGAGGCTCCTGACAGTACCTGAAGAAACACTCTTCTCATCACCTGCTCCCTCTTAGCAACTAACACTAATCATGTATCAAAGATCCCCTTGAAATATACCCACAGGCTATCCCAGCAACCTATATGACTGCCCTTGTTTGATGCCAAGCACTATAGTTGCATCCAAGGTCACTCCCTTTGAATATAGAAGCACTTATCCATCCCATAATAAAACTCTATATCCAGCATCCTCCAAGGTTGATACTGAGAGCAAATGTACCATCAACCCTGGAACAAAAACATCATTGTCACCTCTGTAAATCCTCCTGACTCTAGCTAAAATCTTATACATCCAACCCCCTTCATTGCATGCATGGTACTAGTCCCACTAAACACTCTACAGTCTAATCCTATCTCTAAAATACTACAAAACACTGACCTCATCTCTGTCATGTGACTGGATGCTCTACTGTGCATTAGCCTTGATCCTATGCTAAGTCCTAACATGGTTGTGGGTCTATCTCAGTCCTTCGAGACACCCAAGAATTCTACTACCAATCCCTCGATTAGTACGGTCTGTGAAAATTTCTGAATTTACTAAACATAAACCCTACTGTTAAATCTTGATTTACTTCTCCTACTTACATAAGTTATTAATCTGAAAAATTCAGCATTAACATCGAAGTAAATACAGTTAACAACCTACACATACAGATCAAATACTGAATAACATGCTCAAAGACAAATTGACACACAAGGATTTTTTGGACAAATGTCCTCGGAAAAACCCAATGCGGGAAAACCGGTGTTGCTAGCTTCTAGAGGGTTTTATTATTATGCAGATTCTAAGTACAACAAATCTGGGCACCAAACTGATTAACCCAACAGAGAAATATGAACGGCATCAATACCTCTATCACGGAGACAGAAAACTGTGACTGATTCACACCCTCAAATGGGATTTACAGAACTCAGCCCCTTTCCGGCCTCTGGAAACCCCAGCGCTGCTCTGAAGCCCTCTGCGTCAACCTTCCTGGCCTGCGTCAACCTCTGCGTTGCTCGGGAAATGCCTATGTCACCCTAGAAAGGGTTACGTTGCCCCTGCGCTACCCTAGCTGGGCCTGCGTCAGCCCTCCTGGCCTCCTGCTACCTCTACGCTACCCCTATTGGGCTCTTGGCTGGACTGCGTAGCTGCTACCTCTACGCTGCTATGGATTGCTCCTTCTCTGCCCTCATTGTACTCTTGGCCTGGGACTAGACCATCCCCCTCGCCAATACTGCCCCTCGCTACAGCTGAAACAATTCTAAAATTCTTTGCAAACCACGCCCTAGAATCTCAGCTTAGCTTCAATGCTCTGTCAGTGTGTGTGTTCTCCAACTAACCCCAAACCCTTCTCTTATACCTTTCTCGTTGGAAAACCAACGACCGTGATCTAATCTCTAATCGACAGCTAAGATTAGAAGTCGCTTGATCCGCATCACTTAAGTCATTCTCATCACATATTTAATTTAATTAACTTTAATCTTTTAACTTTCCTAAGTTAGACTTAGGGTCCTTAATTAAAAATATTAATTAATTAAATATCTCTTAAACCTGATGGAATTTCTTCAAACGCTTTTTGGGTCTTGGAGATCTCATGTACTCTTATCCCTCCACAAATTTTGGGAGCTAAAGCACATCCGATGCTACCCCAACACCCAAAATCTCAACACTCCCTCTTAGTGAGGAATGTGCTCTAGCAAAACACTTCATCCTGAAGTACTGCTCTGATCTCTAGTGTCGGTCTCTACGTTGATGCTAGGCTTGCTCCCCTTCATCATTGCGTTGTTGCTGCTTTCTATACTACTGCCCATGACTTTGCCACCGTCACTGCTACATCCGTTCTGCAGCTCCCTCTTAAATTGCTACATCGTGTTGCCAACTGTTGCACTGCAACTCAGTTGCTGAGAGTAAGCAACTAAAGGACCATCACCCAAACCTTGACAGACAAGTTAGTTGGGCTGCATCTCATCACTGAAGCTCCATAGACTGCTACTCTGCACTGTCCTCTGGAGACTACTACACTGCTGCAGCTCTGCACTGCGTAAGCGACCTCCTTTGCGTTGCCTCTGCACTGCGCTGCTCCCTCTCCAACATGTCAGCCTCTACCTCTGCTTCATCCGTGATCTTCTGCACCCACTGCTCCACTTGTCCCGCTACTGTCTTAAGGCTCTCGTAGCTCGAATGTGATCCAAGAGTTGGGCCACTTAAGGATCCTGCCAGCACTCTGTAGCTACTCTACAGATCAATATCGCCCCACTTCCGTGGTTCATGAGCACTCATGGCTACATCGTCATCGGAGCCATCGTCTGCTGCAGCAGCCTTAGAACTAGACGCTTCGTTGTCCTTCTTCCTTTGAGGACAATTGTTGGCAAAGTGTCCAAGTTCGCCACATTGGAAACATTTGATCTTTGATAGATCAAGCTTCTTTTTCCCTTGCTGCTTCTTTGATGCCAGGGCCACATCTTCCTCTTCCTCCTTTCTCGCCTTGCTCAAACCGGTGCTATACTGTCTCTTGGTCATTCGACGGATCTCCTCTTGTCGGAGGATAACCCACATATTGTCCCAATTAGGAAGGTCCACTCTGCCCAACAGACTTTGGACAAAAGTTTCTCAGTCCTCTGTGATTGCATTGAGAGCAGTCCTCACCATGACATCATCATCCACCTTGACCCCCATGCCAGTCAGTTGATCCCGGATCGACTACAGTCTGAATAGGAAAGGATCGATTTCCTCTCCCTTGGACATCATAAATAACCTCAGCTGGTTCTCCAGAAGCATCTTCCTCTGGACTGATTTCCCTTGATACAATGTGGTTAAAGCTTCCCACATCTCATGAGTCGTCGTTTTCTCGGCTATGAGACTAGAAAAATTTGTGGTGCAAACACTTCGCTCAAAATGTGCCTTTAGATTTCCCTCTTGCACAAAATTCTAGTCTCTTAGTGAGAATAGCTTGGGACATGACAAATACCATTTCTTGGAATTGTGTTCTTGTGAGAGGTTCTAATCATTGGATTCATTTGAAGGCATATTCAAATTTTTAGGCCTAACTGCTCTTGCAATTATAGATATCTCAATGAATCACATCCTTCCATTTCATTTCTCTTTGGATGTTACTCCTCTTCTATTTCTCTTTGAAGATTAAAAATATGATCAGAGAGGATATCTTAATATCTACAAGAGATTTGTTCAAACTACATGGCTTGCTCCAAACAAACCGCTTCACCCCAAGTAACCTTTTTATGTGCATTGTAAATTGTTTGCACTCTTGATTTATTCCGATGTCAAACACATTACCTTGTTTTTTAGCGAGATGATCATATGCAAGTTGAACTGAGCCTACTAGATTGATTAGAAGGAATTCCATTAATCCAAGTCATAACCTAAGGAAATCATCATGGCATTCTTAAATACCCTTGGAGGGCCATTGATGCAGATGCAACTCCAAATGCTCATCGAGGCTATCGCATGGTGGCTGCCGTTTGTACTTGGTTGTATATTTCTTTATATATTTTGCTTTACTCTCCTAGAGTTTACTCTCCTATAATCTTTTTATTACCTATCTCATTTAGATTTACTTCA
The DNA here is from genome assembly GCA_034641835.2 of Pinus albicaulis. Taxonomy (NCBI): domain Eukaryota; kingdom Viridiplantae; phylum Streptophyta; class Pinopsida; order Pinales; family Pinaceae; genus Pinus; species Pinus albicaulis. The sequence continues at coordinate 734,052,503 of CM076584.1, read as the reverse complement.
TCTCAGGTTAGGAGTTGCATCTAGCACTTTTATTGTTATTGTGATTTGTTTATGTAAAGTGATCCATTTGTGAAGTGTTTGTGTAAAGTGCTCCATTGGTGAAGTTAAGCATGGTTACGAGTTCTAGTCCTAACAATGTTTTATCTCATTTATAAACATAAATATAAATCCATTTCACTTTTTCCTTTCTTCCAGATATATAAAAAATTCTACGAATCTGTAGTGCTTTCGTTGGATTGTAATAACATCAAAATGCAAAGTAGCTAAAGGTATTTTAATGTTCTAGACCAAGAACAATTTTTGACATCATTCACCAAATGTTACAGCTGGAAGATGATTCGATGCTAATACAGATGTTCAAGTATTAGCATGTATGGTCATGAAAGAACAAGAGATATTCTTTAATGGACTTCGGGGTATCACGGGATCAGTCGTAGTCTATTGGTTCAGGGGTCGTACCATATGTTAAAGAAACATGTCCCCAAGGTGATTCAGATTTGTGTTACCAATAACTTTCATGATGTTACATGGGGCACACGAACTTGCAGAGAACTCATGTGATTGCACGAAGGTGAAATAAAATTGAACAGGGGCATTGTCTTTGAAAATACCCAATGAAAAAGACGAAGAAGAAAAACGAAAAACCTGCAGTGTCTCTTACCTGTTCACGAAAGCCATTAAACTTGACATTCAAACCAGCTTTTAATTTGACCCCGAGCTGGTAACCCTTGGGAATCCTGGTCCAACTCAGGCTCGAAATTTCAGGTTTGCCCATTTCTACCACCTTTCCTCCACCCTGCTTTCTCCATACTATTCCTCCTGAATGGATCCTCAGTTGCCCCTGATTCTACAGCCCATATTCAAATAATAAATAGTCATATCAGAGGCAACATTGAAAAAAGACCTTGACCAAACCCCAAACCACAAACAAGCAAGAACATCCTTTTATATTTTGCACGCTTAAAATAAATGTAAATCACCAGAACTGTCATTGCTCTAAAAGATTTAAGGGCATAATACTGACGGTTCCACCTCTGCCTCCGAGTAAAATATTGTTAAATAATTGGCCATCTGCCATGGCCGCCTGCTGTTCTACGTTACTGATCCTTATGACCCTGCAACTTAGCCGAGATTTTTCAGAGTTCGATGATTGCCTTAGCCCCTTATTAATTGAACCAGAGAACTTGAATATTACTTATACTTACACTCCCTTTCGTAGTAGAACAGATATCCTAAAAATTTATTTTTGTTTGAAGTCATAATATTCTAATTTTTTAAATATTTTAAGTCATAACACTACCAGCTTTTTTTTACCACCTCACCAAAATGTAATAGAATTTTTTAAGTTGGAATTTGGCGAAATAAGCGTAAAATTTTCTTTTTAAATGTATAAATAATATATAAAAATAGATTAGTGTCCTAAAAACACCAAATCGCTCGAAATAGTTATTGGTTAATTTTGTGATTTCAACGTATTTTAGGTATATTTTACCGAAAAATATGATCAAAAATATTTCAAAACATAAAAGCAATTAAATTACGTCATCAAAAAAACTATTTAATTCCGGGAGAGTAGGTTGGAATTAATACTAGTCTAGAGGTAGTAGATCGGAATTAATACTAGTCTAGAGGTAGTAGATTCATTTTAAAGTTCCGGTATTTAGTATATTTAAAATTGAGATGGATTGAATTTACATTGGTTTAGATATTAATAATAATTATAATTATTAATATAAATATTAATTTTATATTTTATTAATATGTAATAGTTAAAATGTTAAATAGAATATTTAGTTAAATATGGTATAAATATTGTAACGTAATGTTTAACATTTTGACTAAGTCAAATTAGATAAAAATAAAAATTAATTAAAAAATTAATGTAATGTAAACCATTTAACTTGGTCAAAATAAAATAAAATAAAAATAACCCTATTGTATTGAGAATAGATGTATTCATGTGGAATATAGCTTATTTAAAGAGAAAACTAAACCAACTTAGATCCATCTTTAATTCGGATCTACCAAGGGCTCTAAAGGATCACATATCTTGATATGCAAACCTTTTTAATAGTGAAAAGAGATTTGATCCCTCTAGGCGCTTGGTAGATCTAGAGTTAAGATGGATCTAGGTCGGTTACATTACAAAATCTCTACCATATTATACTGGGTTGGAGAGGTGCAACAATAAATCTATTTATTACTATTAAAGTATGCTTAAAATATTTATAATTTCTTTTAAATTGATATAATTTTATCTTTTAATGGTAATTTTTTGGGGGATTTGTTAGAATGATAGGTTTAAATTGTGAAAATCTACATCTCCAAGCACTTCAAAAGTTTTGTAGGGTATTAAATCCATTTATATATTCAAAATTACATTTTAATCTAGCTTGATTGTATAATTCAATTCGCTGATAAAACCTATAGAGATCAACCCTAGCCCAAAGGGATGGCTCAGTTGAATGTTAAGTATCTTGTCAATTGTGAAGTCACGAGGTCAAATCTCTTCTCCTCGACACTCTTGGGGTTAGACCCCCAAATTTTCCCATATGGATGAAGACAATTAATACAGCATGCCTCAAAAACCATAATTTTTTTTTTTTGTAAGTTTGGTAGTGCCTTTCATTTTTCTTTTTCTTTTTTCACTTTTTTTTACTCCACTTTTCATAACATGTCTAGATACATCACCCCGATCGGGGAAGGGAATTGAACCTGTGATGAGTGCTATAACAGCCCGCCTCATCACCGTTTAACCAAGACCCCACAGACCTCAAAAACCATAACTTATTTAGGAGCCAAAATATTTTATATATAATTTATTTTAATCTAGTTTTATAATATTTTTTAATTAAATTGAAAAAACCAAAATAGCATAACTACATTTTGAAAAACTCTCAATGCTCTATCCATAACTATTACTAAAAATATTCTTCTTATATTTAATAAAGGTTAAATTCCAACCATCCATATATTAATTATTGATAAGTAAATTATAATTTTGGAGCCCTGTTCCAAAACAAGCACCCTATTAAAGTAATAAAAAAACTCTCAGATATTTAGTAGAGGTTAAATCCCTACCATCTACCTATTGATTATTGATAATTAACTTAATATTCTAAAAACCTTATTTTTAAAAAGATATGTCTATAAGGATATTAACAAAAAAAACGTATTCTCACTCGAAAAAAAAAAATTGTATTGCTCAATTATAACAAAAAAATATTAAACCATAAAAAAGTTAACTATGTGATTATGTTAATTCCCTAAATAACATAATTCTCGATGGTGATAAAAGGTACAGCCCATATGTAAGCACGCTAGATCATTATTCTAAATATTAAAAGTAGACTAGTCCAACTTGGAGTACTATGTTGAGACATTCAATCGTCAAATTATATAAAGGGCTTTGAATTCAAGGTTACAATAGCTTATGATTGAACTATTTTTCACATAATAAGAAAGAAAGAAATTATTTTAACGTCTACGAGGCTAAAGATAACCTATGGGACAAATTGCTTCTCCATCTAATTCTTGTATTCAACCCTTTTCCTATGAAGCCTCACAATAAACGCTCCTAACTTCTCGACAAACCCCTCGCTAAATAAATTATCCCAAAAGCTAGCTACCATAATATTTGTATAACTTTCCTTGTTGTTTTTGAATGTCTTACATTCTAAAATGAAATGTTTTCTATTTCCACTTTTTCGAAAGAACAAAAGATACATGCTCTTTCTTCCCACCCTTCTTTTGGCCTTTTTTAGTGTCTTATTTCACACGAAGTTTATGTGAATCAGTCCTTAACTGAGTAATAATAATTTTGGCTTTCCATGAAATATTGGACCCCATGTATGCTTCTTCTTTTTTTATGATTATAAGTGGGATTAAACTCTTCAATATAGTATTTTTTCTTTCTTTCTAGCTCCTTATCCCAAGTACAGTTGTGGAACTTATCCATAACAAAAGCTTTTATCTTTTTATTGTTTGTGGGACACATGTTCAATCAAATACCTCATTTACTAAACCATTTGTTGTTTTGTCACATCGAAGTCTTCTTTCTTTTGCACAATATATCATTAAAGACAACCTTGGGCCATCTACCCTCTTCCTTTTGCTCAAATTTATTTTTTAATACCTTATGACTCGCACAATAACAATTGCTTCAATAGGAGCAGCCCTTGTTTCACTTAACAACATAGCATAAGGAACTACACTTTTAATTTTGAATTTGTTTGTAATCAAGCACTTCTAAAGTTTCTCAATTTGTTTCCACTACGTGTCGAATGTACTGTTGGCCCATAGTTCACAACCATAGAGATTCACTGAAATCACTAAAATCTCAAAAAGAGTTTGAGTGTTTTTCGAGTCCCATAACTGTGCCTCTTCACACCTATTTTGAAGAGCATATAATGATTTCCAACCTCCCAAAGCTCTTGTCTTTCTATAGTCATCCTAGCTTATATTTTTAATGAATTCAATTCTAAGGTATTTGTAATCTACAACTTCTTCCAAAGTGTTGCCTTCAAAGTAGAACTTATGTTGGTTATGTTTTCTTTTGTTAGAGAAAACCACTACTTTTGTTTCGTTAATATTGACTTGCATCCCATCCTTCTACAAAAATGCTCAAGGGAAAGTAAGTGTTCTTGCAAACCAAGAGCATATTTAGCAATCAGAATAAGGTCATCTAAGTGCTCTTGCAAACCAAGAGCATATGTAGCGACCAAAACAAGGTCATTTGCATAAAAAGAAGCCTTATAACAAACTTTCCCAAATGGATATGGTCACCCCCTTGTGAATTTAGCCACTCTTCGATCTTGTTGATATATAAACAAAAAAGGGTAGGAGAAAATGGGAAACCTTGCTTGACCCCAATATCAATTCTAAAACTTTCAGAAATGCGTGTTGAAGTTCTAATTTTGACTTTCACCTCTTCATTAAGCCTATGCACAGCTGCTCTAAAATGCCTAGGAACCCCAAGTTCCTCCATTTTATGCCAAAGCTTATCCCTAAGAACTATGTCAAAGGCTTTTCTAAAATCAACAAAGCAACAAAAGGCTTCTTCCTTTTTCTCCCAAACTTTTTCAATTATGTGCCTTAAAGTTATACCATGATCAATTGTGGAATGTTTAGGTCTAAAACATGCTTTCCCTTTAGCACGTTTATCTCTTTCTTCCACCCACTTGCTGATTTTATTTTCTAACATGCTTCCAAATAACTTTTCAAACAAGGGGTTTAGCATTATGATCCTATAATTGGAGGGATTGTTGACATCAGCACTCTTGAAAAGAGGTATTGCCATACTAGTTGTCCAATATGTGGGGAACCCCTGTTGTATGATGTTGTTGAAATTTTTTGTAATGTGAGGTGCAATATTTTTTAAGCCCCACTTTATATATTTTGCTTCGAGTTCAGCTAAGTGTTTTGCTTTTTCAACACCAACTTCTTGATACCCATCTCTACCTCTTGCACCGTAAAGCATTTAGTATCATTGTTGACCAAGGGAGGAGGGTCAATCTTGGGATCGTGTTCATAAAGTTGTCTTCCATAGTCAAACCATTTAGAAGTTGTAATACTATTTTTAGTTTATATCTTTCTTAGTTGGAGCTCCTTCCAAAACAATTTGGGGTTATTTTTTCCAAGGAAGATTAGTTCTTCCCTCCTTGAAACTATGAAATCAGCCTTTTTATTTCTTATCTGCTTGTAAGCTTTGATCTTTATGTTATCCTTGTTTGACTATTTCTACATTCTCCTTTCCTTTTGGCATTCCTCGTCAAACCAAGCATTAACTGGAAAGCAATTTGTTTCAAGCTTCTCAATTTTTGCTCTTTTGCACTCTGCAAGCGCGCTTTGAATTAAGTGTGTTAATTCGTGACTATGAAGGTCATGAATTGGAATTTCTCATTCTCGAAAAGCCTCTCTAACGTCATTATGAAGGTATTACAATTTTTTGGAGTCAAAATAAATTTTCCCTTTAGGAGATTTTGTTGAACACACTAAGTTTCTGACCCTAACTGCCTCTTTCCAGTTCAAGATAAATAAATTGCCTTGTGATCTGATTTTAAGTTCCAAAGTTGATCTCCAATCAAATCTTCCTCCATTTTATCACACAAACCATGCGAAAAAAATACATAATCTACTACACTTGCTCCATTGTAAGCAGTGCAAGTTAAGTTACCAGACTTTTCCCATCTAATCAAACCATTACAAATGACTAAATAGAAAGCCCCACATAGAGTAAGAAAGTGTTCGCCAAAGATATGTGAAAATTTCTGAATGTTACTATTATGCATAAATCTATTGTTAGATCTGGTTATGCTCCTCCTACTTAATTAAGTTATTAAAAATAATAATAATAAAAATAAAATTAAAAAATAAATAAATAAAATAAAATAAAAAAATAAAAATAAATATTAATATCGAAGCAAAACACATAATAGACTTTCACCAATTCAGATCTAGAAAAAGTACATGCACACATAGACAAAGTGACGCTATGATTTTATAGACAATAGTCCCCGGAAAAACCCAATGCAGGAAAATATGTCTCTGGCTACTGGAGGGTTTTATTATTAAAAGTATTTCTGAATACAAAAAATATGGGTTCCATATCTAGAAAACCTAACAGAGAAAATATAGATTTGCAACTCACTGGATATTCTGAAACCAAAATATTGACTGATCCACACTCGCAAATGGAATTTATAGGACTCAACCAAAATTAGGCCCTAGAAACCCCAGCGCTGCCCCTGAAGCCCCTGTATCAGCCTCTGCGTCCCTCAGCGTTGGCCTGGAAAGGGTTGTGTTACCCTAGACTAGGTGACGCAGTCCCTACAATGCCCCTAAGGGTCTTTGGGTAACCTCTAAGGGTTTCCAACTGCCTTACGTTGCCCTGGGAGTGACTGTGCAACACCTGCGTAGTTGAAGATGCCCCTACACTGCGCAGCTGCTACCCTCTTGATGTTGATGCCCCTGCTTCTCTGCACTGCCTTTTTGAAGCTGCTCTCTGTCTCTTACTGATTCTAGACATTGGGATCAGATCATCCCCTTTGTCTAAACTACCCTCTCTGTAGTTGAAACACTTCTAAGAATTCTTAGCAAACCCTACCCTAGAATTTTAGCTTAGCTTCAATGCTTTGCCTCTATGTGTCTTTACAAATGGCCCCAAGCCTTTCCTTTATACTTTTCCCGTTGGGAAACCAACAACCATGATCAGATCTTGAATCAATGGCTAAGATTAAAAGAAGCTTGATTCGTGTGACTTAAGTCAATTTCATCACATGTTTAATTTAATTAACTTTAATTATTTCATTTTCCTAAGTTTATACTTAGGAAATACATTAAAATAATTAATTAATTAAATATCTCCCAAACCGGATGAAATTTCCCAAATCCCTCTCTGGGTCTTGTAGATCACATGTACTCTAGTCCCTCCACAAATTTTGGGAGCTAGAGCACATTCGATGCTACCCCCAATACACAAAATATCAAAATTCCCTCTTAGTACAGAGTGTGCTCTATCAATACATCACACCATGCATTATAAGATTTTGGGCACTAGTATCTGTGTTGTTGATGCTTGGCCTGCTGCCACTCAACTCTGCATTGTTGTTGCCATTCTGTACTGCTGCCCATGACGTTGTCACTGCCACTGCCATATATATACTACAACTCCCTCTCAATCTATTGCATTCGTGCTGCCCATAGCATTGCCACTAGTAACTTCTTCACCGCAACGTCAGTTGTTGAGAGAAACAATTGAATCTCCTACCTAGTCTTTTATAGACAATTCAATTGGGTTGCAACCTTATCAATGAAGCTCCATAAGCTGTTAATCTGTGTTGTCATCTAGAGGATGTTGCACAGCTACAACTCTGCACTGAGTAAGCAGACTCCCTCTGCACCGTTGAAGTCACATCAGACCCTTGTGCTAAAATCTCCTACGCTAATGTTGCACTACGATGTCCTCCTAAAGTCTCCATGCTGTTGCAGCTCTGCTCTGCGTAAGCATCTCTTCTCTGCACTGTTGAAGTCACATCAGCCCCTACGTTGTTGTTACCTCTACGCTGTTGCTGCATCTGCACTGCATTGCTCCTTCCAGCCTTCAGATATGCCTTTACTTCATCTGCCATATTTGCACCCACTGCTCCACTTGTCCTACTACTGTCTTAAGGCTCCCGTAGGTCGAATGTGATCCAAGAGATGAGTTGCTCAAGGATCTTGCCACCATTTTGTAGCTCCTCTATAGATCCATGTCGCCCCACTTTCGTGGTTCATGAGTGCTCATGGCTGCATCATCTTTTGGCCCATCATCCACCACAGTAGCCTTGGAAGAAGAAGATTCCTTGTCCTTTTTTTTTCTGAGGACAATCGCTGGCGAAATGTCCCAATTCACCACACTGGAAGAACTTGATCTTAGATAGATCCTTCTTCTTCTTTCTCTGCTACCTCTTTGATTCCAAGGCTATATATTCTTCATCTTCCTTCTTCACTTTGCTCAATCCAGACATGTATTGTTTCTTGGTGATTCTGCAGAGTTCTTCTTGACGCATAATTGCCCACAAGTTGTCCCAGTCTGGGAGGTCTGCTCTGCCCAAGATACTTTGGACAAAGGTTTCCCACTCATATGTGACTGCATTGAGAGCAGCCTTGACCATCACATCAACTTCCACCTTAGCACCTATGGCAGTCAATTGGTCTCTAATCGACTGTAATATGAAGATAAAATATTCCATGTCTTCCCCCTTGGTCATCATGAATTTTCGCATCCGAGTCTCCAACAGCATCTTCCTTTGGACAAATTTTCTCTCATATAGGGATGTTAAGGCCTTCCACTTTTCATTAGATGTTTTCTTCTCAGCTATATGTGGGACAATATGGTCTTTAATTCCATCCATTATCAGCCACTTGCCATGTCCAGCAGCTTCATTATGCTTCCTTAGGATATTTGCATCGGTTGGTGTAGCCAGAACTTGTTCTGCATGGTCTCTTAGATGATATTCCTCTAGGACTATCAGGATCCTAGCCTTCCAAAATGAAAATTTGGATAAGCCATCCAATCTGTCCTAATCATGCAGTCCATGAGGAGCCATCTGCTGAAAAAAAATTCGGAGTTCCCTTTCTCTTTGTTAGAGATCTGGATCTAAGGCCCTTGGCAAAGCAGGCACATTCTGCTCCCTCTGAGAACTGATTTCCCTTCTTGGAAATTTTCCAAATCAACAATGATTCAGCTCTCTTTGATCCTCTGATCAACCTGCAAGTTTCTTTGGCTAGAAACTCTCTAAGAGGTTGATCTCCTCCCGCTCTTGTCACTAGTGCTTAGGCTAAAATTCTAAAAACTTCATAAATTTAACCCCACCAGCACCTTATGAAGTTCTGCAGCTCTGCTTCAATCACTTATGGATCTGACAGCTTCAGATCTGCGTCACACTAGCTGGCTTTAGACAATCCCAACGTTGCCTCTGCGTAGTAAGTGCGTGGGCATGTTGGGAGACAGTGTTAGGTCACTATATTACTAGTATAGTCCCTTATTGTTGTTAGTGTAACCCCCTTATTGTTATTATTGTACCCCTGTAACCCCCATATTGTTATTATTGTGCCCTTAAATTATTATTGTTAGGTCGGCTAGGATTACATTGTGGCCCCATGGACTCCTATATATAGAAAGGAGGTTTTGTAATTTGAATCATCCAATAATTGTTCATTCATGTAATGTATTGGAGGTTTCCCCCTCGAAGTGGCTTATTTCTAAGGCGTTGATATCTCTTTTCTTCTATTTTTGGAGTTGGTTTCCCAACATTTGGTATCAGAGCTTTGGATTCTAGGGTTTCGCTGCTCCAAATAGGTCATCGTGGAATTTTCGCTATAATATTTTTTCTACGAAGGTTCAGAAGCTAAAATTTTTATGGTGGGAAGCCGAAATCCTGAGGAACATTGTCGCAAAATTTCAGAGCTTTGTTTACAATATTTTCGGAGATATGATCTATAGAAGGTAGGGATTTTTGTAGGCTCCTGAATTTCACTTAAACAGATCATCGTGGCATTTTCGCTATAAATTTTTTTCTACTAAGGTTCAGAAGTTGAAATTTTTAAAGCGCGAAGCGGAAGTCCTGAGGAAGATCTTCACAAAATTTCAGAGCTTGTTTTGCAACATTTTCAGAGATATGATCCGTGGAAGTTAGGTCATTTTCAGGCTCCCTAATTTCATCTCAAAGAGGTAATCGTGGGAAAATATTCATAACTCTCTCTCTGAGCATCGGATTGGGATTATGTAAAAAATGGCTAGAATTAAACGGACTATAGTTTCTTGTCTCCAAGTTTTGGAGCCAAAGAAGCAAACAGTAACACATGGCAAGTCATACAATTTCGCTCTACTGAACCAGTCCATAATTAGGTCATTGTGGGACATTGGACATAAAATTGCATTGAAGAATCCAAATCAAGTCAGACCTGTGGCATTTGAAAGCAGCTTCAGAGGACTACTACAAGGCCAAATTTCAGATATTGAGGATCTTCAATTATAGAGATAATTCAATTTCAATATAGATCTCTACAAAATCAAGTAAAAGGTGTGTATTTTTTTTCTGAATTGCATAAGTCTTGTTTGAAGAATCAAGTTGAATTGATTCCAAGGGAATATTGTAGAATAGATATCAGTATTGGTTTCTAAAATGGCCCCTAAAAATAATTCAACACCTATTAAGCCTTTAGAAGGCTCTACTATGACTCATGAAGACAAATAATGGCAACATGACATATCAAAATTACAAGAGCAAGTGCAACAAATTTCGCTCTCGCAAAGAGCAACAAAAAATGACATGGAAGTTTTGAAGAAAGGCGTGAAACCAAGATATGGTTTTTCACAGTATGGAATCTAAGATATTTGCATGAAAGCTATATAATTCTAAGATGGATGATGATGGAAGCTAAGATTCACGGAAAAATGGAAAACATGAAGAATGATCTAAAAGCTTTATTATGGAAGGTGAGAAAAATTTGACACAAGAAATGTTTCCAATGGTGAAAAGATAGTAGAGGAAACTCGCATGAGAACAAAATAAATGTTAATCGCATTTCATAAACTCTAATGTTTGCGGGAAGAACCACCATACCTAAAATGGATATGAGGAAGTTTGATGAAAGGATCCTCAGAATATGGATACTATAGATGGAGTAAATATTTTGACTCACATGTGCAAAACACACAAAAGGTACATATTAAAACTTTACATTTAGAACAAAATACATTTGTATGGTATCGATGGCTTTGCTCCCATAAAAAAATTATCACTTGGTCAATTTTTACAGAGGAAATGATAGCACATTATGAGGATACAAAGAGCAACACCTTCTTTAGCCAATTTGTAAATATCAAACAAAAGGGTTTAGTGGGGGAGCACATTGAGGACTTCCAAAAATTGAATATAAGTGTAACTATTATTCCAGAGGAACACAGGATTGATCTCGTCATAGGTACTTTAAAGGCTAACATCCAACATGAAGTTCGCATTTTGGAAAATGATTCATTGGAGAAGGCATTCAAGTTGGCAAGAAAAGTTGAATGTAGAAGTATGGCGACAAGGAAGCCTACCACTCACTTCTATAAAGAAGGAAGTGTTGCTACGCCTAGATTCCCACAACCTACAAGGTTGACACCACAACAATTGGAAGCAAAAAGAGCAAAAGGGCTTTGCTACAATTGTGATAGCAAATACACTAAAGGTCATAAGTGTGCTGAGAAGAAATTATTTTACATAGATTGTGAAGAGGAAGAAAATTAACAAGAAGAGGATATACACCAAGAACCAACCCTAGAAGATGAAGAAATGAGTCCGACCATATCGTGTAATGCATTGGCAGGAATTACCACTCCTCAAACTCTCAAGATAGAAGGACATACCAAGAAGAAAAAGGTAATAGTGTTGATTGATTCAGGTAGTACCCATAATTTTATTCATTGTAAGGTAGCCAAGGAATTGAATTGTTTCCTATACCCAGCACCAGAATGTCAAGTGATTGTTGCAAATGGAGGAACTATAAATTGCTCTGGAAAATGCCATAATATCAAGCTAACCATGGGGGAATATGTATTGAATAGTCCAATGCTTTCCATTCCTATGGGAGGTGTTTATGTTGTACTAGGAGTACAATGGTTACAATCTTTGGGGACGGTAGCTTTTAATTTTCAAGAACTTTTCTTGAATTTTTTTTCAGAAGGAAAGGAAGTCGAATTACGGGGTATTGAAGGGAAGCCGGGAAGGATAATAAGCTCTAATGTTATGACAAAGCTTCTAAAGAAATAACAACGAGGCGTAATTGCACAATTATGCTCACTAGAAGTTCCGACATCAAAATCATCTATTTCTGCAGATCTCCAACAAGTCTTGGACAATCATTCCAAGGTGTTTGAAACTCCCAAAGGACTCCCACCTATTCTTGATCATGATCATGCTATTCATTTGATTCCAGGAAGTGCTCCTCCAAACATCAGGCCTTATAGATATCCTTACGTCCAAAAGAGCGAAATTGAACGTATGATTGCAGAAATGTTAGAGGCGGGTATAATTCAACCTAGTCAAAGTTCTTTCTCTGCTCCCGTAGTATTGGTACACAAGAAGGATGGATCATGGTGAATGTGTCCGGATTATAGGGAGCTCAATAAGCTCACCATTAAAGATAAATTTCCCATTCCTGTGATTGATGAATTATTGGATGAATTACATGGAGCAATTTATTTACCAAGTTGGATCTTTGTTCAGGATATCATCAAATTAGAATTAAGATTGAATATATTCTGAAAACAACATTTTGAACTCATGAGGGTCGTTAT
>CM076584.1:733789677-734034677 GCA_034641835.2 Pinus albicaulis | reverse complement strand
CTTTACCTTTATAAATCCATGCTTTCTTGCCCTCATCCCTTGTTGCCTTAACCTTTGACATTTCCTCCCTCCTTTCCTCTCGTTGTCTTATTTAAATCTTGTTCTAAAAAAAAGCGAGAACCCTTCAAGAGCTCCTTCTTGCTTAGAATGATATATTTATCACACAAGCTAGGCATGATGAATTTTATGGGCTTACCTCTCTCACCGTTAATCTTACCCACCCTCCATGCCTGGCACATTTTTCCTTGCCAAAGCAACTTGTCTTTTAAGAAGTCCCTTGAAAGGTCAAGAGTACATTCATTTTTCCCATAACCTTTCACTCCTTTAATAATTATGTTTGTTGCTCTAACCTTCCTTTCCTTGCTTTCTCTATCTTTCATGTTTCCAACCCAAATTTTTTCTTCACCTTCCCTATTAGAAGAATTGCTAATAACTTGAGCCCAAGTTTTGGAAACTTTTATGGAACCTCCTTTCCTTTGTTCTCTTGCTTTCTCTTCATGGTTGTTTATTTGGGCATTTGTTTTCCCTTTATCCTAGGATGGTTTCGTACTCACCACTTATGTACTTTCCACTACAGATTTCTTCATGTTTTTTCACATCCATCTTAATGTGTTTCTGTTCTGACTTCCCTATCAGTAGAGCTTCCTATAGCAATGCCACTTTCTCATTCAAAACTTTATTGCTTTCTGCGAAAGCCTAGTTTTTGGCTATTATTACATGAATTTTGTGATCTATTCACTGCTCTTTATCTTCTAAAACCTCCAACCTATTTTTTTCACTTAACAATTATTTCACATAAAGATCAAATGAGGAGGTGAGAGGTGTGGATGTGGGACTATAGAAGGCAAAATCATCAATGACTTTTCCTCTGGGCCTATTGTTGCCACATGCTTGTAAAGGGGACTTATTTGAATATTGCTTATTGCGAAGGGCCCGAGTACTTTCCCTTTGAGATTGTTTTTTCCTTGTCTACTCTCATTTTAGACGGGCTAGTCTTCGTTTTAAAATGCCTCGATATTATTTGGCATTGACCCAAACCCACTTCCCTACTTTGGATGATGAGGCAATTTTAACTTGTCATGGATCATTTGTTTCCATAGATCCTGAAATTTCTTATCTCGTTGTCACGTTTGAATGCATTTCTGATGCACTGTCCTTTCATCCAATGTCTTCGAAAATGTTGAAAAATGTGTCAGAAAAAAACTCAAAATTTAAGTAAACTACAACAATTATATATGTTAAGCTCCAACCCCTTCACTTTTCCAGTGCCAAACTCCTAATTCCTCCACCCAACTTCGAATAGTGCCACTGCAAACGTATCATTTTGGTGGTTGAAATAGAAAGGCACTATGAGTTGATTTTTGGTCATTTGGGGGACCGTCCACCTTCCTACCTCCCATCCATTGACTGAATCCCGAGACTATGCATAACAATTTGAATTTAGAGATTGTGTATTCAAAACCCTTGGAGTAAGTATGTTTTTTACTTTTTTCTACAACAATCGACAATCGTCATCTGGGTAGGGTCAACCTTAAAGTGTTAAACCTCATATCACATTCGAGAGTTAGTCTCGAATTTGAATCAACGTTAAAGTGTTAAACCTCATATAAGGTTCAAGGGTTAGTCTCAAAAAATTAGGTTTGTCATGGCAACCCCATCCAAGTGAAGGGAAATGCCTACGAACTCTCAATGCACGAATAAAAAAGTTTATAAATTTCCATTTAAGGGGAACATGTAAGCCTTGTAATTAAATTGGAGAAGACATTGATTACATTTGAGTGACACTAAAATATGCTTTATTGTTGAGAAGGCTACTGCATGTGGATGAGTAATCATGTTCAATGTTCTATTTGTGTTACTTGATTTTTTGAGTAGCAAATATGTCAAGCCCAAATGTTTATTTGTAAAAATGTAGTATTCACAATAACACAATGAGTAATTATGTTCAATATTTTATTACTTGATTTTTTCAGTAGCAAATATGTTAAGCCAAAATGTTTCTTTATAAAAATGTAGTATTCACAATAACATTTCGTAATTCCTTTTTCCATTAATGTAAGTAAATCTCTTCTACCATTAACAATAATATAAGCTTTCTCATTTGACCAACCATAAAATAGAGGATTATAAACTTTCTCATTTAACCAACCATAAAATAGAGGATTATACACTTTCTCATTTAACCAACCATAAAATAGAGGATTGTTAACACTATTTAGTAATAAAAATAAGATTACAAATACAATATTTCTTAGAGAGGAAGATGGTCATGGAAACCTTGTGTGACTAAGTCAAATTGTAAGACTAATGAAGGCTACACTTCAATGGCACTTTGACTATAATATCACCCTATGATGTAATATAAAATTAGAGGTTCAAGAGCATGTTAAATGTAACACCATCTTCCCACATCTACCCAAGTAATCGGCCAACCGGGGTAAACATGTGACGAGAGGCTACTAATATGAGATTCAACCTCCTAAACGACTTTGAGGAAGTGGAACAAACGGAAACATGACAAACAAACCTTAGATTGCATCATTGACATCCCTAGGAGGTAACACAACCTTCTAGGGCACTGTTCCCTAAGGGGGAACTGATTTTTAACTCATTTGAGGCTTAGCTGCGGGCATGTAAGGGAAAGGGAGCCGTTATATACCCTTAGCTGCGGGCATGTAAGGGAAAAGGAGCCGTTATATACCCTTAGCTGCGGGCTTGCCTTGTCAAGGCCGCAGTCAGGGCCCCAAAAGGTCAATATTGTGCCTGCAACTCTGGGATTTGTGCCACATTTTTAGCCCCTAAGCCTAGGTCACTGCCCAATACTTCTTGTAACTTCAGGAGAGGATAAATAACATTAAAACAAATACATGGAAGCAATCACATCATCAGGAACTCATCTGACACCATCCAGACATGACAGGCATTTCGTCAAACATGTCACAAACATTGCATCTACAGGTGTAAACATCAGAATTAAACATTGGGGTCTAATACTTATCTGAGAATCACTAAGAAGCATTGCTCCCTTACATCATTATCTGCAATACAATCTATTTGACCATATATACATTGTGCATTCATTTACAGGCAATAATATGGATAGAGCCATACATCATCACTGATAACATACAAGCTTATAACTAGCATAATAGCAACATAAATACCATGGATATAACATGAATGAAATCCACATAATAACCAGTATGTTTGCATACCAAATACCAAGGGAATGAGCATTTCATTAATGAGTGTAAAAACCAACCGGAGATGGGACTTCCACGTTCCACCCGACCATAGATTGGCTGAGCCAAATCTCTCTTCAGCCAATCACCCCCTGTGCCATATTCCAAGCATGAATGTGGGACTCAAGCTGAAAAACCAACAAGGGCATCCCGAGGCTAAATCATCTCACCCTCATCAATCATAAAACATGATTTACCGTGATCTACACTCAATCATTAGGACAACACAAGCATGGATATCACCGATTTCTCTCTGCCTAAACCGTGAGGAATTTTCATGTCTCCTAGTCTCTCAGGCTTTATCGCAACCCACAGTCTGAATCAAGGGTCACTAGGCCCTAAAAAGAGACATAGTCTCCAGGCTTTACCGCAATCCCAATCTCGATATTCTTAAGCCTAAAATGGAGAGTAAGCCACCACCTCTCAGGTTTTATCGTAACCCATAGTCCGAATCACGGGTCACTAGGCCCTAAAATGAGGCAACAAACGAACCGATTCTATAATCATTCAGAGATCCACCTCACTCAGCTTCAAATCCATCCGGTAATCTAGCTAAACCAAAAAATGAGAACACAACAACACCATGGTTATATAGAAATGACAAGGCTAGGTTGAATACACTTTCACACCTAGAAAAACCTATGCCAAGACAACAAAGAAGCACATGTAATACCATGCATGCCAAATATAGCAAGGAAAACACACATGAAAATTGATACCTGCCCAAAATCCAGTTGTAGTTGCTTGATTCTTGCTCCTCCTTGCTTGCTTCCTCCTTTTTCCCACTTTCTTTCCTTTCTTGCTCCAGTGCCAAAATGCTCCAAAAACTCTAAGTGTCCAAGAGTGAGAGAGAGACAGAATAATGAGAGAGCTCCAAAAAATGTGATCAAAATCTTACCAACTAATCCTCACAAGCGTTTTTATCAATGAGGCCTCTATTTTCTTCATTTTCCATTATTTCCCTTCATTTTCCTCCTCACATGCAACATGTGACCTTTCATTTCCCTTTTCTCCTAATTTCCATTATTTTCATAAATAAATGTGCCAAAAAATCCATTTTGCCTCTCCAAATCCTTTTCCGTTGCCATTTTCCTTAGCCATATTAAAACAAATGAAGATCCCCTAGGATGCATTGCCCAACATTAAGCTTGGAATAAGTGTCCCTCAACCGTGGTTATTGTTTTTAACTTTATTACATGGAGTTTTCACGAGGGTTGTTACATTGAAGTTGAACAATAATGTCACCACTTAGCACAATGATGAAACCAAAGTAGAAAAGATGTAAGTTATCTCATGTGTCAAGCTTGAGTTATAATGAATAATTTGAACGAGAGGATAAGTTTGTACAAACATATAACCCACTCCTCCCACATTTATCCATTTTCACTGGTTTTCTTGGGTAAACATGAGCTGAGGGTCACTATGATAAGACTCAACCTCATATATGACCTTAAGGAAATGGAGTCTAGAACTTAAGACCATATTGACTTCCCTCGGGTGCTATAGCACCTCCTAGAGCAACCCAACCCCTCCAAGTGTCCAACTCCTGAGATAAATCTCTTTTTTACTATCTTGGCGCCTTAGTCTCTCCTTTTCCAAGGCATGCAAGCGACTGTAAGCCTTCAATGGCTCCCATAGGCGGTGTTAGGGTCCTATAAATATAGGATTCATAATTTTTGAATTGACTTTTATAGTCTTGTAAATATGTACATACCTTGCTTTCCGCAAGTTGTTTTCCCATATTTTGAAAAAATGAAAAATAATGAAAGATCAAAAAGAGGGTAAAAAAGTCCTAAAAGAAAGATCAAAGGACTTAGAAAAACATATACCCCAAAAGAAAAAAGGATGAAAATAAGACTTGAAAGTGAGCAAGATCAAATGCCACTACTTTTACTTTTACCACAAAGAATAATGATTATGTGCAGAGTGTCAATAAATTCCATAATCCATGATCAGTTAAACAGTTTAATCTTAACTTTTCATATTTTAGATAGTGAATAAATATTTTCAAACAGTTTAAACTTGACAAATCAATAGATAGGTAGAGAATAAGGAGGAGCTCAGCAATTTAATCTGAGCCCTTAGATGAAATAAGGTAGACTTAGATAGTTTTATGCTTTGAAAGAAAAATGTTTTAAGGTTGCAAGCCTAAATGCACCTACAAAATGAAAAAAAATGTTAGAAATAAACATGGGTAGGCAGAAAGTAGTTGAGCAAGCATGTAATAAAGCATCATCGGGCAAAAATCACTAATTTCCCCTCCCCTACAAGTGTTCAGTATTCTAAACTATCAGTAAAAAAGGCTCAAAGCATTTTTGTGACTTTTGTTAGGACCGGATCCAAGGCTCGATGACTGCTTAGTTAAAAATATTGAGTCCTTGCATTAAATCCACATTTGTCAGCATTTACCCTTCATTCATACATCAAAACCCATTTTTCCTAAATAAAACACATTCTTACTTAGTAAAATTGTAACCCTAAAATAATTAACTTCATTCCTTTTAAAATCATTCATAAAACCCTCAAAATTACATTTATCCTATGTATTAGTGAAGTAATATAAAAGATGAGCAATGCTTTATTTTTATACTCTACTTAGAGATAATATGTGTTATGTTTCTTTTTACTATCCCTTTTTCATGTTAACACCCAACTTACTATATTAAATCCCTAACTACACCCTCCCGTATATATTAATACCTTTATATTAAAATAAACTCCAAAATCCATTATTTTAAGTTTAGACTGAAGTTAAATATCCCCATGTGCGCAAATATATAATACCCCACCCAATTACCCATTGGTCTAAACCTATTCTTAAATAAATACCCCTCCCCATGTAGTTTAAACAAGTGTGTAGTGCATTTGATAAAACTATATAATGTATAATAAGTCTGCCCGCATATGTTTTTATTTGAAACATTTCATAAATGTTTTAAATTAAAAAATTATATTCGCCATATAACAATAAACCTTTGTCTTCCCCATCGTATAATCCAAGTTTTTGAATTAAACCAATGTCTATTTATAAAGTCAAAACCCATTGCGCACATATAATAAACCTCAGTCCCACGTATCATTCCAACACAACTCACAAACTAATCTGGAACGTTCACGTTCAATTCTCAGATCCGACGGTTGACATCCAAAATCGCGTGGAAAAGATGCGCGATCATCCAAACGCCAAAACTGCGTGAAATGGGCGGTTTCACACTTTTATCTCTCCTCCATGCGACAAATTCCTACTAGATCGCATTCGATCCATTCCAAACCACTTACCACTTATAACCAGTGCGATAACCGCCTATGGTTTTCTGCCTCGCACTCCAAACGACCTCTGCTCTGATATGACATGCGTTCAATGTTGATACTGTTTTAAGCCTAAAACATTATAAAAACTTCATATTGCATGCAGTTGAACCCTTTTCTGCATTATCTGTCCGTTTTCAAAGCTTTTTCGACTAAAAAATCGAGCGCAATTACACCAATTTCACACTCAAAGAACTTAAAAACCATTGAAATTTTTGCCAAGAACACTGGAAGCGTCCAATCAACCTCCAAAAAACCTTCAATAGCCATCAAAAAAGCCTATCTGAAGCCTCAGAAACCCTGTTTCAAGATCTAATACCTGCAAAAACAGGTATTCCTCAATAAAGTAACCTTCTTGTCAGCAAAAAGAGCTATTTATGTCAATATTGAACTTTGTGAAGCCTATTTCTCTACAGAAAGACCTTAATTACCTTCAAAGAGTGAATTTGTTGTAGAAACCCTTTGAAAGATTCAAATTCTTTTACCACTGCTCAAAATCCCGAATTGTTACACTCAATTACTCAGTGCCAACAAATCTAAACCTCCAAAGTCAAAATTCATTTCACATGTCTTCCCAATTCATCAAAGTCATTATCCCTTCTTGCAGACCTCTGTTTCATTAACAAATTGTTTTACTTTTGCAGGTCATTAGCAAAAGGAGAATTTGGATAAAACAATCTAAATACTAGTTAAAGATATGTTTTACTCCAAGAACTTACAAGGAAATGAATTCAAAGGATTTTCCTTAAAAGATTCCAGGCATCAGAGTTAAAGAACAGTCATCCTATGAAAGATAAAAAAGCATTTTAATGTAAAGATTAAAACAGGACATTCATAATAGTCAAGGTAAAAGGAAGAACTCACAGTAAAGGTTAAAGTTCAAATTAAAGTAAGAATTCACAGTGACAGTGAAAATAGAACAATCAAAGAGCATCAAAGTTAAAGTGTATCAGATGAAAGTTAGAGTGAAGGTTAAAATAAAGTTACAGAATAGTCAAGGTAAAACAGTAAAAGTAAATCCAAAAACAGTAAATGGTAAATAAGGATGAAAATACCTTCAACAACAATGAAGTTTATCCAAAGTGAAAGTAAAAACAGTAAAAGAATAGTAAGGTTAAAAGATGAAAACGGAGCAAGAAGGGGCATTTTTGCAGAAATTTCTTGTTTAAAGTCATTGTTTTACAGAAACTATTGTGACCAATCCAAGATGAATTTTGAAAAACTGAAGGAGGTTTATGTTCCCAAGATCTCCAACTACACAAACCTCTCTCAATTTTCTAACAGCCATTATGGGTTTGGAAATATTAAACAATATGTGAAAGCCCTTTTTACAGAAAATTCCTAGTAAGTCATCATTTTGCAAAGAATATTGTGGCCAATCAGAAATACATCTTACAAAAATGAAGGAGGTTTTTGTTCCTAAGATACCCATCTATAAAAATCTATCTCACGTTTTTCACAGGTATTACATAATGAGAGATACATGCGCATCTTTAAATCCTATGTTTCAGACTCTGCAAAACTCTGTTTTACACATCTTTTTGCAGAGCCTATTGTGACCAAATGGAGAAGAATTTTAGGAAACTGAGAGAAGTTTATCTCAAAAACATATTTATCTACAATAAGCACTTTCAATTTTTACATATCTATTTTGGATTGAGAAATAAAAAGGTATCATTGGACCCCGAGTTTGCAGAATCGCTGGAGCAGAATGCACAAAGAAAGGATACAGTTAGTGACTTGGATGCCTCATCATCAACTAAGAGTTGAGATCAAATTTAAATTCTCCTCTTTGTCATCACCTATCCATAAAAAATAGTGCCAAATAGATGCATTATTTTTTAGTGTCCTTTAATTAAGTTCTATTTATGTAAAACAATTGGAGATATTTGTAAACCAATCTTGATATTTTTTCAAGATATTCTATTTTAGAATTTGTAAAAATACTTCACTCTTTGAAGTATTTTGGTGGAATAAAATTATTGGGATTGTTATAGTCATTTCTTCTTGGACTTTAAAGCTTTTGTGTGTCAAAACTTCGAGTAGCAGGCTGGATCAAAGAAAATTGGCATCATACTTCAGGATCCCTGTGATGAGCTATTTGGAGTGAAGTATTTTTTTCACTTGTCATTGTTTCTTTTCTCTATTACATGCATCCATTTATGTTTATGCTAAATCTGAATGTATAACTAGGAGTATTACTACATGATATGTTAATAGCACCCTATTTTTAACTAGTTATCATTTATATGTTTTCCTCTGATTTCTAGTGCAGGGAACCCTTAATTTCTCCCTCATTCGTTTGACCTCTCCTACTACTTCCCTTTTCTAGATTTAAGGATTCTTAAGTGCCCTTTATCCCGATCATACCACCTCACAAAAACAACTTTCCAAGATCTCCAAGGGTTGTCTATCTTGCCTTGAAGACATTTGACCTTTTTGCCCTAGATCCTAGTCCTGTTAGCTTGATTTTGACTCCATAGCCCAATGGACAATAGATTTCCCACTATCCATCCTTTCAAGTGATTTTTCCCACCAAATCTATCAAAACAAAACCAAAGCTCCACTTTCATAACTAGCCTAATATTCACAAGTTAAAACAAAGTTAAACTTTAAAGAGAGAGCCCTCTTTGAACCCTAGGAAGGCTAGATCATAGAGTTTAAATTAGGTTTGTGGTTACGTCGGACTATTTCTTTCTTGAACCTGGAGAAATTACTGAGTGATAACATAATCGCGACTCCACTGGGGAAAACTAACATTTTCTTCAGAAATATTTCGCAGGTTCAGATCTGATCTACGATGGTGGACAATGATCAGACATACAAAGGTTAAAATCATCCACCTGGCGACTCCATTGTCCAAGGTCCAGAACTTCAAAGTTCAGAAGAAACACCATGACCAAAAAAATCCATTTTCCAAATCATTAATGGTGATACAAGATGACAAGGGCCGTGGCAAACCTTTCATCCATGAGATTTTCAATGAATTCAGGGATTGCTTATTAGAATTTCAGCTTGATGAGGATTTTCTAAGAGTTTTCTTTCTTATTTTGAATCAAGAAAATGTTCTCCTCAACTTAAAATATGTGTTCTTGAATTAATTTCTTAAAAATATGAAAATGGCATTAAACTTTTGCATTGTCAGATTCAGTCTTATAACTTCCGAGATCTTGAAGAATTCTTGGAAAATTTTCCTTCTCCAAAGAAAGAGGAAATTGTAATACCTTTTGACTTGCACATTGAGGATGATTATGATTTCAAGCACAAGACAGAAGAAATAGTTTCAGGGTTTAATATTAATAATACAACTAATCAATTGGTCATTTATGGCCTAGAAGCACAAATCATGCATTATGCTTTTGATGATCATATAGAAAATTATATGGAGACTATTTTTAGCTCAAGTTTGCAAACATGTCTTATCTATGAGGATCAAATATATCAGCAATTGCCATTACACATCATATCTTTGATTATGAAGACACATGATCAAGTTATGCTTCCAAGTTTGATGACAAGCAGTTAAATTATCCATTCATTTCGACAACTACTTAACTAGCTTCATTGGCACTTTTGTATTACCTAATTCAATAAGATTATCAATAGATTAGAGTAGGTAGATGAGTGAAAATAAGCTCAGAATTCTGAGCATCTTTTCAGTTTTCAGTGTTCAGCTAGTCTTGAAATAATTCATTAAGATTTGAAACAAGGAGAAGGCCCTAATATATTGATGATTCAGTAGTTTAGTTTGAAGGTTGCAACACCTTTTATTCTCAGATCAGATTTCAATTTGCAGAAAAAGGTGTAAATTCAGTTCAAGAGTTTCAGTCACAGAGATTTTATAACAAAGCAAATGAATGTTTGAGATTGGCTCAAAGGATCAGGCTACTAGTCGACGGTGTTCTTGACATCTCACAAGGAGATGCCATCCCCATGTGAAGCCGCTGTTAGGGTCATATAAATATAGGATTCATAATTTTTGAATTGACTTGATAGTCTTGTAAATATGTACATACCTTGCTTTCTGCAAGTTGTTTTCCCATATTTTGAAAGAATGAAAAATAATAAAAAATAAAAAAAGAGGGTAAAAAAGTCCTAAAAGAAAGATCAAAGGACTTAGAAAAACATATACCCCAAAAGAAAAAAGAGATGAAAATAAGACTTGAAAGTGAGCAAGATCAAATTCCACTACTTTTACTTTTACTGCAAAGAATAATGACTATGTGCAGAGTGTCAATAAATGCCATAATCCATGATCAATTAAATAGTCTAATTTTAACTTTTCATGTTTTAGATAGTGAATAAAGATTTTTCAAACAATTTAAACTTGACAAATCAGTAGATAGGTAGAGAATAAGGAGGAGCTCAACAGTTTAATCTGAGCCCTCGGATGAAATAAGGTAGACTTAGATAGTTGTATGCTTTGAAAGAAAAATGTTTTAAGGTTGCAAGCCTAAATGCACCTACAAAATGAAGAAAAAATGTTAGAAATAAACATGGGTAGGCAGAAAGCAGTTGAGCAAGCATGTAATAAAGCATCATCGGGCAAAAATCACTAATTTCCCATCCCCTACAAGTATTCAGTATTCTAAACTATCAGTAAAAAAGGCTCAGAGCATTTCTGTGACTTCTGTTGGGACCAGACCCAAGGCTCGATGACTGCTTAGTTAAAAATATTGAGTCCCTGCATTAAATCCACATTTCTCAGCATTTACCTTCATTCATACATCAAAACACCTTTTTCCTAAGTAAAACACATTCTTACTTAGTAAAATTGTAACCCTAAAATAATTAACTTGATTCCTTTTAAAATCATTCATAAAACCCTCAAAATTACATTTATCTTAAATTTTAGTGAAGTAATATAAAAGATGAGCAATGCTTTATTTTATACTTTACTTAGAGATAATATGTGTTTTGTTTCCTTTTACTATCGCTTTTTCATATTAACACCTAACTTATTATATTAAATCCCTAACTACACCCTCCCATATATATTAATACCCTTATATTAAAATAAACTCCAAAACCCATTATTTTAAGTTTAGACCGAAGTTAAATATCCCCATGTGCGCATATATATAATACCCCACCCAATTACCCATTGGTCTAAACCTATCCTTAAATAAATATCCTGCCCCATGTAGTTTAAACAAGTGTGTAGTGCATTTGATAAAACTATATAATATATAATAAGTCTGCCTGCATATGTTTTTATTTGAAACATTTCATAAATGTTTCAAATTAAAAAATTATATTCGCTGTATAAAAATAAACCTTTCCCTTCCCCATCGTATAACCCAAGTTTTTGAATTAAACCAATGTCTATTTATAAATTCAAAACCCATTGCGCGCATATAATAAACCTCGGTCCCACCTATTATTCCAACGTAACTCCCAAACTAATTTGGACCGTTCGCATTCAATTATGAGATCCGACGGTTGACATCCCAAATCGCGTGGAAAATATGCGCAATCATCCAAACGCCAAAGCTGCGCAAAATGGGCGGTTTCAAACTTTTATCTCTCCTCCACGCGACAAATTGCTACTGGATCTCATTCGACCCATCCCAAACCACTTACCACTTATAACCAGTGTGATAACCGCCTATGGTTTTCCACCTCACGCTTCAAACCGCCTTTGCTCTGATATGACATGTGTTCAATGTCGATATTGTTTTAAGCCTAAAACATTATAAAAACTTCATATTGCATGAAGTTGAACCATTTTCTGCATTTTCTAGTCCCTTTTCAAAGCTTTTCTGACTCAAAAATCGAGCGCCATTACACCATTTTCACATTCAAAGAACCTAAAAGCCATTGAAACTGTTGCCAAGAACACTGGAAGCGTCCAATCGACCTCCAAAAAACCTTCAATAGCTATCAGAAAAGCTTGTCCGAAGCCTCAGAAACCTTTTTTCAAGATCTAATACCTGAAAAAATAGGTATTCATCAAGGAAGTAATCTTCTCGTCAGCAAAAAGAGCTATTTGTGTCAACATTAAACTTTATGAAGCCTATTTCTCTACAGAAAGACCTTAATTACCTTCAAAGAGTGAATTTGTTGTAGAAACCCTTTGAAAGATTCAAATTCTTTTACTAATGCTCAGAATCCCGAATTGTTACACTCAATTACTCAGTGCCAAAAAAGTTAAACCTCCAAAGTCAAAATTCATTTCACAAGTCTTCCCAATTCATCAAAGCCATTATCCCTTCTTGCAGACCTCTGTTTCATTAACAAATTGTTTGATTTTTGCAGGTCATTAGCAAAAGGAGAATTTGGATAAAACAATCTAAATACTGGTTAAATATATGTTTTACTCCAAGAACTTGCAAGGAAATGAATTCAAAGGATTTTCCTTAAAAGATTCCAGGCATCAGAGTTAAAGAACAGTCATCCTGTGAAAGATAAAATAGTATTTTAATGGAAAGATTACAACAAGGCTTTCATAATAGTCAGGGTAAAAGGAAAAACTCACAGTAAAGGTTAAATTTCAAAGTAAAGTAAGAATTCACAGTGACAGTGAAAATAGAACAGTCAAAGAGCATCAAAGTTAAAGTGTATTAGATGAAAGTCAGAGTGAAGATTAAAACAAAGTTACAGAGTAGTCAAGGTAAAACAGTAAAAGTAAAAACAAAGGCAGTAAATTGTAAATAAAGATGAAAATAATTTATACAACAATGAATTTTATCCAAAGTGAAAGTAAAAACAGTAAAAGAACAGTAAGGTTAAAAGATGAAAACGAAGCAAGAAGGGACATTTTTGCAGAATTTTTTTATTTAAAGTCATTGTTTTGCATAAAATATTGTGACCAAGCCAAGATGAATTTTGCAAAACTGAAGTAGGTTTATGTTCCCAAGATCTCCAACTACACAAACCTCTCTCACTTTTCTAACAACTTTTATGGGTTTGGAAATATTAAACAATATGTGAAAACACATTTTACAGAAAATTCCTGTTAAGGCATAATTTTGCAGAGAATATCGTGGCCAATCAGAAATACATCTTACAAAAATGAAGGAGGTTTTTTTTCATAAGAGAAACATATATAAAAACCTATCTCACCTTTTTCACAAGTATTATATAATGAGAGATACATGCGCAATTTTAAAGCCTATTTTTCAGACTCTAAAAAACTCTGTTTTACACATCTTTTTGCAGAGCCTATTGTGAGCATATGGAGACGAATTTTGGGAAAATGAGAGAGGTTTATCTCAAAAACATATTTAGATACAATAACCTCTTTCAATTTTTACATATCTATTTCGGATTGAGAAATAAAAGGGTATCATTGGACCCAAAGTTTGCAAAATTGTTGGAACAGAATGCATAAAGAAATGAGACAGTTACTGACTTGGATGCCTGATCATCATCTAAGAGTTGAGATCAAATTCAAATTCTCCTCTTTGTCATCACCTATCCATAAAAAATAGTGCCAAATAGATGCATTAGTTTTGAGTGCCCTTTACTTAAGTTCTATTTATGTAAAACAGTTGGAGATATTTGTAAACCAATCTTGATTTCTTTTCAAGATATTCTAGTTTAGAATTGGTATAAATACTTCACTCTTTGAAGTATTTTGGTGGAATAAAATTGCTGGGAATGTTATAGTCACTTCTTCTTGGACTTTAAAGCTTTTGTGTGTCAAAACTTCGAGTAGCAGGCTGGATCAAAGCAAATTCTCATCATACTTCAGGATCCCTGTGATGAGCTATTTGGAGTGAAGTATTTTCTTCACTTGTCATTGTTTGTTTTCTCTGTTACAAGCATCCATTTATGTTTATGCTAAATCTGAATGTATAACTAGGAGTATTACTACAAGATATGTTAATAACACCCTATTTTTAACTAGTTATCATTTATAAGTTTTCCTCTGATTTCCAGTGTAGGGAACCCTTAATTGCTCCCTCATTTGTTTGACCTCTCCTACTAATTCCCTTTTCTGGATCTAAGGATTCTTAAGTGCCCTTTATCCCGATCATACCACCTCACAAAAACAACTTTCCAAGATCTCCAAGGGTTGTCTATCTTGCCCTGAAGACATTTGACCTTTTTTCCCTAGATCCTAGTCCTGTTAGCTTGATTTTGACTCCATAGCCCAATGGACAAATAGATTTCCCACTATCCATCCTTTCAAGTGATTTTTCCCACCAAATCTATCAAAACAAAACCAAAGCTGCACTTTCATAACTAACCTAATATTCACAAATTAAAACAAAGTTAAACTTTAAAGAGAGAGTCATCTCTGAACCCTAGGAAGGCTAGATCCTAGGGTTTGAAGTAGGTTTGTGGTTACCTCAGAATATTTCTTTCTTGAACCTGGAGAAATTACTGAGTGATAACATAAGGGCTACTCCACTGGGGAAAACTAACATTTTTTCAGAAATATTTAACAGGTTCATAACTGATCTACGATGGTGGACAGTGATCAGACATACAAAGGTTAAAATCATCCACCTGGCAACTCCATTGTCCAAGATCCAGAACTTCAAAGTTCAGAAGAAATACCATAACCCAAAAAATCCATATTCCAAATAATTAATGGTGATACAAGATGACAGGGTCTGTGGCAAACCTTTCATCTCATGATATTTTCAATGAATTCAGGGATTGCTTATTAGAATTTCAGCTTGATGAGGATTTTCTAAGAGATGTCTTTCTTATTTTGAAATCAAGAAAATGTTCTCCTCAACTTAAAATATGTGTGCTTGAATGAATTTCTGAAAAATATGAAAATGGCATTAAACTTTTGCATTCTCAAATTCAGTCTTATGATTTCCGAGATCCTAAAGAATTCTTGGAAAATCTTCCTTCTCCAAAGCAAGAGGAAATTGTACTACCTTTTGACTTGCAGATTGAAGATGATTATTCTTTCAAGCACAATACTGAAGAAATAGTTTCGGGGTTGAATATTAAAAATACAACCAATCAATTGGTCATTGAAGGCCTAGAAGCACAAATCATGCATTATGCTTTAGATGATCCTATAGCAAATTATATGGAGAATATTTTTAGCTCAAGTGTGCAAACACGTTTTATCTATGAGAATCAAATAGATCAACAATTGCCATTACATATCATATCTTTGATTATGAAGACACATGATCAAGTTATGTTTCCAAGTTTTATGACAAGCAGTCAAATTATCCATTCATTTCAACAACTACTTGACTGGCTTCATTGGAATTTTTGTATTACCTGATTCAATAGGATTATCAGTATATTAGAGTAGGTAGATTAGTGAAAATAAGCTCAGAATTCTGAGCATCTTTTCAGTTTTCAGTTTTCAGCTTGTCTTGAAATAATTCAATAAGATTTGAAACCAAGGAAAAAAACCTAAGGTATTGATGATTCCGTAGTTTAGTTTGAAGGTTGCAACAAAATTTAGTCTTAGATCAGATTTCAGTTTGCAGAAAAAGGTGTAAATTTAGTTCAAGAGTTTTAGTCACAAAGATTTTATCATAAAGAAAATGCATGTTTGGGATTGGCTCAAAGGATCAGGCTACTAGTCGACGGTGTTCTTGACATCTCACAAGTAGATGCCATCCCCATGTGAAGCCGTTGTTAGGGTCCTATAAATATAAAATTCATAATTTTTGAATTGACTTTGATAGTCTTGTAAATATGTACATATGTTGCTTTCTGCAAGTTGTTTTCCCATATTTTGAAAAAATGAAAAATAATAAAAAATTAAAAAAGAGGGTAAAAAAGTCCTAAAAGAAAGATCAAAGGACTTAGAAAAACATATACCCCAAAAGAAAAAAGAGATGAAAATAAGATCTGAAAGTGAGAAAGATCAAATGCCACTACTTTTACTTTTACTGCAAAGAATAATGATTATGTGCAGAGTGTCAATAAATGCCCTAATCCATGATCAGTTAAACAGTTTAATCTTAACTTTTCATGTTTTCAATTTCATATTTTAGATAGTGAATAAAGATTTGTCAAACAGTTTAAACTTGAAAAATCAGTAGATAGGTAGAGAATAAGGAGGAGCTCAACAGTTTAATTTGAGCCCTCGGATGAAATAAGGTAGACTTAGATAGTTTTATGCTTTGAAAGAAAAATGTTTTAAGGTTGCAAACCTAAATGCACCTAAAAAATGAAGAAAAAATGTTAGAAATAAACATGGGTAGGCAGAAAGCAGTTGAGCAAGAATTTAATAAAGCATCATCGGGAAAAAATCACTAATTTCCCCTCCCTTACAAGTGTTCAGTATTCTAAACTATTAGTCAAAAAGGCTCAAAGCATTTTCTCTGACTTCGGTTGGGACCGGACCCAAGGCTCGATGACTGCTTAGTTAAAAATATTGAGTCCCTGCATTAAATCAATATTTCTCAGCATTTACCCTTCATTCATACATCAAAACCCCTTTTTCCTAAGTAAAACACATTCTTACTTAGTAAAATTGTAACCCTAAAATAATTAACTTCATTCATTTTAAAATCATTCATAAAACCCTCAAAATTACATTTATCCTAAGTATTAGTGAAGTAATATAAAAGATGAACAATGCTTTATTTTTATACTTTACTTAGAGATAATATGTGTTTTGTTTCCTTTTACTATCCCTTTTTCATATTAACACCTAACTTCTTATATTAAATTCCTAACTACACCCTCTCGTATATATTAATACCCTTATATTAAAATAAACTCCAAAACCCATTATTTTAAGTTTAGATCGAAGTTAAATATCCCCATGTGCGCAAATATATAATACCCCACCCAATTACCCATTGGTCTAAACCTATCCTTAAATAAATATCCCGCCCCATGTAGTTTAAACAAGTGTGTAGTGCATTTGATAAAACTATATAATATATAATAAGCCTCTCGCATATGTTTTTATATGAAACATTTCATAAATGTTTAAAATTAAAAAATTATATTCGCTGTATAAAAATAAACCTTTCCCTTCCCCATCGTATAACCCAAGTTTTTGAATTAAACCAATGTCTATTTATAAATTCAAAACCCATTGCGCGCATATAATAAACCTCGGTCCCACCTATCATTCCAACGCAACTCCCAAACTAATCTGGACTGTTCGCGTTCAATTCTGAGATCCGACGGTTGACATCCTAAATTGCGTGGAAAAGATGCACTATCATCCAAACGCCAAAGCTGTGCGAAATGGGCGGTTTCACACTTTTATCTCTCCTCCATGCGGCAAATTCTTACTGGATCGCATTTGACCCATCCCAAACCACTCACCACTTATAACTAGTGCGATAACTGCCTATGGTTTTCTACCTCACGCTCCAAACCGCCTCTGCTCTGATATGACATGTGTTCAATGTCGATATTGTTGTAAGCCTAAAACATTATAAAAACTTCATATTGCATGCAGTTGAACCCTTTTCTGCATTATCTGTCCCTTTTCAAATCTTTTCCGACTAAAAAATCGAGCGCCATTACACCATTTTCACACTCAAAGAACCTAAAATCCATTGAAACTATTGCCAAGAAAACTGGAAGCGTCCAATCGACCTCCAAAAGACCTTCATTAGCCATCATAAAAGCCTGTCCGACGCCTCAGAAACCTTGTTTCAAGATCTAATACCTACAAAAACAAGTATTCCTCAATAAAGTAACCTTATCTTCAGCAAAAAGAGCTATTTATGTCAATATTGAACTTTGTGAAGTCTATTTCTCTACAGAAAGACCTTAATTACCTTCAAAGAGTGAATTTGTTGTAGAAACCCTTTGAAAGATTCAAATTCTTTTACCAATGCTCAGAATCTTGAATTGTTACACTCAATTACTTAGTGCCAACAAAGTTAAACCTCCAAAGTCAAAATTCATTTCACAGGTCTTCCTAATTCATCAAAGCCATTATCCCTTCTTGCAGACCTCTGTTTCATTAACCAATTGTTTGATTTTTGCAGGTCATTAGCAAAAGGAGAATTTGGATAAAACAATCTAAATACTAGTTAAAGTTGTGTTTTACTCCAAGAACTTACAAGGAAATGAATTCAAAGGATTTTCCTTAAAAGATTCCAGGCATCAGAGTTAAAGAACAATCATCCTGTGAAAGATAAAAGAGAATTTTAATGTAAAGATTAAAACAGGGCATTCATAATAGTCAGGGTAAAAGGAATAACTCACAGTAAAGGTTAAATTTCAAAGCAAAGTAAGAATTCACATTGACAGTGAAAATAGAACATTCAAAGAGCATCAAAGTTAAAGTGTATCAGATGAAAGTCAGAGTGAAGGTTAAAACAAAGTTACAGAGCAGTCAAGGTAAAACAGTAAAAGTAAAAACAAAGGCAATAAATGGTAAATAAATATGAAAATATTTTCAACAACAATGAGGTTTATCCAAAGTGAAAGTAAAAAAAGTAAAAGAACAGTAAGGTTAAAAGATGAAAACGGAGTAAGAAGGGACATTTTTCCAGAAATTTCTTGTTTAAAGTCATTGTTTTGAAGAAACTATTGTGACCAATCCAAGATGAATTTTGAAAAAACGAAGGAGGTTTATGTTCCTAAGATATCCAACTACACAAACCTCTCTCACTTTTCTAACAGCCATTATCAATTTGGAAATATTAAACAATATGTGAAAACACTTTTTACAGAAAATTCCTGTTAAGTCATCATTTTGCAGAGAGTATTGTGGCCAATCAGAAATACATCTTACAAAAATGAAGGAGGTTTTTTTTCCTAAGCGACCCATATATAAAAACCTATCTCACTTGTTTCACAGGTATTACAGAGATACATGCGCATCTTTAAAGCCTATTTTTCAGACTCTGCAAAACTTTTTTTTACACATCTTTTTGCAGAGCCTATTGTGACCAGCTGGAGAAGCATTTTAGGAAACTGAGAGATGTTTATCTCAAAAAAATATTTATCTACAATAACCTTTTTCAATTTTTACATATCTTTTTTGGATTGAGAAATACAAAGGTATCATTGGACCCCAAGTTTGCAGAATTGTTGGAGCAGAATGCACAAAGAAAAGAGGCAGTTAGTGACTTGGATGCCTCATCATCAACTAAGAGTTGAGATCAAATTCGAATTATCCTCTTTGTCATCACATATCCATAAAAAATGGTGCTAAATAGATGCATTAGTTTTGAGTGTTCTTTACTTAAGTTCTATTTATGTAAAACAATTGGAGATATTTGTAAACCAATCTTGATATTTTTTCAAGATATTCTACTTTAGAATTTGTATAAATACTTCAATCTTTGAAGTTTTTTGGTGGAATAAAATTGTTGGGATTGTTATAATCATTTCTTCTTGGACTTTAAATCTTTTGTGTGTCAAAATTTCGAGTAGCAGGCAGGATCAAAGAAAATTGGCATCATACTTCAGGATCCCCGTGATGAGCTATTTGGAGTGAAGTATTTTCTTCACTTGTCATTTTTTTTTTCTCTGCTACATGCATCCATTTATGTTTATGCTAAATCTAAATGTATAACTAGGAGTATTACTACAAGATATGTTAATAGCACCCTGTTTTTAACTAGTTATCATTTATATGTTTTCCTTTGATTTCCAGTGTAGGGAACCCTTAATTGCTCCCTCATTCGTTTGACCTCTCCTACTACTTCCCTTTTCTGGATTTAAAGATTCTTAAGTGCCCTTTATCCCGATCATACCACCTCACAAAAACAACTTTCCAAGGTCTCCAAGGGTTGTCTATCTTGCCTTGAAAACATTTGACCTTTTTGCCCTAGATCCTAGTCCTGTTAGATTTATTTTGACACCACAGCCCAATGGACGAATAAATTTCCCACTATCCATCCTTTCAAGTGATTTTTCCCACCAAATTTATCAAAACAAAACCAAAGTTGCACTTTCATAACTAACCTAATATTCACAAATTAAAACAAAGTTAAACTTTAAAGAGAGAGCCCTCTCCGAACCCTAGGAAGGCTAGATCCTAGAGTTTGAAGTAGGTTTGTGGTTACGTCGGACTATTTCTTTCTTGAACCTGGAAAAATTACTGAGTGATAACATAATGGCGACTCCACTAGGGAAGGCTAACATTTTATTCATAAATATTTTATAGGTTTAGATTTGATCTATGATGGTGGACAGTGATCAGACATACAAAGGTTAAAATCATCCACCTGGCGACTCCATTGTCCAAGATCCAGAAATTCAAAGTTCAAAAGAAACACCATAACCAAAAAAATCCATATTCCAAATCATTAATGGTGATACAAGATGACAGGGTCTGTGGCAAACCTTTCATCTCATGAGATTTTTAATGAATTCAGGGATTGATTATTAGAATTTCAGCTTGATGAGGATTTTCTAAGAGCTATATTTCTTATTTTGAAATCAAGAAAATTTTCTCCTCAACTTAAAATATGCGTTCTTGAATTAATTTCTGAAAAATATGAAAATGACATTAAACTTTTGCATTCTCAAATTCAGTCTTATAATTTCCAAGATCCTAAAGAATTCTTGGAAAATCTTCCTTCTCCAAAGCAAGAGGAAATTGTACGACCTTTTGACTTGCAGATTGAGGATGATTATTCTTTCAAGCACAAGATTGAAGAAATAGTTTCAGGGTTTAATATTAAAAATACAACTAATCAATTGGTCATTGAAGGCCTAGAAGCACAAATCATGCTTTATGCTTTTGATGATCTTATAGCAAATTATATGGAGATTATTTTTAGCTCAAGTCTACAAACATGTTTTATCTATGAGGATCAAATATATCAGTAATTGCCATTACACATCATATCTTTGATTACGAAGACACATGATCAAGTTAAGCTTCCAAGTTTGATGACAAGCAGTCAAATTATCCATTCATTTCGACAACTACTTAACTGTCTTCATTGGAATTTTTTGATTATCTGATTTAATAAGATTATTAATAGATTAGAGTAGGTAGATGAGTGAAAATAAGCTCAGAATTCTGAGCATCTTTTCAGTTTTTAGTTTTCAGCTTGAAAACTAAACTTGAAAAATCAGTAGATAGGTAGATAGGTAGAGAATAAGGAGGAGCTCAACAGTTTAATCTGAGCCCTCGGATGAAATAAGGTAGACTTAGATAGTTATATGCTTTGAAAGAAAAATGTTTTAAGGTTGCAAGCCTAAATGCACCTACAAAATGAAGAAAAAATGTTAGAAATAAACGTGGGTAGGCAGAAAGCAGTTGAGCAAGCATGTAATAAAGCATCGTCGGGAAAAAATCACTAATTTCCCCTCTCCTACAAGTGTTCAGTATTTTAAACTATCAGTAAAAAAGGCTCAGAGCATTTCTCTGACTTCTGTTGGGACCGGACCTAAGGCTCGATGACTGCTTAGCTAAAAATATTGAGTCCCTGCATTAAATCCACATTTCTCAACATTTACCCTTCATTCATACATCAAAACCCCTTTTTTCTAAGTAAAACACATTCTTACTTAGTAAAATTGTAACCCTAAAATAATTAACTTCATTCCTTTTAAAATCATTCATAAAACCCTCAAAATTACATTTATCCTAAGTATTAGTGAAGTAATATAAAAGATGAGCAATACTTTATACTTTACTTAGAGATAACATGTGTTTTGTTTCCTTTTACTATCCATTTTTCATATTAGCACCTAACTTATTATATTAAATCCCTAACTACACCCTCGCGTATATATTAATACCTTTATATTAAAATAAACTCCAAAACCCATTATTCTAAGTTTAGACCGAAGTTAAATATCCCCATGTGCGCAAATATATAATACCCCACCCAATTACCCATTGGTCTAAACCTATCCTTAAATAAATATCCCGCCCCATGTAGTTTAAACAAGTATGTAGTGCATTTGATAAAACTATATAATATATAATAAGCCTGCCCGCATATGTTTTTATTTGAAACATTTCATAAATGTTTTAAATTAAAAAAATTTATTCGCCGTATAAAAATAAACCTTTCACTTCCCCATCGTATAACCCAAGTTTTTGAATTAAACCAATGTCTATTTATAAAGTCAAAACCCATTGCACACATATAATAAACCTCGGTCCCACCTATCATTCCAATGCAACTCCCAAACTAATCTGGACCATTCACGTTCAATTCTCAGATCCGACGGTTGACATCCCAAATCGCGTGGAAAAGATGCGCGATCATCCAAACGCCAAAGCTGTGCGAAATGGGCGTTTTCACACTTTTGTCTCTCCTCCACGCGACAAATTCCTACTGGATCGCATTCGATCCATCCCAAACCACTTACCACTTATAACTAGTGAGATAACTGCCTATGGTTTTCTGCCTCACGCTCCAAACCACCTCTGCTCTAATATGACATGTGTTCAATGTCGATACTTTTTTAAGCCTAAAACATTATAAAAACTTCATATTGCATGCAGTTGAACCCTTTTCTGCATTATCTGTCCCTTTTCAAAGCTTTTTCGACTCAAAAATCGAGCCCCATTACACCATTTTCACACTCAAAGAACCTAAAATCCATTTAAATTGTTGCCAAGAACACTAGAAGTGTCCAATCAACCTCCAAAAAACCTTCAATAGCCATAAGAAAAGCCTGTCCGACGCCTCAGAAACCCTGTTTGAAGATCTAATACCTGCAAAAATAGGTATTCCTCAATAAAGTAACCTTCTAGTCGTCAGCAAAAAGAGCTATTTTTGTCAACATTGAACTTTGTGAAGCTTATTTCTCTACAGAAAGACCTTAATTACCTTCAATGAGTGAATTTGTTGTAGAAACCCTTTGAAAGATTCAAATTATTTTACCAATGCTCAGAATCCCAAATTGTTACACTTAATTACTCAGTGCCAACAAAGTTAAACCTCCAAAGTCAAAATTCATTTCACAAGTCTTGTTAATTCATCAAAGCCATTATCTCTTCTTGCAGACCTCTGTTTCATTAACAAATTGTTTTACTTTTGCAGGCCAATAGCAAAAGGAGAATTTGGATAAAACAATCTAAATACTAGTTAAAGATATGTTTTACTCCAAGAACTTACAAGGAAATGAATTCAAAGGATTTTCCTTAAAAGATTCCAGGCATCGGAGTTAAAGAACAGTCATTCCGTGAAAGATAAAAGAGCATTTTAATGTAAATATTAAAACAGGGCATTCATAATAGTCAGGGTAAAAGGAAGAACTCATAATAAAGGTTAAAGTTCAAAGTAAAGTAAGAATTCACAGCGATAGTGAAAATAGAATAGTCAAAGAGCATCAAAGTTAAAGTGTATAAGATGAAAGTCAGAGTGAAGATTAAAACAAAGTTACAGAGCAGTCAAGGTAAAACAGTAAAAGTAAAAACAAAGGCAGTAAATGGTAAATAAAGATGAAAATAATTTCAACAACAATGAAGTTTATCCAAATTGAAAGTAAAACAGTAAAAGAACAGTAAGGTTAAAAGATGAAAATGGAGCAAGAAGGGACATTTTTGCAGAAATTTTCTGTTTAAAGCCATTGTTTTGCAGAAAATATTGTGACCAATACAAGATGAATTTTGCAAAACTGAAGGAGGTTTATGTTCCTAGGATCTCCAACTACACAAACCTCTCTCAATTTTCTAACAGCCATTATGGGTTTGGAAATATTAAACAATATGTGAAAGCACTTTTTACAAAACTTTCCTGTCAAGTCATCATTTTGCAAAGAATATTGTGGCCAATCAGAAATACATCTTACAAAACTGAAGGAGGTTTTTGTTCCTAAGAGACTCATCTATAAAAACCTACTTTTTTCATAGGTATTACAGAATGAGAGATACATGCGCATCTTTAAAGCCTATTTTTCAGACTCTGCAAAACTCTGTTTTACACATCTTTCTGCAAAACTCTGTTGTTACACATCCAATGTCCAACACTACAATCCTTCCACTACTTGTATTCTCAGTGAAAAATTACCAGCTCATTGTTCTATGGTACACTCCCAATGTGCATATGATTCCATCTGGTAATGCTAATGGCCAAATTCATTTCCCTAGCCTGTTGTTTATGCTACACAATCCCTCGGGCAATTCGGTCACCCCCCTCTGTGCAATCACTCAAATTTTAAGTTCCCTCGCATCCCCTATCCTAGACGATCCATCCCTTGTCAAGGTTTCCTCACATCTAAAGGTCCAAAAACCAAGGCATATCCATTCCTCAAAGCCATCATACTTGTCATAGCATGCTCATGGCAATCGATGGACACTATTGGGTACTAGTGTCCCATAATGGCCCTGCTCCTAAAGTGCTTTACCAACACACTACTTCCTGTTCCAATTCCTTCTATTGCTACTAATTCTTGCAATCAGTTTCAACCACCCCAAACTGGTCATTTCCCTGCTTTCCTGTACCAAGCACATAATTTCCATTAGATTAAAAAGGAATTGAAATAAATCAAAATTATATCGCATTAGTGTTATGTCAATAAGGTACACCTGCAATTCTGTTTACTTCCTGTCACATCAAGTCAAACTAGATGATTGATCACATCATCATGTATAAACATATCACATCCGGTTAGCTCAAAACACAACCATCACAAATCATAACCATAAATCAGTGTTATAGATAACATGCATAATTAAAACTGAAATCAAATATTGATACTTATCTTTCCATGATTATTTTCTTCTTCCTTTATTCTTTATCCTTTCAGTACACACTGAATCGGTTTCCAAACCTTGAAAAAAACTAATATCTTCTCTTCTCTTTAAGCAACAAGGGAATCCAGAGGCTAAACCGCCTCAACCCTTGATATCAACAACAAGGGCATCTAGAGACTAAACTCCCTCAACCCTTAATAACAATAACAAGGGAATATAGAGACTAAATTGCCTCAACCCTCAATAGCAACAAGGGTATCCCGAGACTAAACCTTCTCAATCTCTCATATCAATAACAAGGGCATCCAAAGACTAAACCACCTCGACACTCAATAGAAACAAGGGTATCCCAAGACTAAACCGTCTCAACCCTCAATAGCAACAAAGGTATCCCGAGACTAAACCGTCTCAACCTTCAATATCAACAACAAGGGTATCCAAAGACTAAGTCACCTCAACCCTTAATAGAAACAAAAAATACATATAGAGACTAAACCGCCTCAACCCTCAATAACAACAACAAGGGCTTCCAAAGACTAAACCGCCTCAACCCTCAATATCAACAAGGGTATCCCGAGACTAAACCACCTCAACCCTCAATATCAACAACAAGGGCATCTAGATACTAAACCGCCTCAACCCTCAATAGCAACAAGAGTATCCCGAGACTAAACTGCCTCAACCCTCAATATCAACAACAAGGTCTGAGAGAGTCCCATACTTGCATGTCCCATCACATTGTACAAAGCATATACATACACAATGTACAAGACAACACATACTCCTACACCTGGTGTACAACACAATATATATCGTACAATACCACAAATATGCATGTCGCGACACAACAACTACACAATACCACGTATACACAACACAATATGTATGACATGTACACAACACCACCTTCACAACGTGTACACAACACCACCTACACAACGTGTACACAACACCACTTGCACAACATGTACACAACACCAAATGCGGACAACACTACGTGTACCACATGTACACAACACCGCATGCACACGGAGCAACATGTACAACATGCACACAACATCATATGTACATGACATTTCATATACAACATGTACACAACACCAGTACTACACATTTGGATACCACGTCGTCTCTACCAAGAAACCTTGATTCTAGTGTCTTTCTACCATCCACGCTTATCCCAGCATGCCACAGAGCACACAAATTTCATTTCGTTGATGTATCCCTCAACATTACCTGTTATAGCATAGACATAGACATAGTATAATCACATAATATCAATTTATATCCACATGATACTGATCTCATAGATCTGCCAGGGCTACTCTTCCCACTTGATTTCTCATAAGACCAACAACCTCTTCATGCCATTCACTTGCATAAGCAATCATTCCTCCACAATAATGATTCCTAACGACCTTATCAGACAATGACATACATACATACCTATATATAATCATTATCATAAAGAAATCATAAACCCTAACAACCTTTTCAAACAATGGCATGCATACATATATATACATGTAATTATCAACATAATCACGATCACAACATAATTACCAGATATCATCAGGTCTTGTTTAAGAGAACTCCTATATTCGTGCACTGCATGCACAAAATTGAGAATAATATTCACAAACTTAGCCAAGGAATTGACACCTCAAATCCGTTCACTTTACCCTTCTTGTTACCTTTCTCATAATCATCCTTCCACCATCCATTTACATCAATGGATCCAACCAAATCAACCAAATATCATACTCCCTTCAACTACCCTCATACATGCACCAAGCTTCATCTGAGTCTTACATTACCTATTTGGTTTCATTCAGCTCCCACCGAGCTCCATTAAATTTCCTCCTTCCCAAATTGACTCCCAAGGCCCTCAAAATATAAAAGGAAAGAACAAGAAGCAAACAAGAAGAAAATGTTGAAAATCAATAAAAATACAACACCACAAACGAAGTGGCATTACCATGCACCAAATGCAATCAAAACCGCAAATCATTGCAAACAAATGACAGAATACTGAAAGCAAAACTAGAAAAAAATACCATGACTCAATCCCCATGGTTTTCCAATGCTTCCAAGAGAAATCTCAACCCGAGCCTTCTTCAATATATCATGGTAGTCTCTTTTTCCATTAAATCCTTGCATCATACGGCCATAAACACATAACTGTTGATGTATAAATAAATACAACAATATACCAATTATATTACCTTGTTGCGCCAAGCACGCTGCCTTGTAACTGAACACATCCATGCCATCTCTTTAGGGACTCCAATTCCCTTGATGGATCTAGCTATAGCTAGACACTAGCTAATTTACCTCTCAGCTACCTATTCATGAATATAGCACATATCCACATAATGTCAGACAAAATAAAGGTTGGGAAGACTTCCTGTATGCACTGTATGCAAAGCATTCATTCGTTTGGAATTGTGGTTTCCAAATATAGCCAAAGGAATTCTCACCCAATTCATTTTTTTTACCTTTTATGCTTGTTGCAATTGAGTCTTACTATGTGATATCGCATCACCCAACTATTAGTTATATAAACAAATCAATTGTTACCTTGTCATGTTAATGCCAAGCATGTTTCCCTGCAACTGTTCACATATGTCAATCACATGTTCCAAATATCAAACATCATGCCTATTAATTCGAAATCAACCTTTACCAAAATTAACAACCATGTCATAACCATATAATAGCCATTAGTCATACTACCACAACTAGCACCCACTTACACTCAAGTGCATATTAGTTGTCTCAACACATAATGTGTTAGTACAACCATCTTAAAACAAGAAAATTCCTTCATGCAATCTTATAGACACACATACTCATATCATGCAATAAATCAAACATTCAAACAACCTGTAAACATATCAAGTTAGATAAATAGATGACATAATCAACCTCATACCTCAATGTATCTTAGGGGAGGCTATCATATTTGCACAAGTCAGCCGATATTACTATGACACAACATACCTGAATATCATAAGCATAACCATCTGCACAGCCAATCCGGATTAGCATGATACATATAACATCAAGAACTAAATGCAATAATCATAATCATCATGTGTATGACCGCAATGCATATAACAACAATTTATTACCATTCATGACTATTTGATGCACGTGCATATGACCACACTAACCAACTAGCATTTATCATGCATGTAACCATAACGAAAATAGATTGGTAGGAATGTGCATAACCCTAATGCTTACAACAAACATTAAGCAAGATAACTGCATGCCAAACATACAATACTTGTATGGCAATTTTCCCTTACTCTGAGGTTTAGTGTTGCAACCTTGCTATGATGATTTGCATCTCCTGCTCTATCTCAACAAACACATCGACATCATAAATTATAACATAAACTATGACATCGACTATATACATGACAACCATAACCAATATCACACATGCACATGATCGAAAAGCATGCATAGCAATCCCATTATGTCCATCTAGTCCAAGTATTTGTTAAATTTTCATAAAGCAGCATTGTTCTTTACTTTGATAGTTGCATTTCTTCAATAACATGTTAAGTTCACCCCAAATAATTATACCATTGTACAGATCTATATTATTAACCATGAAACTATGCAGAAAGAACAATACCACCAAAATCATCATCATTTAAGCAATGGAAAGTAAAATATCAAAGGAAGAGAAGCATGAATGCATAGAGACACCAGGATTGGTCCGAGACCAGGGCAAAACCCACTATGGGGAAAACCCTTGAAAATTCTTCTTCTTAGATAATCATCAAATGATTCAACAACAAGAGTGCAATGATCCATAGATACATATATTTACGATGCATAAAACAAATAACATATGCGTAATAAAACCATATCC
Organism: Pinus albicaulis; assembly: GCA_034641835.2. Lineage (NCBI taxonomy): Eukaryota > Viridiplantae > Streptophyta > Pinopsida > Pinales > Pinaceae > Pinus > Pinus albicaulis. The sequence continues at coordinate 734,005,714 of CM076584.1, read as the reverse complement.
ATACTTCTGCTTGAAGGAGCACAGATCTAAAGGCGATACTGCCGAAGTTGTTTGTATGATGAATACAAGGCGGCCTTTGAATGAGGGTAATAAATACATGCGACGGAAAAAAAAACAGAGTTGATCTACATATCAATAGATCTATAATACCAAAACATGGATCTAATAAATCACCAAGTGATCTCAACTATGAAGTCCTAGGTCTGAATTGAGGAGATTGTCAATGACTGTTCTGACACAACTGTTACTAAATGACTGATGTCAGGAAGAACTATGCAATCAACTGAAGGTGAACCAAATTAGATATGCCTAATAATTCTATGAGCCATGGCCTTAACACACTCAGCCTGCGGATTTGGGGCTCTAAGCCGCTACCACAACACTTTGTGCCCACGACTATGCTTCAGATAAGCCCGATTTGAATTCTGAGACTTGGTTGCGCCCTTAACAAGCTGAGCCAACGGCTCTGGGGTCCTTGGCTGTGGGCACAACACACCCAACCTGTGGCTTTGCTTACCCAGGCTACTACCTCAGTTCTTCCTTCCTGTGACTCTGCTTTAGATCACCCAGATCTGATGCATGATCACATCTGTGATCCCAACCCTTTGAGCGAGCTCCTCCCAACGTACTTGTGCGAGTCAAGACATAAAAATGGACAAAACAAACTAATGGAAGCAAATCATAGATCACTTGAGAAAGTGTGAAAAAAATGAGCTTGAGGTCACCTCTATTTATAAATTTGTGAGGGAATTCTTGGGGCTTTGACCGAATCAACATGCGGTTAGGCTGATCCATAAAATAATAAAATAATTCATAACTTAACTTCTGCTTAACCATCTAGGTAGATCTATAGGTCCATTTTGATCCTCTCGAAAAGAGGAATCTAATTAAATTATTATCATAATCATATGAGCTATCCAATGTGGAATTTGACCCTAGTTGCAAAAATTAACACTCCCTCTCAACTAGGAAGAATTCCACTTTGCAATCTCTGATTATAGTTCTTTGCATCATGGTGTCATCACGACTCAACTCAATCTATTGATATCTCTTCATCGATTAGTATGCTATTGTGTTATTCATGCATCATCAAGTGTCGTCACTGAACATCTGTATCATGTAGTCATCATGTTGTGAACCTTTCTCATTACAAATCATCAATGTACTCTTCATGCTTATTTATGCTTGTCTCTTGATTGTTCTTGATTGTATGCTGAAAATTCTCAGATCTCGAAGAAGAATTTGTTACTGGAGGGGAGCTTGGGCCACCACCCTTCATCCATCAGGCTATCATCATGCAATCTCTACCATTAGGTTACTACCAAGAATATCATCAATGGAGAGCATATCAACAGGGAGTACATCTTAACCTGTAATCACACTAGATAGCGCATCTAGACCTAGAATCTCATGGGGGATCTATACCTCTAAAAACCCATATATAGAAATAGGTGATCAGGTGATCATGTCCAAGAGAAAACAAATTCTCAAAATTGGAACTGCTCAGAATTGGTTGCAACTTGAACGAACAGATAGGCCTCGTCGCTACGATTCTGGTGCTGTGAACGACACTCAAATCCAACATCGTATGTGAAAGTTACTGAAGTTTTAAAATGCCCAATAACCCTCAAAACTGGACTTTTGAATGAAAAAAATTGTCATTCTTTTCAAAAATTTAGATGGAAAAATTATTTATTTTATATGTTTTGAGGTCCTATTATAGGGTACCACGTAGCCCTAGACCTATGGTTCAAAAACTGTGTTAAAGTTTGGTGGGTAATGTGGTTAAAACTCCTGAACTGACCCTCGGGTGGAGGTTGACCTGACCAACACGGTAGCGGGGTCATCCTAAACGAAAGGTCAGGTCGGGCATTGAACGCATGCAGAGACTGTGTAGTCGGGCCTTGGGCAGAGGCTAAACGACCCTCGGGTTGTGTCATGCATGCCTCGTGCAAAGGATGCACGACCATTCGGGTCGATGGACTTGTGCAACATGTGAACGGAGGTGGGTCAGTAAATAACGTGCAGCGTTTGAGTCGGGTCGGTGGATTTGGGTGTTAAGTCCTCCAGGGGTCAGCGCCTTGGTAATAATACTGGGGGTCCAAGACCATAGTCTAAACTCTTTCAAACGGTGATTAAAAAAGGTTTAAGCCCTCGGGTGCTAGCCCTTAGCCAAGTGACCTGCAGGCTATGTCAAGGGGCGCAGAGTTAGCGTTAACCACCAGTGCTAAACCCTCTTCCTTTGCAGCATGTAACCATGATGTTAAAACATTTTATGCCACAGTTTATGGTTTCGGTGGCGGATTGGAAGGCAGTTAGTTAACCGTTCAATGTGGACAGCATGACATCTAACAATTAATGTGACAGTTGGTAGTTGGATAAGGCCGACAGTTTCGGCCGAACAGCACATGTGACCATGCATCCCAAAACATTAAACTTAACCCCCAGTGCCTCTGGCAGTTTTGCTAGCGGACCCCTCAAATACGGTGGAATTGCGTAATTTAGCGCGCTAACTGGAGTTCTCCCACAATTAGTGGGGTTTTCAATTGACATGGGGCAAAAATCTTATTTTCATAATAACTTCTTCAATATTGGACCAATTTGGACGAAATTTTGGTCAATTTTGGGTATTATAAGCATTATGGAGTCATTGGGATAGGTTGCAAAGATAACAGAGGTGTTCTTCAACCATTTTTTCTTCAGGGAAGCTTGGAGAGCCATTAGGGCCATGAGGGAAATGGAGCTGCATTGGGCTACACTTCACTATTTGAGGTGAAATAAAAGCCATACTTAGCTTATTTCTGTCTTCTAAATTCATTTTCACAGCTTTTTCAGCATGTTTAGGCTTCTTTCTCACTCCAAAACCAATTTTAGCAACCTAATAGAGCAAGGACATGCCCATTGGGAGCCTTGGACTTGGAAAATGTAGCCCAGGAGGGGTGAACTGCCTCATCATGTTGTTGTGTTGTTATGGTGAAGTTATGCTGCTATGTATTTCTGATTTAAGATATTAAACAGTAATTTTAATTAACATTCCCTCATACATAAACTCAAAAATAATTACCAAAAATACTTTGTTTAATTTTCAAGACATGATAAACACTTTGCACACTTAATTAAATGGAAATGGATACTTTGAACAACAGATACAAATAGTTTCATTTTCAGATCAGATTGTATTAGAGCTAAGGATTTGAGCCTTAGGAGCTAGAGTTTAACTCAGCATTTGTTTTGTGCAAATATATAGTTGATTGTTTTCAAGTTTTGATGCTTACTAGGCTTAAACTCAAGAGAGGTGAAGGACACTTGGTTAGTGCACAAAGTAATCCTCAACCAAGAAGGGCCAGAGAGCCACCTCCAAGAGCCATAGAAGCAGCTTCAAGCATGTCTTCAAGAGAAGGAGAAGCTCCTGAAGATATGGATCCTAAAGAAGAGGAATGGGTATTCCGAAAAGCTTTCCTAGACATGAAAGAGATGGTGAGGATAATCTACCAAGAAAGGAATGATAGGCTTGCTGAAGAAGAGTCTAAAAACCAGAAAGAAGAAGAGGGTTTTTCAGGAGGAAATAAAAGTGATGACAAGTCAAAGAACGGACATGGAGGAAATGGTGATCCACCATCCCCATCTTCATCCTCTTCCTCTACATCGTCATCCTCAACTTCAGTGAATCAATATCACAAGTCTAAAACCATTGGTAAAAGCCCATTTTTAAATCTTGATGTTAAATTTGAGTTGCCTATGTTTAACGGTGAAGTCAATGCAGAGAAACTTGAAAATTGGATAAGACAGTTGGAAGTTTACTTGAGGATACAAAACCTTCACGAAGACGACACCAAGATTCAGTTAGCGTCTTTAAGAATAGAAGGAGCAGCATTGGTATGGTGGGAAGCCAAGACCAAGGATGAAATTAAAAAAAATGGTAAGATCACTTTATCATGGGATGAATTTATTTATGCAATTAAGCAACAATTTTATCCATTAGCTCATTTACAAAATGCTATCATGAATTGGAAAAGTTTTAGACAATTTAAGGGACAAAGTGTTCAAGATTACACTCAAGAGTTTAGAAAAAGGGCTTTACTGCTTGGAATTGATTTGCATAGTCAAGATACATTTCTGAAATATATAGGTGGTTTACACACTTATCTTATACATAGTATCCTTATGTTCAATCCTACTAGTCTAGACGAAGTTTGTGTGCAAGCTACGCACTTAGAGGCTAGAGGGAAACAATATTTTGATGGGAATATGGATAGTGAATTCAAAGGCAAAGGGAGGAAAAGAAATGCAAACTCTTGGAAAGAAAAAGGAAAGTTCTTTTGTAAAAACTGATCCAAAACAAGACATGATGAAGACCATTGCTGGAAACTTCATCTGGAGTTGAAACCAGAGAAATTTAAAAACAAAGATAAGGCCAAAGAAAAGGGAAAAATTGTTGCGACTATTGAAAAAGACTTAGGGTCTGAATCAGGTAATGAAACTAAAAGCATAGCCATGACACCAAAGAACATAAAGGGGAAAGAGGTTTTAAATGAAACAAATCCCAGTTCTAGCATGTTAAGCTGTCACATAGAAGCTCAAAATGAAGAGAGGAGGATAGAGTTGTTTCAAGTGAGGATAATAGCCAAACACACAAATATAGACACACTATTTGATAGTGGGTGTCAAGCAAACCTCATCTTAGAAGACTTAGTCAAGAAGCTGAAACTTGAGACCATACCTCATCCAAAGCCATATCCACTGGGATGGATTTGCAAGGATGCTAATTTACAAGTCTCAAGAAAGTGCACGTTGCGCTTCGCCATAACAACTCATTATGTTGATTTGGTTGAACTAGATGTGGTACCGCTTGACATTAGAGGTGTTGTGTTGGGTAGTCCGTATTTATATGACAGAAAAGTGATCTTCCATCGCCACGAGAACAAGTACCATTTGTTCAAGGATGGTAAGGAGTTTATTATGAGAGCACATCGGAAGAAGCTAGAATCATCTTTAGTGAACGTAGGACAATTGAAAAGGCTTGTCAATGCAAGTGAAAATTTGACTTTGTTGATGGTTAAGCAAAAATATTTTGTACATAATCCTTTTCATGTTATTTTTGATGTAAATGATGATATGTTTCATTTTGAAATCAAGTCGTCTTTGGAAGAAGATGACAAGATGTTGCAGAAAGTGCCTTGGGTGTCAATCAGTGCAGAGAACAAAGTGTTGGTGCAAGGTGATGAAAAAATCCAAGAGAGGGTAAAGCATGCAAGGAAAGAGGGCACAAAGTTCAGCATGGGACAATGTTGGTTTCAGAATGGTAGGTTGATATGGCGAGAATACTTGGTCGAAAATCGACGCAAGTACATGGCTCATTTGGAAAAAAATCGCCATAAGGACAGTTGGCAAGGTGAATCTCAATTTCAGTTTCCTTTGAAGGTAGACCATTGTAGAAACAATATGTATTCTACAAATTATAGTTGTTGTTCGGCAAATTTCAAAAATTTGCATTATGAATCAGTCAAGGTTAGCAACAGTCGGTCAGTGGATTCAAGGAAGAATTTATCTTTTTATGAGAAGCTCAACTTGACGAAGTCATGAATATTTCATTGGTTCAAGGTTGGAAGAGTGGAGAATCAGTCTCCTCATCTTCAATTTCTCTAAATTAGAGAGCTTTTGGGGTCCAAAAGCTTCCCATTTGGGAGGTGTGATCAGGTGATCATGTCCAAGAGAAAAAAATGCTCAAAATTGGAACTACTCAGAATTGGTTGCAACATGAACGACCGGATAGGCCTTGTCACTGAAATTTTGGCACCGTGAACGACACTCAAATCCGACGTCGTATGTGAAAGTTACTGAAGTTTTAAAATTCCTAATAACCCTCAAAACATGAATTTTGAACAAAAAAAATTGTCATTCTTTTAAAAAATTTATATGGAAAAAAATATTTATTTTATATGTTTTGAGGTCCCATTATAGGGTGCCACGTGGCCCTAGAACTATGGTACAAAAGTTGTGTTAAAGTTTGGTGGGCAATGTGGTTAGAACTCCTGACCTGACCCTCTGGCGGAGGTCGACCCGACCAACACGACAGCGGGGTCACCTTGAACGAAAGGTCGGGTCGGGCATTGAACACATGCAGAGAATGTGTAGCCAGGCCTTGGGTAGAGGCTGAGCAACCCTCGGGTCATGTCGTGCATGCCTCGTGCAGAGGCTGCACAACCATTCGGGTCGGTGGACTTGTGCAGCACGTGAACGGAGGCGGGTCAGTAAATAACATGCAGTGTTTGAGTCGGGTCGGTGGATTTGGGTGTTAAGCCCTCCAGGGGTCAGCACCTTGGTAATAAGACCAGGGTTCCAAGACCATAGGCTAAAATATTTCAAACGACGGTTAAAAAATGTTTAAGCCCTCGGGTGCTAGCCCTTAGCCAAGTGACCTGCAGGCTATGTCCAGGGGCGCTAAGTTAACATTAACCGCCAGCGCTAAACCCTCCACCTTTGTAGCATGTAACCACGATGTTAAAAAAATTTATGCCATGGTTTATGGTTTCGGTGGTGGATTGGAAGGTGGTTAGTTAACCGTTCAATGTGTCTAGCATGACATCTAACAATTAATGTGACGGTTGGTAGTTGGATAAGGCCGACAGTTTCGGGCAGACAACACATGTGACCACGCGTCCCAAAACATTAAAATTAACCCCCAGTGCCTCTGGAAGTTCCACTAGTGGACCCCTCAAATACGGGGGAATTTCCTAATTTAGCGTGCTAACTGGAGTTCTCCCACAATTAGTGGGGTTTTCAATTGACATTGGGCAGAAATCTTGTTTTCATCATAACTTCTTTAATATTGGACCAATTTGGACGAAATTTTGGTCAATTTTGGGTATTATGAGCATTATGGAGTCATTGGGATAGGTTGTAGAGCTAACATAGGTGTTCTTCAGCCATTTTTTCTTCAGGTAAGCTTGGGGAGCCATCAGGGCCATGAGGGAAATGGAGCTGCATTGGGCTACACTTCACTGTTTGAGGTGAAATAAAAGCCATAATTAGCTTATTTTTGTCTTCTGAATTCATTTTCACAGCTTTTTCAGCCTATTTAGGCTTATTTCTCACTGTAAAACCAATTTGAGCAACCTAATAGAGCAAGGACATGCCCATTGGGAGCCTTGGACATGGCAGATGTAGCCCATGAGGGGTGAATTGCCTCATCATGTTGTTGTGTTGTTATGGTGAAGTTATGATGCTTTGTATTTCTGATTTAATATGTTAAAGAGTAATTTTAATTAACATTCCCTCATACATAAACTCAAAAACAGTTACCAAAAACACTTTGTTTAATTTGCAAGACATGATAAACACTTTGCACACTTAATTAAATGGAAATGGATACTTTGAAAAATAGATACAAATAGTTTCATTTTCAGATCAATAGGGTATCCATCCATGCAGGGGAGCCTTTCTCGACCCTAGGATTACATCGGGGAGCACACTATCAACCCGGAACTACATAGGGTTTTATCAACACATCCTATTGCCTATTGATCTTCCCATCGATGACCCTGAATATTCATGTGGTAGAACACCTGCATCATAATCCACTTGGGTTGTACACCCCAAGTACACTCTCAACTCGTTGGCTAGACGAAGAGCGATATTCCCGACAAGCCCTACTTATGGGTATGATGCCAACTGGGGTATACTCTACAAAGACCAGATAGAGGAGCAACATTTTCCGAACCTATGAATATAGGGGAGAAACATTCTCAACCCTGGGTAACAAATAGGAAAGTGCTATATTTTCCAAAGATCCCTCATCCCCAAGAGCCCTCTATCTCAATTCCTCGTTTTGGGAGCTCAAACAAAGAGGAAGAGATGGCTCGGTGTCCTCGATCAATTCTGCTCTTATTTAGTATATGCAAATTCATGTTCCTATAGGACATCAAAACAAGTGCTATGTTAGAACATACATAATCATGTAAATCACAACAAGGTACCAATCACAACAAGATAGCATAACCATCATCCCTCTCATGGAGGTGTCAAACATACATGGATATTGTAATCATCCTCCCTCTCATGGAGGTGTTAATCACAAGCCTAATCTTGTCTCGAACAGCTGCACTGTCTCAATAAATGGAGAAATCATAGTCCCAACTATTCGTATTTGGGATTCTCTCTCATCATAACGTATCTATGTCTTATCCAGATCATGCTCGGTTAGCTTTCTGAGCAACTTCTACATCATGCCTCACAACTAGCCTTGCTAGCAACATTGTACCCAACCTTGGTCATGCTATGGAACTCTTGTCCAAGATATCATGGTAGATCTCATACTAAGGCAACGTCAATACTAATCCAAACATCATCAGTTCATTCATGCATCTACATGTCATGGAATAAAAAATATATGCTTGGTGGCAGTTCTGAATGAATAAGCTCAATCATGAGTTTAATCATGTTCTATACATATCATATACGAATGGATGTTTAAAAACGGAACATCAATGCTTCAACCAATTAACGGATTCCATGTCACGTTCAATCAACATTTGAACTTTAAATGAGAGTGTCCAAGGATTTACATTACACAAATTCATTTGAACAGTCTTGCAATATGGAATTTCTTTCCCAAATTCTGTAAATCATTCATCATGCCATGATACATCATTACGATATTTAGAATCCATCTCCATCTTGCCTAGATTTTTAGAGGCTCATCACATGTCAAGGATATACTGTCAGTATACACAATCAAAACCATAATAAAAATCAAGGCCATACCTTGGAACTCATTATCCTGTCTTCGCCGGATAAAAGTCAAATATAAACAAATCTTAATCGAGGAGCTTGCATCATGCAATGCTCTCTACAAGCATAATGCCTTACCATGCCAACATATCCAACCTTACTCAAATCAATGTTGTGTCAACAAAAATTAGCTCATCAAAGTTAGTTAAAAATATTATCAAAGACATTTATTTCATAGTATCAATTCTTTCAACTAGAGACAGGTAGCGCACATATCAATTCTTGACTTCATTTCATGTCAAGCTCTCACGTCTGTCATTTAATCATGGAATTACATGCCATTTCCTTCATTAGATGCAAGTGCACACACACCAAGGTTAAGTCATGCATGTTGATACTAAGTCGCAACAACTATTGTGTTAGGAACAAGAAGGCCAATACAGAACCATACTTCTGTATACATATGGCACTGAAGGTCACTATGCCCACATAGCATTGTCATCTGGGAAAATCAAATATCGCCAGATCAAATCATGTCAAATTCAAATGTGCAATCATGGTAAGATCTATAATTCTTGACATATCTCAATCATTAAGCATCATGTCAAAAGTTCCAAACACGGTTTATCAATATCAATCAGCCAAAATATGTAGCACAATCCTCAAACATAATGACATATCCATATGAATGTCTCAGTTACCTGCACACACAAGTTCGGTTCAAACATATGAAATTTCCCTGCTGACAGATCTTACTGGCATCTGCAATAAATCTACATAACTGACATCTTCCAAGTGACCATATGATTTCATGCTCAATTCCAACAATTCCAGAAATTGATTTACAATGGAAAGACAAATCAAAGATCCATGAATTCAAATTATAGACCGAATTCATTTACATAACTTCAATTATGTGTCTATCAGGAATATTCACATCTATGAGCCTTCCTTTGCATGAATGAGGATCAGAACTCTGCTATGGATCAATCAATTTCAAACACTCATAAATCATATTTCAGTAAAACATATATTGGAAACATGAAAGAGAATATTTTTAGGAGAGAGGTTCTCCCTCAGAATGAGAATCCACTTCATTCATGTCATCAACCTGTCTTTACAGGGATCATGCAATAGAAAATCTATTAGATCATGAACACATATCTATCATGATCATCAATATTTCATCAAGAGTTGGACTTGAAAGATCAAGGCAACATGATGATGTGACAACATAATCTTATGATCCTAATAACAATACATCAAGTTAGAGCATTTAATTTCACCGCATGTTATAACCACAGATATTCAAAGATCTTAAACATCAATCTCATAGATATGCCTCTATCATGGCAGTTTCCAATACCATGCATATCATAATTAATAGGACTAAGCTAAATTATTCAACATACCAACAAAGTGCAATCACTCTTTTTCCATGAGCTTTCATCATGCTTATCACAAGCATTATCAATACCATATAAATGAGGCAACATTTTATAAGAGATCCAACAGATCTTATGTTTATCAAGTGTCAAGAATACTATCCAATAGAGTCAGAATCTCAAAATCAAGTTATGTAATTATATCCAAGATTAACAATCACATCAAGTAGTCTTGCAAAATCATGATCAAAACATTCAATGTCAAGTGCACCATTTCATCATAGGAAACATAAATCCCAATCATTCATATGCATGCATAAGCCTTCTAAGAAGTAGACATTCTCAACATATCGTAGGGATTACCTAGCCATCCAATGTTGTAGCTGAAACATACCATTAAAACAATATACCATGCATACTTAGCGGTATTACCTGTGCACCTTCACATAGGAAGCTTGTACTGCTCATGTGCCTCTTTACCTTTTACAGATCTAGTCATCTTTAGCTGTCTTTCTAGATCTAACCATCTTTCCTCTTCCATATCTAGCCATATTTCCTACATTTCCAAATATCCTCAAGGGGGATCCACTCATCACATCTCATCAAAGAGGTTTCAAATATCTAGGTGCTCAAATATACATGTAGGAAGTAACGACTAGACACAATAACCATAGAAATCAGATTCATAAGTTTAAACAAGAGAAAGGTTATAAGTAAATGAATACTTATATTTAATGAGAGATGATCCTCTCCCTCTTGAACCAACCTTCGAGAGCCATCCAATGACCACAAAACAATGATGCCTTCAATCAGAAATTTTATCAATACCCAGCTCAGTTTTCAAATTGATCCAAGTGCTTGAGCATCTCCTCATAGGACATGCGAGGGTTTCACATACCAAATCTCAAGATTATACCATAAACTAGGGTTTCTATCAAACCCTTATTCACTAACGACCTAGGATTTTCCTCATACACTATAATTCTTTTAGGTCTCTTCCATCCTCTGCTTACTTTCATAAAATTGTATCCTCGGGGTGATCTCCATGGATTTTCTTCAACCGACTTTGATACCATGTTAATTTTTCATAAAGAAACATTGTTCTTTACTTTTATAGTTGCATTTCTTTAATAACATGTTAAGTTCACCCCAAATAATTATACTATTATACATATATATATTATTAACCATGAAACTATGCAGAAAGAACAATACCATCATCATCATCATCATAATCTAAGCAGCAGAAATTGAAATATCAAAGGAAGAGAAGCATGAACACATAGAGACACCAGAATTGGTCTGAGACCAAGCCAAAACCCACTATAGGGAAAACCCTTGGAAATTATTCTTCTTAGATAGTCATAAAATGATCCAGAAACAAGAGTATAATGATCCATAGGTACATATATTTACGATGCAGAAAAAAAAAAAAAAAAAATATCATACACACAATAAAACCATACCCATACTTCTGCTTGAAGGAGCATAAATCTGAGAACTGAAATGCACTGACACTGGTTGTAGCAAACTGATGAATACAGATGATATTGAATGAGGACTGTAAATACGTCTTGCAGCGGAAACAAAGAAATCTGATCTACAGATCAACAGATCTATAATACTAAAACACGGATCTGATATATCACCAAGTGATCTCAACTCTGAAGTCCTATATCTAAATCTAGGAGACTGTTAGTGATTTTTCTGACACAACTATGAATGAACGACTGATGTCTGGAAGCACTGCGCAATCAATTGAAGGTGAACCAAATTATTTTCCAAGTAATTCTTTGAGCCGTAGCCTTAGCACACTTAGCTTGCGGCTTTGGGGCTTTGAGCTGCTACCACAACACTCTGTGCCCATGACTCTGCTTTAGATCAACCCGATTTGAATTCTAAGACTTGGTCGTGCCCTTAACAAGCTGAACCATCGACTCTAGAGTCCTTGGAAGCGGGCACAACATATCTAGCCCATGACTTTTCTGACCTAGTCCGCTACCTCATCTCTTCCTACCCGTGACTCTGCTTTGGATCACCCAGATCTGATGCGTGATCACATTTGTGATCCCAACCCATTGCGCAAGCTCCTCTCAATGTACATGTGTGATCTAAGGCATAAAAATGGATGAAACAAACTAATGGACGCAAATCATAGATCACTTGAGTAAGTGTGCAAAATGAGCTTGAGGTCGCCTCGATTTATAACTTTGTGAGGGACCACTTGGGACTTTGACCGAATCAACATGCGGTTAGGCTGATCCATAAAATAATAAATTAATTCATAACTTAAATTCTGCTTAACCAATTAGGGTGATCCATAGGTCGATTTTGATCCTATCTAAAATAGGAATCTAATTAAATCACTATCTTAATCATATGAGTTGTCCAATGTGGAATTTTACCCTAGTTGCAAAAATTAACAATATTGAACCATGCTCTCATACCACCTTGTAACCCACTCCTCCCACATCTACCCACTTACACCCGTTTTCCCGAGTAAACATGAGCTGAGGTTCACTATGATAAGACTCAACCTCCTATATGACCTTAAGGAAATGAAGTCGACAACTTAAGACTTTATTGACTTCCCTTAGGTGCAAAAGGACCTCTAGGAGCAACCCAACCCCTCTAGGTATCCAACCCCTGAGATAAATCTATTTTTCACTATCTTAGGGCCTTAGTTACTCCCTTTCGAAGGCATGCAAGTGATTGTAAGCTTCCAGTCACTCCCATAGGAATGATTTCCAACGAATGTGGAATTTTCTAGTCAGTTCTATGCCAACGACCCTGAATTCTGAGCCACTTTTTCAGGGCTAGGACTTAGGCCTCTGCCTAGAACTCAGTGAAACTTTCAAAAATGATGAGTGAAATAGAAACAAATCTTATAAACAAAAGAATTGAACCAAGACTTGATCCGACCCTTCCCAACAGGGGCTAATGTTTCGTCAAACACATGGTAAACATGCAACCTACAGGTCATGAGTGCATATATGAGCATAATGATCTGAAAAATTATATGAGGCTTAACATGAAGGATCAATTCCTTCTCATAATAGTTGTCATAACACCAGTTAGGTCATACATTCATGGACTAGACATTCATTTGTGTAAATTTAATAAGAGCCATACTTAGATCTGTCATATAAACATGCTTATAACCAACATATAAATAGATAAATAGTAGTGATAGAATAACCATTAAAGCCACAAAACCACAATTAAATTTACTCATAAAAAAACAAGAGAAACTTAGCTCTTATTAATCATATGCATAATCCAACGAGGTTTGGGACTTCCAAGTACCACCCAACCATAGATTTGGCTGAACCACATCTTTCTTTCAACCAATCACCCCCATGCCATATTTCAAGCATGAATGTGGGATCTCATGGGATAAACCAATCCATAAACAACCAAGGGAATCCAAAGGTTAAACCACCTCCACCCTCACCATATATTGTGATCTCACCTAAACTAGTCCCGAGATCACAAAACCAAATCGAGCTTCGATGCCCCATAATTCCTTCACCATCTCTTGAGGAATTTACTTGTCTCCACCCACCTGTTGAGGGCTTCATGGAGAAAACCATCTCCACCCCCAACCCTTGGGATTTTCCTGAGACCACCTCACTTGGATCCAAAACCTTACGGCAATCCAAATCTCAACCATGAATGAATCCCATCACACCATAGTTATCTAGAAATGGAAAGGCAAGTTTAAAACCATTGTCGAAACCCAGTAAAAATCATGCCATTGATAGAAAATAAACCAAATATACAGATGCATATACCATGCATCTCAAAACCCGTTAGGAAATCATACATGTAATCTGTTACTTGCAAGTATTCCCATTGAAGTCGCTTGATCCAACCTTTCCTCGTTTGATCCTTGCTTTCCTTTCCTTTCATTTCCTTTGCTTCCCTTTCCTTTCCTTAGATTGCTTACTTGCTTTCTCTTCTTGGTTATCTTCTCCTCTCTTAAACTAATCCAAAAACCGAATTGACAAATGCTTGTGAATTGGTCCTCATAAGCCTTTTTATTATTGACACCTCTAATTTCTTCATTTTCCTTGAATTTCCTCCTCCCTTTTCTCCTATTTTCCTTTATTTTCATAAATAAATTGCCAATAATGCCTTTTTTCCTTTTCAAATTCTTTGCCATTGCCTTTTCCAATTCCCCTTAGCCATAATAAACAATAAGTGATTCCCATTATGATGTTTTTCCCAACATTTAGCTTGGAATATGTGTCCCATGACCTTGGTCTTATTTTTCCTTGATTAACTTTATTACCGTTGAACTTTTAACGGTTGTTTATAGAACACTCCACATTTTAGACCTCACAAGATAATGATATATATATTTTAAAAATATTTGTTAGAGTCAGATAACGATTAATTGAACATGTGTGTATTACTAAGATATTAGAACCTTTGTGTCTATGGGCCTATAGCTAATTTATATTCATGCTATGTGATACTAGATCACTTCTTTAATATTATGGAGTTATGAGATGGTAATCATGGTCGACTTATTTGATTTCAGCTAATATGAATATGTTTCCCTTGATGATGATATAAATGTACCTTAATCAACTTTCCATACATTATTATGTGTATATATGTATCTTAGTTGAGGGGAACGAAATTATAAGGCCTATGCTTACTTGAGTTTATGAGCTAACTTGCAAATTGTGACTCTAAAATAGTCAACAAATGACAATGTTATTTCACAATTGCAACAGAAAGAGAGTTATTTATTATTTATTATCACGAGATGTTTTGTCTTTACATGTAATTGAGTAAGTGCATCTTGCAGAACACTAGATATTTCCCCAAGAAGTTATTGTATGGGTGTGAATCAATTTTGAGTATAGAGATTATGATGAAGGGTTGGATGTTATGTCAAGGTAGGCACTTAACTTTTCATCCTCTTTCCATTATTTATCCTCCATCCCTTGGGATCATGAGAGTGGATGGGTATAATTAAATGATCTTCCATTAAACATGTGGTTGTAGTCACCAATATAATTTCCATAAGATATATGGGCACAACTAGTCTTGGGAAAGCATGTTAGAAAGTGTAGCAAGAAAGGCTCAATTTGACTTTAGCAAATCAAATTATAACATCAGTACGACAACTTGGAGGCAGTTAAATCTAGTGTTACATGGCTCTTGTCACTTAGTTAGCTCATTAAATTCAAGGTATAGGCTTGGAGTTCAGTCATGCATGTGTTGATTGCTAAATTTTAGCAATATAGTGCAATTATTTTCAGTTGTATTTAGTTAACTAACTTCTAACAATTAATAGAGTCATTTGAAGGTCAGTTGTGCAGTGAGACAACAATCTAACTCATATATCTGTCATTTAACTAACAAATCAACCCAAAATAGCTCCTGCAAGCATGAAATTCGAATTCCTAAGATGGAGTGGAGGAATTAAGGCTAATGTAAAATTATTTGTATACTAGTGGAGTGTACACAATTTTACATGTAGGAAGTTGATAAATTCCTTGGGAATTGCATAAGGAAATAGGGACTTCCCTATTGTTTAGGAGCTCGAATTAGCTCAAATTTGTGCAAGGAAATAGGAAGATGGTGGAGGCATAAAGTGGCTAAGTGTTGGCCAAAGATCCTCAAACAGTAGAGAGAACGTTTATTCTTTAGCAGGTTGTGCTCGGAGCTGTAGCAAAAAATTGCAATGATTTATCTATTCAACTAATTAATGCAAAGGGGCTTAAGGTTTTTTTCCCAGTTGGGTTCCTCTATAAATCACTGCGTGCTTGTGGTTTTTCTTGTTGCATGTTGTTCTAAATTGTAATTTCCATTCCGCGGAATAGTGGAATCAAATTTGTGTCTTCTGATGTTAGTTTGATTTCTTGAGAAGTTGCAATTTCTATCAAATTTATACATGGTATCAAAGCCCTGAAATCACATTAGAACCAACATTTCGAATTTGTCCTCGGGAATTTCAAATTTGCAACTTCAGTGTAGCAGTTTTTCTTTAGATTCGGGAGAATGTCTTTCAACGTAATGAAATTGGAGTATGCCCTGGATGGTAGCTCAAATTTCATAGCCTGGAAGGATGAAATGGAAGTAGTGCTTGATGATAATGGTGTGTTAGAATATGTTAAAACTGACATTGTGAAACCTCGAAAGTTTGATGCATAAAAAATAGCCTAATGGAAGAAGGATGTTGCTAGATCCAGGAGGATCATCCTTGAGAGTGTGAGATACCACATAGTCTCAAAGTTACATGGCAAGGAGACTCTCTTTACTATGTGGAAGAACCTCACTGAGCTATTCGAAAATAGCAGTGATGCCATAAAATTTGGTATGATGAAAATTTTTCGGATTGAAGAAAAAGTGTATGAGGTAGACTTCAGCAATGGGAAGGCATACCTCAATCATTTTTCTTCAAGTCAGATCAAGAATATTAGTTTTAGGATCAAGATCCTCTACAGATTAGAGTAATATACATGTGTATTCTTGAGGAGCAAGGCAAATATTAGAGATGTGGTGGTTGAGAGGGAGCATGATAGAGCTCTCAAGATGGAGCCTAAGCTAGTTGGCCATTGGGCTGACCAATACGATGATGATGATGAGGACCAATTAGATACCTCTAGTAGAAGGAGAGTTTGATCCAAGTGGGAAAAGAGAGAAATTGTAACTATATATCTATGAGTGAGGTGGGGCGATGTAGATCCTTTGTCCCAAAGTTCTAGAAATTTGGGCAAGGTCCACTGAGGTGCCCTCCTCATGGATCGTTACCTTGCTACAGGGGACCATAATATTCAGTAGCAGAAGAATCAATGTCAGTTGGTGTAGTCAGATGCTGAGGAGCACAGAAAAGTGTTGATAGCAGTGCATGAGGCGTAGTTCATAATCAACACCAGTGCAATTTTCCCAGTAGACAGTTGCAAAGACACAATTGATTCAATGTTTTTTTTTATGATTCTTAATTTTAGTTGTTGAAGTAGCAGCAAAAAAAGTGAGACGTAGTGCTACAATACATTCCACAGGTGTTGGATAGGGGTGGTGGAAAATCCCTTTCTTGCTAAGAGGGAGTGTTAGAAAGTGCAACAAGAAATGCTCAATTTGACTTTAGCCTTAGTCAAATTGAGTAAATTGAATTACCACATCAGCAGGACAACTTGGAGGAAATTAACTAGTGTGACATGGCTCTTGTCACTTAGTTAACTCAGTAAATTCAATTTATAGGCTTGGAGTTTAATCATGCATGTGTTGATTTCTAAATTTTAGCAATCTAGTTTAGTTATTTTTAGTTATACTCAGTTAACTGACCTCTAACAATTAATAGAGTTAGTAAAAGGTTGGTTGTGCAATGAGACAACAATCTAACTCAGAGATATGTCATTTAACTGATCAATTAGCCAAAAATAGCTCATGCGTGCAAAAAATTTGAATTCCTAAGTTGGAGTGGAGGAATTAAGACTAGTGCAAATTTTTTTGTATACTAGTGGAGTGTACAAAATTTTGCATGCGTCTAGTTAATCAATTCCTTGGGAATTGTGTAAGGAAATAGTGACTTCCCTATTTTTTACGAGCTTGAATTAGCTCAGATTTGCGCAGAGAAATAGGAAGCTGGTGGAGGCATAAAGTGGCTAAGTGTTGGCCAGAGGTCCTCGATCAATAGAGAGAACAATTATTCTTTTGTAGGTTGTGCTTAGAGTTGGAGCAAACAATTGTAATGGTTTCTCTTTTCAAGTGATTAATGAAAAGAGGCTTAAGGTTTTTTTCCTAGTTGGGTTCCCCTAGAAATCATTGTGTACTTGTGGTTTTTCTTGTTGCGTGTCTATGCATTTTGTTCTAGATTGTGATTTCCATTCCACATAATAGTAGAGTAGAATTTGTGTCTCCCGATTTCAGTTCTATTTCTTGAGCAGTTGCAATTTCTATCAATTTTATACAAAGCAATGTGGAGATTAAATAGAGTTTACAATATTCATATTGTTTGTAATTTCAATATCTCCAATTTTTTAGCATTTTGGAGGAGGAGAAGGAGCAAAGATGCTATCAACAATTGGAGATTTGACAAGATTATCTGTTGGAGACTTTGCCCAAATTATTCTTGCATTTTTGGGCTCACCCAATGGTTATCCATTTTGTAGATTCTCTAATAGGAGGCATGTTTCTTCTTTTCAGATATTCCCTGTGACTCCCTACCTTCTGGGTAGTTTACTCCTTTATGGCCAAGCTCATAAAACAACCTACATTTGAAAGTCATATTCTTTAATCATTATTTTTTGTCAATCTTTAATCCTTACAATCCAACACCATTTGTGTTGAATACCCTTGCTAAGAACTACAATAATGTAGAAACATAAGAATGTGGTGGACATGTCTTCATTTGTATTTAGAATAAGAGTAATGTAAATCCCCAAAACATTCCTAATATGTTAAAGGGAGTTCAAGCTCTATAATTTGAGTGCGAGGATCAAAAGATGAATCCAAATGGGAACCTATTTTATTGATCCGTATTGGATCATTATATTGTTTTTCATCCATCTCGGTGCATTTAGAGAGGAAAAAGTGGAGGAATCAACTCACAGGACAATTTTTACCGGTGAGAGCCAGTTTGGCGAAACAAGGTATGAAACCTTCGAGGAGCATTTTGAGGCACCAAACGACATTTTTGGGGTTAAAAATTTATTTCTTTAGCACATCACATTTTCATGCTATTCCACACACATAGATCTTTCCAATGGCACAAGAAGCGCGTCAATCAGAGTCCGAATGCAAAAGTTCTGCCACTCAGAAAAGTCCTGTTTTCACACCTATAGTTTGGTAGGATGTTGCGTCAACCCCCATTATTCATGGAAAAGGGGCTAGCCACAAGTTTTTTTATGTAAAATACTCTAGAAGCGTCTATATTGTAACTCTAGTTAAGAGTTGGTGTAGTCAAAATTAACCACTAGTAGGCTATCAAGTTGTGTTATAACCAAGAGACTAGGAGGAAGGGGCATTTAATTCTTTCAAGAGCATTTTGTTCCATAACTGAGCAAAGATAGCCATGAGATATAGGAGGTAGATCACACAAAGAGGAATTGTGCACTGTAGCATCCCACGAGCCATAAACATTACTTCTTTGTACCTACAACCATATTTCCAGATACATAAAGAGAGCGAAGCGACCTCACCTTCGTGCTGGGTTTTCTCCCAAAAGGGTTTCGGAGAGAGCATATCTTGTGCCTTATATGTGTGTGTGTGTGAGCTTATTTTGTCGTTCTCTACTTTTATGCATAATTTATATTCGCATGCATGCACTAGTTATAGTTAGATCTACAAATATTAAAGTTTAATAAAACTGTAATAGTGTCAAATTTTAGTATTTTAATATATCATTATCAAATATGTTGTGACAAACTGTCTAGTGGAATATCCATGAAAATTTACGGATCATTTATAGTTACATATTATGGGTTGAATATTGGGTGTCCTGTCTCTATTAGGAGCCCCACTCCACCCGCAAGCCAAGGCCACTACCCATTGTAAATCAGAACCGCACACATTTGAAAACTCTAGTATGAAAAAGCCTCTTGGTAGAGGGTGAATTTTGATCGAGTCTGTGAAAAGAACATGCCATGGCTTCTTGATGTAGCCATTTAAGTGTTTTAGGATTATGAAAAAACCATGAAATCTACATATGAGATTGTGTATGGAGAAAAAAGCTTCAGGATTCCCCGTAGTCATTGGATATAAAATGATCTCTTTCCGCATGCCTCAGCTAGAACAAAAGGAGAAATAGTAGAGGAAGAATCTGAAGATTTCTTTACCTATAGAAGGAGAGGGTTGAGATCCTTAGCCTCCTTGTGTTGAGCTTGAAAAAGAGTGTTTTGGAGACGTGCTTAGATTCAGACCTGTAAAAGGAGAGCTCTGACATCAAGGCGAAGGTTATAACTCCCCTTTCTGATCATTAATAGAATACAACTGGTTTTTAATTTCCATTTTTGTTTGTTATTACGATGAAAAGTCTAATATTCCTTGATATTTTAAATAGATTTCATTCAATATAAGTATTATTTGTTATATCTCGTTCCATATTTTCTTCTGTCTCTTGCCACAGGTATTGATCATAAAAAGGAGCAAGGAACATGATCTGGAGTGAAAGATAAGTGGATGCACTCCAAAGGAACAAGTAATCGACACAAGTTTAAGGTAGGCACTCCTATCATTTGTTTCTAATTTAATACAATATAGGAAAGTAGACACTTGTTTGTCTTGTTTGTTGCTAAACCCACTCTAGGGCTAGAGGGACCGTCTCTGTCCGCAGAGAGGATCTACCTTAACAACAAATTGGTTACTCCACTGGGGAGTTCTTCTAGTGTCTTCCGAACACCTTGAGATTTTGATTTTTCGATCACTTCATCGAATGCCCATTTATCTCTTGATTTTAGCTTCTGTGATTGATTGCAGTTATTAATCTTCTTTTTGAAGTGATAAGACTAGCCTTGTTTGAGCAAACCCTTATATTTTTTGTGTTATTTGTCGATCAACACTGCTCAGTCTCTGACAGAAGCACTGATCGACGTTAGTTTCATTAAAACATAAGCACTTATCCCCTTCCAGCGTTAGATGCAGCCTCATAGGCGCTTTGATTTCTGAGTATGTTTTTTTAGGGTTTCTCTTCATTGATTGCTACTGTGACTTATCCTTCTAGGATTCTTTATCTGCTCAAGATTTCCCTTATTCTCTTCTGTTCAAGTGAATGGATTGCCTTAATTAGCCTATATTTGGTCTCTTTTCTGTTGAATTGTGCATCCCATCACCCTAGGGTTTCTAGATTCTTTATTTCATTTGAACAGTTTCCTGTTTCACTGAATACCAAACATACAGTTGAGTCAGTCTTCTCATTCAGTTTAAACCATTTGGATTTGGTTGTCTTTTGTTTTTCGGTTGATTTTTGTGACTAGATTTTCGAGTGTCCATTATGGGCCCATTTGGTTCTCTCTTTCACCCACAAGCATAGATAACGTTGCTTGCCTTCAACTTGAAAATTTTTCTTTGTGTGTCAATTATTGTGAGAAGGAAAAAATGTTTTGTTTTGAGGAAACGATTTGAAATTTCTCTTTGGTACCTTGATTATTGTGTCTTCTAGAATTTTGAAGAATTTCATTAGAAGGTACTCGAAGCAAGCGATTACATTTGAAGCACATTTTTCATCATTTTTGCATGTTGCTTATATAAAAAAGAAAAAAAAATGCATTCATTTTGCATCTAAAGTGAAAAGTTTCATTTCATTTACTTCTAATGCATTTAGTGAAAAAACTAGGAAAGTGAAAGAGATTTTCGTTTTCGCCTTGGGTTGTGCACATGAAGAAGTATTGAAAATAATTGTCATCTAGTACATTTGCTTGCCCACTACATTGATTATGTGAACCTATTCCTCTAAATTAGTGTAGTTTTTCATTGTAATGAACAATTGTTTTTTTCTTATATCTGCATTTTAGGGATTCAGGTGACATCGGTAAGGCCTTAAAACCGAGACTTAAATTCAAGATAAACTTAAAAATTTATTCAATGAATGTAAGGAGCATTTGGAACTTCACGCAAAACATCTAGAGGTCTAGGCTAGAGACGTTTTCCGACGTCTATAAACTTGGCAGCTGTCGCTAACAACCTGTGTTGCATTAAGGGAGTGAAACCATGTTCCACATACGAAAGTATATAGAACTTGCGACACATATGATAAGTATAAAGGGACGCTCTCACTGAATGGTTACACATTAGAGAGTGCCAACACGGACTTGTGCTCCCCGTACCATCGAGTATATAACAGGAGACCCCACTAGGTTGCTATCATTAGCCACAGGTAACCGAGTATGTCGCCTCTTAAACGTGATACACCGAACACAACATTCAGAAATATTGTCTGCCCGTACTTCTTGGTTTTCCAGGAGGTATTCTGCAGTTCACGGATACTTGGTAAACCCTCTTTCCTAGAACAACACTTTTTGATTTATTTTTGTTTTCAGTTCTAAAATCAATTCCCCACGGTAACATGGTGCACCTGTGAAGTTATTTCTAGGCCACATCATGAGAAACTCCTTATAAATACATTTGTAAAAGCCTTGAATAAATCTCCTCCTTTCCTATTTTGCTACTGAGATAAAGTCATCGTGGCTGAACCATCAAGTTCAGCTTCCCCTTCATCATCTACCATCGCAGGGACATCACCACGAGTCTCTTATGACACTTCACCATCGGTTGGAGCCCAAAGTGTTGAGCTTGCGATTCTTCCAAGTGTTCAACCCCTTGTTACCCGGTCTCCTCCTGATGAGCTAGTAAGCTACGTCTTGTTTCCTCAGAATCCGCAGTTAGTAGAAGTCTCTCCTCAACAACAATATATCCTGTTCGATACACCAAGCATACCTTTGGTGCCTTCACCATGTAGACATCATACTACCACTCATCAATTATTTCCACCTACGGCTTCCGAAGGCGAGGTCTCTTCTCCCCTTGAAGTTTCAAGTTCTCTTAGTGGTGTGGACGAGTCTTTGTATGAAGGGCATCAATTCCCTCATGAGCATTTTCCTTATGGGGAATGAATCCCTCACTCTGTTTCTCATCCATCTACCCAACCATTGATCCCAACTGGTTACAAATCTTTGGGTCACTTAGTTTTTGGTGTTTCAAGTGCCACATCCTTGTACCAAAACACCATTTGGAAAAATACTATGGTGCCTACATCTGGTCTGTTTGTATCTAGCGCATATTCTTCTATCCCTGCTTCAAACTACAGTGGCATCTGTTCCAACACAACCAACTGTATGAATCAGTGGTTTGGCACCTCCCGTTAGTGTACCAACGTCGATTCCATCGATCCTAGCTACCTGGGGGAAGCCAACCCTGTCAAATGTTTCCCAAGATTCAACTCGACTGTTTGTGAGTGGATCACAAACTCACATTTCGGGATCTAGTCAACTTGTTGGTAGTATCCACTTTTATTCTGGATCATCTATTTCGTCTAGGTTAAGCTATGGTTAGTATCAACATGACTTGCAAAGTTAGGTACTTAACCAACAACCCTATTTCCCTCATGGTTCTCAATAGTTGCAGACTCCACTCCTGAATCCGCAAGGGTTTCAAGGTCAGTCTGGGATTCATGTTCCTTTATAGTTAGGGACTTATGTATATCAACAGGGACCTACTTTCTTTCAACAACGACCCTATGTATAACGAGGTCAACCCTTTTTTCAACAAGGACAGCCTTATGTTCAATCCGGTCAACCTTTTGCTTACCAGGGTCAGTTTTATTATGCTCAACAGGGACAACCTTTTGTTCAACAAGGATAACTGTACACTCAGCAAGGACAACCTTTCATTCAACAAGGACAATCCTTATCTCAACAAGGTCAAATATTTGTTCATCTAGGTCAACCCGGGTCTCATGGCCAACCTGGCCAACCTCAACAACATCAATGTACCATGATGAAAAATCCTCAAGGTACCATGATGAAAAATCCTCAAGGTTAGCTTTTGAGTTCACAAGGTCAGCCTCAAGGTACCATGGTGCCAAATCCTCAACAGCCTCAAGGTCAACCTTTGAGTTCACAAGGTCAACCTCAAGGTACTGTGTTGCAAAAAATTCAACAACAGCAAAATCCATATGCTTCTTCCATGATTTATACTCAGCCTGGACCTCAGTGGCTTGCTACAGGTCAATATCCGTTTTTTGGTCCACAACCAGGATATGGTCAAAATCCCTAAGGTTCCAATCCTTATGGGGAAAATCCTTCTAGACAAAAATCGTGGGGGTAATTTCTCCAAACCAGGTTGGAATCCCTAAATGGGCCTTTACCAAAGGCCTATTATGCATTTTAATCTGCAATTTCCTTTTCTTGCAACTTTGGAACTATCCGATGTGTCGAGATTGACCAATGACCCGATTCTCCATAATCCATATTGGGTTCCCGTTCCTACTAAGATTCTAAGCGATTGCCCTAAATTTGAAGGAAAATCTGGAGCAGACCCCCAGGCACATGTACATACCATCTCTGGTGTTCCTCTAATTCCTGGATTGATGACTCCATCCGTCTTCGCCTTTTCCAAAGAACTTTGATTGGTGCCGCTGCAAAATGGTACATCGAGCTTCCTCGTGGAACTTTCCAAGATTTAGATTCTCCAGCTATGGCTTTCCTCATGCACTTCCAGTTACATGTTCGCTATGAAACAATAACTCACCTCCTTACGTCCTTGAAACAAGATACTACCACACACAACTCTGACCACATCCATGAATGGAGACGACGATGACGTATGATCAAATTTGACATTCCTAACCAACTCCTGACTGAATGGTTCACTTAATACGTTGTCAATGAGATAGCCAAGGACATTTCTATGGGGGCATGTGTCACTAAATAACAAGCCATTTCTTGTGCACAATATCCTGATTTGGTTTATTCCTAGTCCGACACGTTATATCAAATCTTGCTAATGCCCCACGTACTTCTATCAATCCTAAAAATTCGAAAGCTTCGATGACACGATTTGTCGACGAAATCATTGGGTCAGTTACCCATACTTCTCGAAAGTCTCCTTCTGCTTCTGCAAAGCAAAAATCCATTTCCTCGTCTGATTTTGTCTCGTAGAATCCTTCGAATCTTGGTAAAACAACGAAAGTTAATGTCGCCCAGTCTACCACGACAAAACTTCCAAAGGTAAAAAGAAAGGAAAAGGAAAATTTTAAACTGATGCCTCGAAACAGGATTCTCCCGAACCCAATACTGATGATGGAACTAAGAGTAAGCCTAAGTACCCTTTCCTAATCTGCGATGACAAATAATATACTAAAGACTATCCCCGACGGGCTGAAGTTAGTATTTTACTCAAAGCAACTCAAGGGACTCCACTTTTCCTCAAAGGACCGTTTCCATCTTAGCAAACTCAAATGCTAGACCAATCCCCATCTTCTTCCTCGTCTAGTTCCCAGGTGTTTATGATGAGTGAGACAACACCCATTTCCCTAGCCACCAGATCCAAAAATTATTCGACTTAGTTGGCGGAGAAAGAAATTGTTGATGCTCCTTCTCCTTCTACTCCACCCACTTCCAGTCCCCTTCACATTGATAGACCTAGTCTCGATCCCATCATCTGACCACCTCCTAAAGGTGTGCTTCAAAAATCCTCTTATAACTCGAATGCTCGAGCTGCTCAACATTATAATATCATTGAGGATTTGGCTCAAGCACCTTCAACTATGTCTACATTTGAGGTTCTTCAAAGCTTCCTTTCACAATGGAAATCACTACTATCCGCAATTGGAGGAATTGATCGAACTGATTCAAATATTATCACTTTCGATCTAGAAAACCACGTTCTGCACCTTCCTCACCTGCTTTCTTTCCTCATTCAGGTCATCATTTATGGGAAAAAAATCCATTGTACCGTCGTAGATGAAGGTTCATCAATACGCATCATGTCCGTATCTTGTTGGAAAGTCGTCGACCCTCCGAGCTCTTAGTCAATCTCCGAACACCTTGGCAACCTTCGATGGAAGAGGTTCCCGTCCTTTCGGTTTTCTCCCTAACTTGCCTATCACTTTGGAAGGAAAAAACGGTCAATCTCAAAGTAGAGGTTGTTGACGCTAATCTCAACTACAATATTCTACTCGGTCGTAGTTGGACCCACGCCATGTCTTGTGTGGTGTCTACTATGTTTCGTGTCCTTCGTTTCCCACATCAAGGGAATATCGTAACTGTCGATCAATTGTCCTTTTTCGCTTCTACTTCCTCAGAAGGAAATGTGCCATATGTGGGGCATACCAACATTGCATGTGAGAGTATGGGAGCAAGTCTTTTTAAAGATTCTACCTTAATGGGTATTTTTTCTCTCCCACCTCCAAATATTGTCCCGATCAATATGATCTCTACTTCGTCTGATCCTTGGATGATTCCTTCTCATGATCAAGTTGATTCCTTTGGTGATGTTATGTTGTTAAGCCTTTTCAAAATCGATTATTTTGAAATTGTCTCAGCTTCGGCCCTCACTTCTAGCCATAATACTCCTAGTATGCACTTAGACGCATATTCTCAATCTCCTTGGCTTGGTTCTTGGGATTCTTATGATCCCTTGAATGAGACATTTCCCACCGACAAAAGTATCATTGAAACCATGTCTCTTGAGGAAAAACCCTGGGACGATACCCATCATCGTTCTTCGTTTCTTCCAAGTTTTGGAGAAATTTCTTCGTGTCTTGAAAGCTTTGCTTCCCATGCACTGACCTGTCCACTTCCGATGCTCGTCTTAACACATGAGGTATTTTCTGAAGTAAACATGGGAAACATCATTGCTACAGGAATTGTTGAGAACATCCACACCAGGGTAACTTGTTCTCCGGATGGTATCAATATTTACACTAGTATTTTTCAAAGTTTCGTGATGTCTTTGGATGGTCGTATGAAGAAATTCCTGGCATCAATCCTAGTATAGTGGTGCACGAGATACCCACTTATCCTCATGTGAAGACTTTTCGTCAACGACTCTGCCTCGTGCATCCTATAAAGGAAGTTGCTATAAAGGGAGAAGTTGAAAAGCTTCTCAAGGCTGGATTCATATATCTAATCCCTTTGACATATTGGGTTTCTAATATCGTCGATGTAACTAAAAAGCAGGGTACTATCCGCGTCTATGTT
Organism: Pinus albicaulis; assembly: GCA_034641835.2. NCBI lineage: Eukaryota > Viridiplantae > Streptophyta > Pinopsida > Pinales > Pinaceae > Pinus > Pinus albicaulis. Next base: position 733,978,941 of record CM076584.1, on the reverse strand, counting down.
GATTACTGTGAAATCAATCGTGCCTGTCCTAAAGATAACTATCCCACTCCTTTCATTGCCCAAATCATTGATGAATGTGCTGGGAGTGAGATTTTTTCTTTCATGGATGGTTTTTCTGGGTACAACTAGATTAATATCCTCCCAGCCGATCAACATAAGATTGCTTTTATCTTTCCATGGGGAACTTTTTCCTACAAGAAGCTCCCTTTCGGCTTAAAAAATGCCGGTGCCACTTTTCAACGAGGGATGTCATATGCCTTTCGTGATATCAAACACATCGTTCAACCATATCTGGATGACTTACCCGCCCATTCAGCTAAGCACCGTGACCATCCTGCTCACCTTCGAGAAATTTTCCTCCATTGTAGACACTATAATATCCGACTTAATCTAGTTGCTTAGTCACGGTGCTTAGCTAAATGGGCGGGTAAGTCATCCGGATATGGTTGAACGATGTGTTTGATATCACGAAAGGCATATGACATCCCTCGTTGAAAAGTGTCTATAATCTAGACACTATAGACAACTGTAGCGGGATGGTCACGTAGCTTAGCCGAATGGGCGGGTAAGTCATCTAGATATGGTTGAACGATGTGTTTGATATCACGAAAGGCATATGACATCCCTCGTTGAAAAGTGGCACCGGCATTTTTTTAATCCGAAAGGGAGCTTCTTGTAGGAAAAAGTTCCCCATGGAAAGATAAAAGCAATCTTATGTTGATCGGCTGGGAGGATATTAATCTAGTTGTACCCAGAAAAACCATCCATGAAAGAAAAAATCTCACTCCCAGCACATTCATCAATGATTTGGGCAATGAAAGGAGTGGGATAGTTATCTTTAGGACAGGCACGATTGATTTCACGGTAATCAACATAGACGCGGATAGTACCCACGATTTTTTAGTTACATCGACGATATTAGAAACCCAATATGTCAAAGGGATTAGATATATGAATCCATCCTTGAGAAGCTTTTCAACTTCTCCCTTTATAACAACTTCCTTTATAGGATGCACGAGGCAGAGTCGTTGACGAAAAGTCTTCGCATGAGGATAAGTGGGTATCTCGTGCACCACTATACTAGGATTGATGCCAGGAATTTCTTCATACGACCATCCAAAGACATCACGAAAATTTGAAAAATACTAGTGTAAATATTGATACCATCCGGAGAACAAGTTACCCTGGTGTGGATGTTCTCAACAATTCCCTGTAGCAATGATGTTTCCCATGTTTACTTCAGAAAAATACCTCATGTGTTAAGACGAGCATCGGAAGTGGTCGAGTCGGTGCATGGGAAGCAAAGCTTTCAAGACACGAAGAAATTTCTCCAAAACTTGGAAGAAACGAAGAACGATGATGGGTATCGTCCCTGTGGTTTTTCCTCAAGAGACATGATTTCAATGATACTTTTTTTCGATGGGAAATGTCTCATTCAAGGGATCATAAGAATCCCAAGAACCAAGCCAAGGAGATTGAGAATATGCGTCTAAGTGCATACTAGGAGTATTATGGCTAGAAGTGAGGGCCGAAGCTGAGACAATTTCAAAATAATTGAGTTTGAAAAGGCTTAACAACATAACATCACCAAAGGAATCAACTTGATCATGAGAAGGAATCATCCAAGGATCGGGACGAAGTAGAGATCATATTGATTGGGACAATATTTGGAGGTGGGAGAGAAAAAATACCCATTAAGGTAGAATCTTTTAAAAAGACTTGCTCCCATACTCTCACATGCAATGTTGGTATGCCCCACATATGGCACATTTCCTTCTGAGGAAGTAGAAGCGAAAAAGGACAATTGATCGACAGTTACGATATTCCCTTGATGTGGGAAACGAAGGACACGAAACATAGTAGACACCACACAAGACATGGCGTGGGTCCAACTACGACTGAGTAGAATATTGTAGTTGAGATTAGCGTCAACAACCTCTACTTTGAGATTGACTGTTTTTCCTTCCAAAGTGATAGGCAAGTTAGGGAGAAAACCGAAAGGACGGGAACCTCTTCCATCGAAGGTTGCCAAGGTGTTCAGAGATTGACTAAGAGTCGGAGGGTCGATGGCTTTCCAACAAGATACAGACATGATGCAGATTGATGAACCTTCATCTACGACGGTCCAATGGATTTTTTTCCCATAAATGATGACCTGAATGAGGAAAGAAAGCAGGTGAGGAAGGTGCAGAACGTGGTTTTCTAGATCGAAAGTGATAATATTTGAATCAGTTCGATCAATTCCTCCAATTGTGGATAGTAGCGATTTCCATTGTGAAAGGAAGCTTTGAAGAACCTCAAATGTAGACATAGTTGAAGGTGCTTGAGCCAAATCCTCAATGATATTATAATGTTGAGCAGCTCGAGCATTCGGGTTATAAGAGGATTTTTGAAGCACACCTTTAGGAGGTGGTTAGATGATGGGATCGGGACTAGGTCTATCAATGTGAAGGGGACTGGAAGTGGGTGGAGTAGAAGGAGAAGGAGCATCAACAATTTCTTTCTCCGCCAACTAAGTCGAATAATTTTTGGATCTGGTGGCTAGGGAAATGGGTGTTGTCTCACTCATCATAAACACCTGGGAACTAGACGAGGAAGAAGATGGGGATTGGTCTAACATTAGATTTTGCTGAGATGGAAACAGTCCTTTGAGGAAAAGTGGAGTCCCTTGAGTTGCTTTGAGTAAAATACTAACTTCAGCCCGTCGGGGATAGTCTTTAGTATATTATTTGTCATCGCAGATTAGGAAAGGGTACTTAGGCTTACTCTTAGTTCCATCATCAGTATTGGGTTCGGGAGAATCCTGTTTCGAGGCATCAGTTTAAAATTTTCCTTTTCCTTTCTTTTTACCTTTGGAAGTTTTGTCGTGGTAGACTGGGCGACATTAACTTCCGTGGTTTTACCAAGATTCGAAGGATTCTACGAGACAAAATCAGACGAGGAAATGGATTTTTGCTTTGTAGAAGCAGAAGGAGACTTTCGAGAAGTATGGGTAACTGACCCAATGATGTCGTCGACAGATCGTGTCATCGAAGCTTTCGAATTTTCAGGATTGGTAGAAGTACGTGGGGCATTAGCAAGATTTGATATAACGTGCCGGACTAGGAATAAACCAAATCAGGATATTGTGCACAAGAAATGGTTTGTTATTTAGTGACACATGCCCCCATAGAAATGTCCTTGGCTATCTCATTGACAACGTATTAAGTGAACCATTCAGTCAGGAGTTGGTTAGGAATGTCAAATTTGATCATACGTCATCGTCGTCTCCATTCATGGATGTGGTCAGAGATGTGTGTGGTAGTATCTTGTTTCAAGGACGTAAGGAGGTGAGTTATTGTTTCATAGCGAACATGTAACTGGAAGTGCGTGAGGAAAGCCATAGCTGGAGAATCTAAATCTTGGAAAGTTCCACGAGGAAGATCGATGTACCATTTTGCAGCGGCACCAATCAAAGTTCTTTGGAAAAGGCGAAGACGGATGGAGTCATCAATCTAGGAATTAGAGGAACACCAGAGATGGTATGTACATGTGCCTGGGGGTCTGCTCCAGATTTTCCTTCAAATTTAGGGCAATCGCTTAGAATCTTAGTAGGAACGGGAACCCAATATGGATTATGGAGAATCGGGTCATTGGTCAATCTCGACACATCGGATAGTTCCAAAGTTGCAAGAAAAGGAAATTGCAGATTAAAATGCATAATAGGCCTTTGGTAAAGGCCCATTTAGGGATTCCAACCTGGTTTGGAGAAATTACCCCCACGATTTTTGTCTAGAAGGATTTTCCCCATAAGGATTGGAACCTTAGGGATTTTGACCATATCCTGGTTGTGGACCAAAAAACGGATATTGACCTGTAGCAAGCCACTGAGGTCCAGGCTGAGTATAAATCATGGAAGAAGCATATGGATTTTGCTGTTGTTGAATTTTTTGCAACACAGTACCTTGAGGTTGACCTTGTGAACTCAAAGGTTGACCTTGAGGCTGTTGAGGATTTGGCACCATGGTACCTTGAGGCTGACCTTGTGAACTCAAAAGCTAACCTTGAGGATTTTTCATCATGGTACCTTGAGGATTTTTCATCATGGTACATTGATGTTGTTGAGGTTGGCCAGGTTGGCCATGAGACCCGGGTTGACCTAGATGAACAAATATTTGACCTTGTTGAGATAAGGATTGTCCTTGTTGAATGAAAGGTTGTCCTTGCTGAGTGTAAAATTATCCTTGTTGAACAAAAGGTTGTTCCTGTTGAGCATAATAAAACTGACCCTGGTAAGCAAAAGGTTGACCGGATTGAACATAAGGCTGTCCTTGTTGAAAAAAGGGTTGACCTCGTTATACATAGGGTCGTTGTTGAAAGAAAGTAGGTCCCTGTTGATATACATAAGTCCCTAACTATAAAGGAACATGAATCCCAGACTGACCTTGAAACCCTTGCGGATTCAGGAGTGGAGTCTGCAACTATTGAGAACCATGAGGGAAATAGGGTTGTTGGTTAAGTACCTAACTTTGCAAGTCATGTTGATACTAACCATAGCTTAACCTAGACGAAATAGATGATCCAGAATAAAAGTGGATACTACCAACAAGTTGACTAGATCCCGAAATGTGAGTTTGTGATCCACTCACAAACAGTCGAGTTGAATCTTGGGAAACATTTGACAGGGTTGGCTTCCCCCAGGTAGCTAGGATCGATGGAATCGACGTTGGTACACTAACGGGAGGTGCCAAACCACTGATTCATACAGTTGGTTGTGTTGGAACAGATGCCACTGTAGTTTGAAGCAGGGATAGAAGAATATGCGCTAGATACAAACAGACCAGATGTAGGCACCATAGTATTTTTCCAAATGGTGTTTTGGTACAAGGATGTGGCACTTGAAACACCAAAAACTAAGTGACCCAAAGATTTGTAACCAGTTGGGATCAATGGTTGGGTAGATGGATGAGAAACAGAGTGAGGGATTCATTCCCCATAAGGAAAATGCTCATGAGGGAATTGATGCCCTTCATACAAAGACTCGTCCACACCACTAAGAGAACTTGAAACTTCAAGGGGAGAAGAGACCTCGCCTTCGGAAGCCGTAGGTGGAAATAATTGATGAGTGGTAGTATGATGTCTACATGGTGAAGGCACCAAAGGTATGCTTGGTGTATCGAACAGGATATATTGTTGTTGAGGAGAGACTTCTACTAACTGCGGATTCTGAGGAAACAAGACGTAGCTTACTAGCTCATCAGGAGGAGACCGGGTAACAAGGGGTTGAACACTTGGAAGAATCGCAAGCTCAACACTTTGGGCTCCAACCGATGGTGAAGTGTCATAAGAGACTCGTGGTGATGTCCCTGCGATGGTAGATGATGAAGGGGAAGCTGAACTTGATGGTTCAGCCACGATGACTTTATCTCAGTAGCAAAATAGGAAAGGAGGAGATTTATTCAAGGCTTTTACAAATGTATTTATAAGGAGTTTCTCATGATGTGGCCTAGAAATAACTTCACAGGTGCACCATGTTACCGTGGGGAATTGATTTTAGAACTGAAAACAAAAATAAATCAAAAAGTGTTGTTCTAGGAAAGAGGGTTTACCAAGTATCCGTGAACTGCAGAATACCTCCTGGAAAACCAAGAAGTACGGGCAGACAATATTTCTGAATGTTGTGTTCGGTGTATCACGTTTAAGAGGCGACATACTCGGTTACCTGTGGCTAATGATAGCAACCTAGTGGGGTCTCCTGTTATATACTCGATGGTACGGGGAGCACAAGTCCGTGTTGGCACTCTCTAATGTGTAACCATTCAGTGAGAGCGTCCCTTTATACTTATCATATGTGTCGCAAGTTCTATATACTTTCGTATGTGGAACATGGTTTCACTCCCTTAATGCAACACAGGTTGTTAGCGACAGCTGCCAAGTTTATAGACGTCGGAAAACGTCTCTAGCCTAGACCTCTAGATGTTTTGCGTGAAGTTCCAAATGCTCCTTACATTCATTGAATAAATTTTTAAGTTTATCTTGAATTTAAGTCTCGGTTTTAAGGCCTTACCGATGTCACCTGAATCCCTAAAATGCAGATATAAGAAAAAAACAATTGTTCATTACAATGAAAAACTACACTAATTTAGAGGAATAGGTTCACATAATCAATGTAGTGGGCAAGAAAATGTACTAGATGACAATTATTTTCAATACTTCTTCATGTGCACAACCCAAGGCGAAAACGAAAATCTCTTTCACTTTCCTAGTTTTTTCACTAAATGCATTAGAGGTAAATGAAATGAAACTTTTCACTTTAGATGCAAAATGAATGCATTTTTTTTTCTTTTTTATATAAGCAACATGCAAAAATGATGAAAAATGTGCTTCAAATGTAATCGCTTGCTTCGAGTACCTTCTAATGAAATTCTTCAAAATTCTAGAAGACACAATAATCAAGGTACCAAAGAGAAATTTCAAATCGTTTCCTCAAAACAAAACATTTTTTCCTTCTCACAATAATTGACACACAAAGAAAAATTTTCAAGTTGAAGGCAAGCAACGTTATCTATGCTTGTGGGTGAAAGAGAGAACCAAATGGGCCCATAATGGACACTCGAAAATCTAGTCACAAAAATAAACCGAAAAACAAAAGACAACCAAATCCAAATGGTTTAAACTGAATGAGAAGACTGACTCAACTGTATGTTTGGTATTCAATGAAACAGGAAACCGTTGAAATGAAATAAAGAATCTAGAAACCCTAGGGTGATGGGATGCACAATTCAACAGAAAAGAGACCAAATATAGGCTAATTAAGGCAATCCATTCACTTGAACAGAAGAGAATAAGGGAAATCTTGAGCAGATAAAGAATCCTAGAAGGATAAGTCACAGTAGCAATCAATGAAGAGAAACCCAAAAAAAACATACTCAGAAATCAAAGCGCCTATGAGGCTGCATCTAGCGCTGGAAGGGGATAAGTGATTCTGTTTTAATGAAACTAACGTCGATCAGTGCTTTTGTCAGAGACTGAGCAGTGTTGATCGACAAATAACACAAAAAATATAAGGGTTTGCTCAAACAAGGCTAGTCTTATCACTTCAAAAAGAAGATTAATAACTGCAATCAATCACAGAAGCTAAAATCAAGAGATAAATGGGCATTTGATGAAGTGATCGAAAAATCAAAATCTCAAGGTGTTCGGAAGACACTAGAAGAACTCCCCAGTGGAGTAACCAATTTGTTGTTAAGGTAGATCCTCTCTGCGGACAGAGATGGTCCTTCTAGCCCTAGAGTGGGTTTAGCAACAAACAAGACAAACAAGTGTCTACTTTCCTATATTGTATTAAATTAGAAACAAATGATAGGAGTGCCTACCTTAAACTTGTGTCGATTACTTGTTCCTTTGGAGTGCATCCACTTATCTTTCACTCCAGATCATGTTCCTTGCTCCTTTTTATGATCAATACCTGTGGCAAGAGACAGAAGAAAATATGGAACGAGATATAACAAATAATACTTATATTGAATGAAATCTATTTAAAATATCAAGGAATATTAGACTTTTCATCGTAATAACAAACAAAAATGGAAATTAAAAACCAGTTGTATTCTATTAATGATCAGAAAGGGGAGTTATAACCTTCGCCTTGATGTCAGAGCTCTCCTTTTACAGGTCTGAATCTAAGCACGTCTCCAAAACACTCTTTTTCAAGCTCAACACAAGGAGGCTAAGGATCTCAACCCTCTCCTTCTATAGGTAAAGAAATCTTCAGATTCTTCCTCTACTATTTCTCCTTTTGTTCTAGCTGAGGCATGCGGAAAGAGATCATTTTATATCCAATGACTACGGGGAATCCTGAAGCTTTTTTCTCCATACACAATCTCATATGTAGATTTCATGGTTTTTTCATAATCCTAAAACACTTAAATGGCTACATCAAGAAGCCATGGCATGTTCTTTTCACAGACTCGATCAAAATTCACCCTCTACCAAGAGGCTTTTTCATACTAGAGTTTTCAAATGTGTGCGGTTCTGATTTACAATGGGTAGTGGCCTTGGCTTGCGGGTGGAGTGGGGCTCCTAATAGAGACAGGACACCCAATATTCAACCCATAATATGTAACTATAAATGATCCATAAATTTTCATGGATATTCCACTAGACAGTTTGTCACAACATATTTGATAATGATATATTAAAATACTAAAATTTGACACTATTACAGTTTTATTAAACTTTAATATTTGTAGATCTAACTATAACTAGTGCATGCATGCGAATATAAATTATGCATAAAAGTAGAGAACGAAAAAATAAGCTCACACACACACACACACATATAAGGCACAAGATATGCTCTCTCCGAAACCCTTTTGGGAGAAAACCCAGCACGAAGGTGAGGTCGCTTCGCTCTCTTTATGTATCTGGAAATATGGTTGTAGGTACAAAGAAGTAATGTTTATGGCTCGTGGGATGCTACAGTGCACAATTCCTCTTTGTGTGATCTACCTCCTATATCTCATGGCTATCTTTGCTCAGTTATGGAACAAAATGCTCTTGAAAGAATTAAATGCCCCTTCCTCCTAGTCTCTTGGTTATAACACAACTTGATAGCCTACTAGTGGTTAATTTTGACTACACCAACTCTTAACTAGAGTTACAATATAGACGCTTCTAGAGTATTTTACATAAAAAAACTTGTGGCTAGCCCCTTTTCCATGAATAATGGGGGTTGACGCAACATCCTACCAAACTATAGGTGTGAAAACAGGACTTTTCTGAGTGGCAGAACTTTTGCATTCGGACTCTGATTGACGCGCTTCTTGTGCCATTGGAAAGATCTATGTGTGTGGAATAGCATGAAAATGTGATGTGCTAAAGAAATAAATTTTTAACCCCAAAAATGTCGTTTGGTGCCTCAAAATGCTCCTCGAAGGTTTCATACCTTGTTTCGCCAAACTGGCTCTCACCGGTAAAAATTGTCCTGTGAGTTGATTCCTCCACTTTTTCCTCTCTAAATGCACCGAGATGGATGAAAAACAATATAATGATCCAATACGGATCAATAAAATAGGTTCCCATTTGGATTCATCTTTTGATCCTCGCACTCAAATTATAGAGCTTGAACTCCCTTTAAGATATTAGGAATGTTTTGGGGATTTACATTACTCTTATTCTAAATATAAATGAAGACATGTCCACCACATTCTTATGTTTCTACATTCTTGTAGTTCTTAGCAAGGGTATTCAACACAAATGGTGTTGGATTGTAAGGATTAAAGATTGACAAAAAATAATGATTAAAGAATATGACTTTCAAATGTAGGTTGTGTTATGAGCTTGGCCATAAAGGAGTAAACTACCCAGAAGGTAGGGAGTCACAGGGAATATCTGAAAAGAAGAAACATGCCTCCTATTAGAGAATCTACAAAATGGATAACCATTGGGTGAGCCCAAAAATGCAAGAATAATTTGGGCAAAGTCTCCAACAGATAATCTTGTCAAATCTCCAATTGTTGATAGCATCTTTGCTCCAATTGGGATGAGGTCGTTCAAAAGTCCTTTGATGCGTTAAAAAATGTTATTGTCAACGCTCCTTTAATGCATACCCCTAATTATCATTGTGATTATTTCCTCTATTATAGTCGCTGCTACCAGCACTATCGATATGGTACTTTTCCAAGATGATGATGATGGCGCTAAACACATTATTTACTACCTCGGCCGCAATCTCATGGATACCAAGAATCGATATTCCCATGTAGATAAATTAGCTTTAGATGCGGTTCACATTGTTCAACATTTTCGACATTAAATTTTACTTCACACGAGTACTGTGACTTCCGATTACAACCCAATGACCTACATTTTGACTCATTAGTTACTGGGGGGAAAGTATTCTAAATGGATTTTCATCCTACAAGAATTTTATTTGGAATTTACTGCTGCAAAATATAAATAATCACTGGTCTTTGCTAAGTTAATATGCTCCCTTCCCTCTGCATTTGTCTCTTCTGGTTTTGACGATTAGATTCTCGATGATACTCTCTTCCTTATCAACACTCTCAAACCTTGGTATGGTGACATCATCGTGTATCTCCAAACTAAAAAATTTCAACCCAAGTTGACCAAAGCTAATCATCGACGCATTCGACATCACTCTCAACCTTATCGCATCGTAGGAGATACTTTGTAGTGCATCAGTGTTGACTCGATTCTTCACCGATGTTTGACTCTTGAAGAGGCTGAGATTGATCTTAATGACTGCCATTCCCGGGCATGTGGCGGTCATATGTCTGGATACGTTACTGCTCAAAAGATCCTTCACGCTGTATACTTCTGACCTTCCATTTTTAAGGATTGTATTCTTATCGTCCACAAATGTCACGCTTGCCAGATTTTCCAACGGAAAATACGTGCCCCACCCACACCCTTATACCTAGTTATTACCGTTGGTCCTTTTGCTAAATGGGGCATTGATTTTATGCCATGTAACCCTCGTTCGGCCGGGGGGCACGACTATATTGTCGTCGTCGTCGATTACTTTACCAAATGGGCTAAGGCAATACCTACATACACCGATGATGGTAAAAATGTGGCTTAATTATTATTCAATCATGTTATAGCCCGGTTTGGAATTCCTCAATCCATCGTCACCGACCATGGCTCCCATTTACGCCATTATATGATGGCTGAGCTGACCACATAGTTGGGTCTGCTTCACGAAAACTCAACTCCATATTACCCTCAATCCAACGACCAAGTTGAAGTTGTCAACAAGGTATTAGTTACCATGCTTCAAAGTACTATTGGGATGCACAAGTCCAATTTGCATCTCATGTTTTTTTCAGCTCTTTGGGCTTACCGAACCTCGAAAAAAAATGCTACTGGATTTAACCCTTTTCAGTTAGTATATAGCCTAGAACTGACTCTACCAATTGAATGCGAAATCCCTTCACTCAAGTTAGCTGTTGAATTACTCCCAAATACCTCACCAGAAGAGGATCGTCTTCTATACCTATAAAGGCTTGACAAAACTTGTCGCTTCGCCGCTTTAGTCATTGAAGCTCGGAAGAAATGAGTCAAAGCCCATTTTGAATAGATAGTTTCCCCATGTGCCTTCTCTGAAGGAGACTTGGTTCTTTTATACAACCAAGCTCACGATAAACTGGGAGCAGGGAAATTCAAACCTATGTGGCACGGGCCATACATTTTCAAACATGTTTTGCAAAAAAGGGCCTATGAATTAATTGACTATGAAGGAAACCCTTTGGATAAGCCCCGAAATGGGATTTACCTCAAAAAGTATTATGTGTAATCTCTTTCGTATATTTACTTTTGTACATTAGTGTGTTTTCATTTTTGTACACTTGGTTTCGTGTGCTTTTGTGAGCCGTTTTCCTGCTTATCTTGTTTTTACTTGGTTTGCAGATGTCTGTGACTCCTTATGTCGGTTTTGCTAACGGTTCTTGTCGTAGCACCCATAACCTATCCTCTACAGCATGGGAAATATATGACCCTAATGGTGAGTTAGTGGATCTACAAGGTATATGTTTAGGTCGTACAACTAACAATATTGCCGAGTATAGTGCAGTCATTGAACTTTTTTCTGAATCCATTACTTTGGAATTAGGGAATTAGTTGTAAACCTTGATTCACAACTTGTCATGCTTCAAATCAATGGGAAATATTCCATCAGAAATCCTCAAATTTTGAGAATGTATCTGCGTGTTCGTATTTTAGAAAGAAATTTTGATTACATCACATATCAACATATTCCAAGACGCATTAATACATTAACATATGCATTGGCTAATCATGTTCTAGATAGACATTTGCGAAACTTGTAAAACAATGAATCATCATGATACATAAAACATGAAAATATAGCGCACACACACACACATATATTTTGAGAATGTTTGAAAAATAGTTCATTACATCATGGTCCCAAAAAAAAAATACATGTGTTCTAGTACACGAATGACTTGTAAGTCTAAAAAAAAATTGCAGAACTAAAACTAAAATAGACTAGTCATCATTATGCTCATGATAACAAGTCACTGCTCTAATGACTCGAGTCAAAAAATGATGAATACGTTCTGAGACCCCCACGTTGTGCCTATGGTAATGACGAAGGATGTCATTGAAGCGGGTATATTCCATAATCCCTCTAGTCAGCTGATCTAGATTCCAGGCTATTTCCTCCGCATTGTTTGCTCCTTCCTCATAAGGAGTAGCCTCAAACTACCTCTCCACTCTTTACGCTATTGGAGAAATCCCATCAGGTCTTTGCGGTCCAACATTTTCAGCATATAAGTTTAAAACATTAGGACACATATTTAAAAAAAAATAAAAAAATAAAAATAAAAAAAAAAACAATAATATACAAAAAACTTTAAAAAAGAAACAAGTTTTACCTCCGTCATCCCAAAAGTTGCTTTCTAGAAGAGGAAGATCTTGGTCGCCTCTGAAATCGGTCCCAGAGTATGGCCAGTCCTCCACCATAATGAGTTGATGCCTCAACCATACAAAAAAGGTTGGTTTCTATGACATATGTTGACCACCTCCCGCGCGAGGCATCAACTCGCTCCATCGAATCATTCGGGTATCTTGCGGTGCTGGTACGACCACTTCTGCCCATTGGAACTGGAACAATGGTACTCGTTCTAAGAAGAACGATACCAGAATCAAACCATATCCAAATTTTTTGAGACAATTATTCTTGCACTTGGTGAGTTGTGTCTTCATATTGGTCAATACCGCTTTTGAACAGTTGAAAATGGTAGGTGCCATACAGTCTATGGCATGCTGAAAGTGAGACTTAGTAGCCTCATGCAAAGCTTGTGTGCCAGCAACACACATAATGGTTTGCAAAATTATCTTCAGAGGGAAGTCTTTTACTGTCCTGATATCAATTTTTTCGCTTGATGACTTACGTGCTTCTGGGCAATGTCTAGCTATTAACATGTCCATGCTTTCTCCCATGACCCGGGTACTAGCTAATTGGATCCGCTCCCCTCTCCGCGATAATCCAATGATAAAATAAATGTCAGATACCTTGATCTCCAACTCTTAGTCACCAATAATAAACATTTCATGACCAATATCCCATATGCTTAAAATATATTGTAGCAATTCTGGTTGTGATCTAAAACTTGGAGCCTGGAAAAACTTCAAGAGACCGCAGTTCCTTAAGGCGTCCAGAGAGGAAGGGTATTGCATGGCCTCACGGTCTTTTGCCTCACGCTCTCTCTCTTTCCACTCAATAACTATTTTTCTAGATGATTTTTTCATGCCAATGACAATCATTTAATCCATCGTCAAATCCTTAAGCATAAAAACTTATTTGCGGTGGTGATTTTGGGATAAAATTTTTGTTTTTCTTACTCGTTGCACTCAGCGTGCCTGTTTTTAAAACACGTGCGTTGATCGGTGCGGTGCCTGTGCAGACAAGCTCGGATCGACGTGAGTCCAAAGATGGTACCCGCATTGATCCTCAACGAAAATAAACTTAAAAAATATCCCCAAAAAACTTGAAATATCCCTTAAATTGTTAAAAGCATGCATCAAATTGAAGAGAGCAGGCATGGCTCTTACCTCATGCAAATGTTTTGGAAAATGACTTCCTGGATTAGTCGCAATCCACTCCTAAAGATCAAGGTAAAATGAGTTAAAAATGCTCCTCCAATGACTTGTAAAAGTAAAATGGTAAAAATGTTTTTACTTCTTGTTTTTATAACTTTTTAAAAGTCATAGTTAGGGTTTCTTATTAATATTTTAATCAAATTTTCCTTGAAAATAGATAATGCATTCATTTTTGTGCAGCGACAGGGTAAAATCTTGACGAATGATGCCAAAACGAGTTTTAGTTTATTACTTTTTGGGACTTGGTAAAAATAAACGAAAAAGTCGCTTTTTGGAGTCTCCTTTATGCTCTTTTTTGACTCTTGAAACATGAAAATATTGCCGAGTACTTGTCGTTTTTAACTCGTTAAATAACACGAAACGTCGTTTACCCCTTTTTTCGGGTTGGGATAAACTATTTACGAAAAGGAATACCTTAGTTAATCATGACCAAGAGGTCCTCTCGAACATTTTTTTCTACCTTTTCGAGTTCGAGAGACAATCTACGAAAAGGGACCTTCATATTTTTATTTTCCGCTTATTTTTCAAACTCTCTAAACATGAAAAAGATGCTGAGTTTTATCTTTGTCAGGCTCGTTAAAACTAAAATACACTGGACTTGTCACCATGACAAGACTGAGTTTCTCCTTCCTAGAGCTCGTGAAATTTACTATGATGGATTCATTCGAAGGATGAACTTATATGGAAAGCATATGATATCCCTTCAAGCTTGTATTAAAAAATAATTGGGGTAATCACCAGAGATGGTGGGGAAAATGGAAGTATTTATCTGTTGTGTCGGCGGTATGTCGCTCTTGAACATGACACATCCTCTGTTTCGTGTTGGGTTTGGGTCATCCTCACTTCTCCACTTACCTTCCTGGGTTTGGGTTATCCATTTTTGCCTCTCATTTGATCTCTGCCACTTTACCATGAACTTTGATCTCGTGTTTTTTCAAAATACTACCAAACTCCGGAGTCGTGTCGCCAATATGTTCAAGATCAGTCTCTTTTGTGGTTCATTCATTACCTGGTTCTCTGTTCCAATCTTGATTCACAATCATCTTGTTTCCTCTGTCTCATGTTGATTATGTGGGATACATCATTTCCCTCCTTCGATAGATCACTTCCTGTTGACTTCAACTCATTATTCGAGAAGCTGATCTAGAGACTCCCTTTCACTACCTTAGAGCTTACATGCCCTAATGACAAGTTCTTCGCATTCGAAAATAGGTTCTCATCGTTGGCCTTCGATCGAGTGATTTCACAAATGTTCGACTTTAGTTCCTTATTCGCATCTCATGTTTTGTGTTGCTGGTACCTTGAGGACCATTGTCATCATTGGTGGTTCCTCTCGCGCATGTTAAGAGTTTACATTGTTGAATGGTAATATAGAAACTTTCTTGCATGTTCGACTTCAACTAAATCATTCGCATGCTCGAATATGTACTTGATTCGGTCATGATGGAGTGCAAGACACTGGGTTGTGTTTTTATAAAGTCTAGGTTGTGCTGCGATATGAGTTATTCATAATTGTATACATGAATCTTTTGGATGGATGGTTGCGACCATACCGTGAGTCCACATTTGTGATCCTTCTTATTTTGGATGGTTTTGCCCATACCATGGATCCATTTACATGATCTGTTTACAGATGGTTGCGTCCATACCTTGTGTTCATGTATTTCTATAAGATATTTCAGTTATGTATGTATCTATATGCTTGATTCACATGTTTTCTGATGACGGTGTCCTAATCCTTGTACGTAATTGTAATGCATTTCAACCCTCACTCTCGTTCTGCCTTCATGTTTTAGGGGCATCTGTTACACAACATTTTTTCATTGTCCTTTTACTCCCTGTTCCTAGATCTTGGAGAACTCATACAGTGGTCCCTGTGTACTTTTCCCATCATGGAGCACATGCCCTTGGATCCCACAAAGCCTGAAGATACATTTCCCTTTGAATAATTTTTGGAGAATATGCCTTAAAATATGCTTTTTTGGAGCGGCGCGACCACCCAGTGTTTCACCAGTGCTTATGGAAAATCCTTAGCTTGTGTTCTGTGCTGATCGGTGCTGGTATGAACCCCATACTCGCACTGATCCACTTCTGGAAGTGTTTTAGAAATGGAAGAGAAGCTTCATGGCCTAGAAGCTTCGAGAGTGGAGGGCTGGAGATTTCTCCTTTGGGTTTCTTGTTCCTACAAAAGAGTAACCACTCAAGGAGATAAGACCTCCTTCCATCTTATAAGTATCCATGTCCCCTCCTCCCATGGATATAAAATGATCCCTTTCCACATGCCTCAGCTACAATAGAAGGAGAAAGAATAGAGGAATAATCTGAAGATTGCTTTAGTTATAGAAGGAGAGAGTTGAGATCCTTATCCTCCTTGTGTTAAGCTTGGAAAAGAGTGTTTTGGAGACGTGCTTGGATTCAGACTCGTCAAAGGAGAGCTCCGACATCAAGGCGAAGGTTGTAACTCCCCTTTTTGATCATCAATAGAATACAACTGGTTTTTACTTTCCATTTTCATTTTTTATTATGATGAAAAGTCCAATATTCCTTGATTTGTTAAATAGATTTCATTCAATATAAGTATTATTTGTTCTATATCGCTCCATATTGTCTTCTGTCTCTTACCATAGGTATTGATTGTAAAAAGGAGCAAGGAACGTGATCTGGAGTGAAATATAAGTGGATGCACTCCAGAGGAATAAGTAATTGGCACAAGTTTAAGGTAGGTACTCCTATCGTTTGTTTCTAATTGAATGTAATCTAGGAAAGTAGACACTTGTTTGTCTTGTTTGTTGCTAGACCCACTCTAGGGCTAGAGGGATCATCTCTGTCTCTAGAGAGGATTTACCTTGACAACAATCATGTCAGTTGTAAGAATTGAAGCTAGGTGGGGAGGATAAAAATCATCTTCCCAACCACCCGAGATATACCCAATTCACTATGGATATAAACACACACATCCAAGGAAGACATCTTAGGAAAACCCGAGGGATCCTTCTCAATTCCTAGTAAATCCAAACTCTAGACTAACCTCATCTAGAAAAATGTGAATTGAACACCTATCAACACATGCATATGCATGTTTATATACATATACATATATATCAACACATATGTGTGTGTGCACACGCACAAAGCACATGATCATTGTATTATTAATATTTTGTTGTGATAAAAAAACAGAGCTTTCCATTATACAATGAGGATATATTATGTAAAAATAAATATAAGGAGTTATTGCACACATAATAGGTGTTAATTACTCTTCTTAGTTGCTATTAAAGTAGGTATATATTTTTTTATTTCAAAATTAAATATGTTCACACTTGGAAATGCCAAATTTTTTTTCCATAATTTTTGTAATGATGTATGGCATTGTATGCTTATTTTAATAATCTGAAAATCAAAGTTGACCTTTTGTTTTTGCTTTCATTTTTTATATATGATAATCAAAAACTAGTTGAGATCACCTTAGTGAAGCCCATTTTAAAAATTGATTGGCCACCCAGTAAACCCTGAGCTCATGCCAACAACTTGTGAGCCAATGCTTAGTATGAAACTTATAACTTAATAAGGCTTGAGTCATAAAAAAAAATACACTCATGAGGAAAGTCCTATTCATAAAAGCTTCTAGCCTTATCACAACAAATGAAACTATCATTTAAAAAAATGAAATTAAGTAAAAAAAAAATCAAATCTACCTCTCTCTCGACCATGTGAACAAACCACCTCAATTTACTTTTTGTTTTTAAATATATCACATTCTAAATTTTTATTCATAATCTCTTGATTTGAACACATATACCTTTTAAGTGTCATGGGTTGCCTAATTAGTTAGGCCGATAGGCCTATGCCTTTCTTTTGAATCAATGCACATGATCTTTTCGTTGACCCTTCTTCTCTTCGACTGACACTTGTACACACATTTTTACGCTACCCGTCTCCCCTGCTCTTGACATTTGTGCACCATATTTATGCTTACAATGAAGTTCCAGGGCATATTCATAGACAAACTTTCCGATTCACTGAAATGTCCACCGGGCACGATGCATAGATCTACCACCGAGGTCATTAATGCATCACATCCTGATGCTGAAACGCCTGGACTCGACGCACCTTTGAATTTTCCATTTTTCCAAGAAAATCAAAGTCAGAGTTGAGAAAAATGAGTTTTAAAATGGAACAGGTGCTTGTGAAAATTGAATTGACCTCACCTTGGACGCGAAGCTCATAATTCCCTTCCTATTCTTGCACAAATTTGAATTAATCTCGTGACAATGGTTCGAAATTCTCGCACATTCAATATAGAGATATTCGTTGGGTATTGATAAACAAATTTGCGTCTACAATTCAGTCAAAGAATGTATCTGGATTAAAAAAGAAAAAAGAAGAAGAAGATAAACTAAACTGACTGCCAGAGGTTATTCAATGGCAATTCTGCGGATTTACAATTCTTTTTCGCATCTTATTGAACCTCAGATTTCTCAAAATATTTACATGTGGAGCCGAGGCGGCAACGATATAATCGCAGGTATGCACTCGTTGGTTATGTAAATTTGTTAGATGTTTTAATGCTATGAAACATGTAATTTATATAATTATAGGCTTTATATTGTGTCATCTCATTCTAAAGAGCAATATTCTGTAAAATTATGTGGATTTATAGTTATTTTTTGCATTTATTCGTCTGTGATTAAATATTTAATTTTCATTGAAAATAAAATAAGTTGCACATAAATACCTGGCATTATGAATTGATGTTGAGAAATATTTGGTGGATGGAATGTTTCTATAAAATTATGTTACTTTTCAATTTTATTTATTTAACTTTATTTAAGCACGCAAGGGTTTACTTTTGAAGCGCAACATGTGGTCTGAATAAAATTGTTTCTGTACAATTATGTGGATTTGAAATTTTTACGCATCTCATTGAGCATCGTTCAACATTTATGAAATATTTTAATTTTCGTTGAAAAGACACAAATTTTGCACACACCTTGATGAAGCGAAATATTTGGGTGAAGGGATGTTGTTATAAAATCCCACACATTTTCGTTTCTTTGCTTTCCATTGAGATTGCACAAAACATTTCTATTTTAGTTGAAAATAGAAAATTTTGTAGAGAAATGGCAGGCACCGTGAGTTGATGGTGTAGTCCATTTACTTATTCTTTTAAATTTTTAAATAAATGTTACAAAATTTGGAATCTTTTTCTCGTCAATTATAACTAACTTATAAAATGCCTCGTAATACTATCTCAAAAGTTTTTGAGTTTTATAATGTTTTGTATTATCTCTTTCAAAGCCGCTTTTAATCCAAGAACTCTCTCGAAAATCTAAATAACTCTTGCATTTCTTTTACTCATCGAAAAGAAAAGGCATATTAAGAAAAAATTAGCTTTTGATTTCATGGGGGAGCTTGCATGGTCATTCCATTATCACATAATAATTTTAAGGAAAATCTATTAAAACATTTGGTTTCTGGTTTTTTTTTTGTGTGTTTATGTTTATACTAAAGGTTTTCCAATGCCAATGATGGGTTTGGCTCGCCATATTCAGCCAATCAAAGATGGTCAATTTCGTCCTCCTTCGCCTAACAATTTTTGACCACGTATCTTGTGTAGCCTAGACGTATCTTGCATAGCCTAGTAATTCTTGCAGCTGGTTGATATCCAAAAAAACAAAAACCACTCTAGAATATTTCTGCCCCTACAACGCAAGAAGGCTGCAACCTAGGACAATGGCATGCATCACATCGACTTCTATGGTGGTTCTCATTAATGGGAAGCCCACTGAATTTTTCAAAATTCACAGGGGGATGAGACAAGGATATGCTCTGTCTCCATTGCTATTTATTCTTGTAATAGACACATTTAGAAAAAGCCTCCAATGAGTGGTCAATGTCAACAATTGGAATAGAAATGAGACAGACAAAGTTACAAATATAAGAATAAGAAAAGGAAATGTTGTCCCATCTACGACAGACAACACAATAGCAAACATGGTTTCTGGTGGTATTCTAGCTGAATAGATCGGGAGACAAAAATCCATTGGATAACTGAATGGAAGAAGGATTACCAAGATGAATAAAACAATTTGGAGAAGGAAGTTCCAACAACGATTGAGCAATGCCATAAATTAATTAAACTGTGCCAATTATGCAATTGTCTTTTGGGCAAAAGACTCTCATAACTCCTAATTGTTTGTTGTCAAACCTTGGTTGTTAGGAGGAGGAGTAGAAGCCAGAGGTGCCTTAGCAACATGTAGAATAAGGGGATCAATAGGAGGGCATGTAGCATGGAAAAAAACAGTGCTCAAAGTAGGCTCCAACACTGGTTGTAGAGAGATAGGTAAGGGATTGAGAGGGGATGGTTCTATTGCAAAAAAAAGTGCATAGGAGGCGAAGATGAAGGTGTTAGAGGAAGAAATGTTATATTATGTATAAACATTAAAACAAACATAAATATAATTTTTATAGTTTTCAATTGGGGTGTGGGTAATAATCAGTTTTAATTAAAGTTGGGATCCAATACATGACTTTTCATATTTAAAGGTTGACCTTACTACTTTTGAAAATGAAAAACATATGGCATACATGTCTACAAATACCTTTCTCATACAACTTTTCCAAATTAACAAACCTATAAGCCTCTCTTTGCAAATCTATAGTAATTGCTAGTTATATTTAAATAAAAAAAAGGAACAACCAATAACCGTGGACACGGAGTAGGAATTGAATGTTGCATGGAACATGATGTGAAAATATTTTTATAATGCAAGGGAGAGACAATATACATGGTGTTGCATTGAGAGAGCTTGTAAGGGAGCAAATAAACACATGGAGCTTGTAAAACTATTTAATATTCGAGACTTAATTATTTTACTCGATATAATAAATGTTAGTGAGTATGTGTACTCTCGTTGCATATTATTACCAATTAAAATGACATGCGTCTACTCCTTTGTTTCATAGTGAACATTTGTCATTCACACGTTTTATTTTACCACTTAAATCAATATTTTGTGGCTTTCGGTACTTGCATGCATTCTTATTTTAGACAAGTGTGGGTTGTTTGGTTGCCAAGACGATGCTCTCGTGTAGGCATGGCTTTCGGTACTTGCATGCATTCTTATTTTAGACAAGTGTGGGTTGTTTGGTTGCCAAGACGATGCTCTCGTGTAGGCATGATTTCGAGGGAAGGGAAATATAAAACTTGCAAAATCACGTTTTGAAGTAGATGATTAGATTAAATAGGGATTTGAGAGATTGGAATATATGAAGATTTCTACAAATTATTCCAACCATGTTAAGATTATCTATCTATGGTAAATTAGCCGAGTGGGAGAGCACCTTACGCTAAACAGAGCAGAGACCAACGAACCAGCCGAGTGCGAGAGCGTTTCATAATAACTGTGAGTAATAGCCTAACCCTATAGTTTGACAACCTCGAAGAAGATGACGAGGGTTTGGACAAACGAACGATGTAGAAATACCTTTTCATTCACAAGCCAATAGGCACAACTTTCTCATTGCATTTTAGCTGGTTCAACTTGATTCTTCCATTTCACATTTTTAGTTGGTTCAGTTTGGATTTGTTTGTTAAGAATTTTTCCGGCACCGCCGTTTCGTTGCTTGTAGGGAATTTCGTCGCACATCTGAATGTGGTTAAAAATGGCAAATGTTAAAAATGGCAAGGAAATATCAGGTTTTGTGGAAACCAATCATTTAGGTCAAGTCAGAATTGCTTCAATAGACAAAACAAGAAATTTGATTTGGCTAAACGCAAAGAAATATCGAGGCATTTTAAGGCGTACGCTTCCTTGCCTCATATGGGAACAAGGACAAAGAAAAAGAAAAAGAAAACAATTCCAGAGAAAGAAAATAAATAAGAGCAACAAAAATAAAGAAGAGTCCACCATTTACAGTCCCACATCCACACCTCTTACTTGGTCATCAGATCTATATGTTGAAGAATTGATGAAGGCCACGACAAGGCTGGAAATTTTTGAAGCCAAAGAACAGAAAAATGACCAAAAAATTTCAGAGATCACATTTGCAAATTGGTGTTTAATGGAATGTAATGAAATTTTAAAAGAACAAGTAACAATGTTGCTAGAGACTCTAGAGATGGGAAAACAAGAATGGCAAAGCATGGAGACAGCTTAGCAAACCATGACAGAATCAAGGGTAGCAAACAAGGATGTGATAATCTCTAAAGAACCTCAGGTAGATGCACAAGTATCTCAACAAACATATCTTTTAAAAGAGAAGACAAAAAAGAAAAATAGGGAAGATGGTCCAAAAGAAATCAAAGATAGAGTTGAACACGCTAATGGTTACATAAGGACAAAGGAAGAAGAAGATGCAAGGGCTCATAGAATATAGGAAAGAGAACATAAAGAAAGAAAAGACAGGGAAACAAACTTTATTATTAGGGGAATAAGAGATTATGGGAGGAATGAAAGCACTCTTGGAAAGGACAAATTTTCCAAGCAAGGAGTGTGGGGAAGATATGTGAAGAGAGGCCTCATCCCATAAAATTCACCATGGCAAGTGTGAAAGACAAACACCATCTCTTGAGCAAAAAGAAACTCTTGAAAGGCTCACACTTCTTCCTAGATGAAGATTTAACCAGCAAACAACAAGAGGAGAGAAGGGAAGAAGTGAAGAAAATTAGGGCAGCAAGAAATGAAGGGAAATGGGCATGGCTGTACAATGGTAATGATCGAAATTTGGATTAGGGGCAAAAATTTGCCAAAAATTCAAATTGCTTAGAATCGAACCAAACTAGAATGACCGGATAAGGCCTGTTGCCAGGAATCCGACGCAATTTGTTTCACTAACAACACAGTTCGTATGAGGAAGATAGAGCCCGCTGTTCGCCATGCCAAACAGGTGAATTTAAAAGAAGAAGAAGGGTCAAACAGGGTCAAAGGCCAAAAATATGGGTTTTCAAAGGCCAATGAGGTGATGGCACTTGTCAATTTCTGAGTGGCTTGAATTTCTGGGCACATGGCACAATTTCATTGGTTTGTGGAGGACCAATTGGGAGCTGACATGTGGCTAGCCTCGAGGTCGCTACGTACCCCCCCCTCAAAGGCCTAAATTTGGTAAGCTGGGTTGAAGTTCATATTTTGAATGGGAATAATTTTTTTTATTATATGGTTGGGCAGAGGTCAGGGTCGAACCCACGACCTCCCCCACACAAGCGCCACACCTTACCACTTTCTCTATGCATTACATCTTAATAACAATGGGGCACAATTTATATTTGTATTTATACAAAGGTTCGGGCGGAGTTAATGGGGGCCATCCCAAACCATAATACCACCCAACTATGACTACAGTGGAGCGCTCCGAATTAAATGCAATTAGTGCATTAAACCCACACTTATTTAACCTTAATCACAGTTTAAAGTGCGCTTATCCATAATGGCAGAATTAGAGCTAAACCTCCATTAAAAATGCACTTATCCCTAATTAATATCCAATTAAAATTTAAGTGCATATTAGCACTAATTGGCAGAGTCTTCTAATTTCGGAGGAACTCCAAATTTGGCAGCATTAACTGGAGTTTTTCCAGATTTGGAGTTTTGCTAGGGAAAACTGAAGAAGCCATAACTTTGGCATATTTCGACGAATTTTCGCTAAAGAAGAGTCATTCCTAGATGATTTTTATGCTCTGAGCATGATGGTGTAGGTTGCAGAGGTGTTGGAGAACTTATGTAAGTGATTTTTCCACTTTTAATATTAAATAAGCTTAGGGCCACCAGGAGAGGAGGCCATCCCTAAATGATCTAAAGACCATTTTCAGAGCTTGAAGATTCTATTTAGAGGTTTTTGGGTCTTCTGAAGACAATGGAGCAGGTTTCAAAGCCATTGGAGTATTGTAGGTTCATTTAATAATATAATTGACCATTAATCTAAAGAGGGCATAGCCAGTTGAAGCAGGTCCATGGAGATGTAGCCTAGGAGGGGTGAACACCGTTATCAACTATTGTGTAATGTGTTTGTTGTGTGATATTTCTCTGCAATTTATTTGTTGTACATGTGTTTTTAACAACTAATTTACTTAAGAAATTTCTTATAAAAGACACTAAAACTTGACACATAAACCCCTTCACAACTTGCTAATTTGAGACGATCCTAAACACATTTTTTTAATACTGACGAGGGAGCTAGCACAAAAAAACTAGTTTTCCCATATTCAGATCAAGTTGGTATCAGAGCACAGTTTAGCTCATTTTATCCAAGGTTAGCTAGAAGAATTAACTATTGGTTTTGTATTTGTGCAATGCAAATTTAACTGTGTGCAAGTTTATGTGTGTGAAGAGAAGGTCAAGATTGAGAGCTCAGTGCTCAAATAACAACAAAGAAGCTTTTTATGCATTGCAAGTGTGATGAAAACTTCATCAAGCATTGTTTCTAGTCAATATTCCTTAGCAAAACTCTTTTATAAAGAGATGTTGCAGAAGCTCTACATCATGAATGATATGGTGCAAAAGATGTATGAATATAAGAGGGAGAGCATTATACTTCAAGAGTAGTTTATTTCCATGAAGGAGGAGAAGC
The DNA here is from genome assembly GCA_034641835.2 of Pinus albicaulis. Taxonomy (NCBI): domain Eukaryota; kingdom Viridiplantae; phylum Streptophyta; class Pinopsida; order Pinales; family Pinaceae; genus Pinus; species Pinus albicaulis. The sequence continues at coordinate 733,954,743 of CM076584.1, read as the reverse complement.
AAGAGCTTCTTGAAAATATCCATGAGATGGAGACTCAACTCCATATTGCAAATGAAAACTTAGCAAATTTTCATGAGATGGAGACTTAACTCCATGATACCAAGGAAACCTTAGCTAAGCATGTGCTTGAAAAGTAGGTATGCAATTCAAGTTTATCTTCTATTTATTCTCAATATGAATGAGTAGGTGCTTTTGAAAGACACACTAGAGGAATAGGGTCCAAATTATTTATGAATATGGGCTATGAAAGTAAAGGATTGGGAAAACATGCACAAGTTGAGCCAATTGTTGTTGACGAAAGACCTAGGTATTTGGGTCTTGGTTATGGACAACATGATGGAGAATGCTGCAAAGCAAAAGAGGCACATGAAGGTGTTCCAAGAAGGAATTTCATTACATATTCATTACCTCAATCTTGTGAAGATTGTGTTCATGAGGAATGCAAAAGTTTTACACCCACTTCGCAAGAAGATGCTCATAAGCATGCAACTTTTGGAAATGGAAAACAAGAGGATGTTGAAATATCTAAAGTCATTGAAGCCATTGTTGGTATTCCGAAGAGAGCCATTACCTCATCAAATTCACCTCCTCAAGAAGGCAAAAATGGTGAATGTTCAAGGTATAAATATGCCTTTAATCAAGTTGCTTTTGATTATGATAAACATGGAAAATTATCACATAAGATTTGGAGAAAATTTACGTGTTCCTTTCGTGGTTTGAATAACCATAATGTTTCAAGGTGTTGGAATAAGTTTTCCATGCACAAGAAACTTTCTAAACAAAGGAGACAAAAAGACAAAGGTCCATTGGATAATGGAAACCATGTTGAAAAGAAGACGCAATTGTTTTGCACACATTGCCATAAGCAGGGTCATCTTGTAGACAAGCGTTGGACTTTGTATCCAACAAGTCATCCACGACATTTGAATAAGGTGGAGAGAGAGATTGGAAATAATGGAAAGGAAGGTTCCATAATTGATGTGGGTCAGGATGATTCACATGGTGAAGTGCAGCTGAAAGAAGAGCCATTGAAGTGGTTTGGTAAGAGATGGTTAGATTTCTTATCCAATTAAGGCCTTGCATGTATTTTGATGATGGATGCATTTATTTTCCAATCGAATGCATTTCTTTTCTCTTGAAATTATGTTGCATGTTTACGCCAGGAAGGTGTTTGAAAGTAGAGTATGTTGAATCACTTAGATGCAACAAAGATGGAAATTTGCACATGATTTTGTTCGACTTGAGAGTCAGTTGTTTGAAGAGGCATGCTTTGTCGACTTGTGTTTGGTTGAGGAGTTTGTACACCAATATGTAAGAGTGCATGGAGATATTCACATGATGTGAAATTTGTTTCTTTGAAGGAGCAAAAGGATATGTCGTCAAGTTATGTTTCTTGCATGATGTGTTTTTCAGATTGATGGTTGTGTTTGTGACAAGATGTCGTAGGATTTTGTGAAGGCCCACTCTTGAGCGAGAGGATCATGATTAGACTTCATTCTCAAATCCTGGCATGAGCAACATGTCAATACTGGAGGATGATGAAATCAAGACGCGGAGAGTGGAAAATATGCCAACAAAGTTTGCAGCCATTGTAGACCATTTTATGTGTTAACGCGAAGAAGTGAAGGAGATGGCGAATGCATTCTTCCAGATGTGGAATTTGGAATCGTGGAGATAAAGGAATGGTCGTTTATTTTCTTGTGATTATTGATATTGGAACTCATTATTGTAGTTCACTCAGGTCGGCTTAACTTGGTAAAGTGGTTTCCAAGGAGAAGCTTGCATCGAATGCATGTTTTTTCAAAGGAGGAACATGATTCTCAGTGGGAAGGCCATCATTTAGATTTCCAAGCACTTAGGGATCGATTTGGTACAACAAGGTGTTTTATCAGCCAACAAGTGTTGGATTGGGTCAACAGAAAAAGGAGAACATTGGTTGAAGTGCCAAGCCATTTGCAAGGCAAGGCATGTTAGTGAACCCAAGTGGTTGTCATGGCAATTTTTCCAAGTAGAATCAAGTTGTTATAACTTGAGAAAGAGAAGAGTATTCAAATATTATGAGATAACCAAATTTTGTGGGTCCAAAAGCCTGTCAGTGGGAAGGAGTGTGTTGAAAATGCAACAAGATGATGGAGCTTAGTGAAATGAAGTCGCCTTCACTAAGTGGGCCCGCAGGCAAATTCTGGCGCAAAGTCTATTTTTAGACTATGTCTATTTTTAGACATATGGAGCATGGTTCCGGGATTCCAGTTTGAGATTCTTGGAGCATTGGTCATGTTGGTAAAAATAGATGAGACTCTATTTTTTAGGTCGAAGAGGTCGAAGGCTATTTTTAGACTGCCTCTCCTAAAAATAGGGAAGTCAAATATTATTTACCCTTAATAATATTTAGACTATAAAATTCAGTTTACTCTCTTGGAGCACTTCAGTTCGAGCTACAGAAGTGGCTCATGCATCTAACAGAGGAATCACGTGGTTCCCAAAGGTTTGATGGCATCATGCATGGTTAACTTCAGTTGGACTTCAGTGGCAGAAGTTTGGAGGAGTTAATGAGACAGATAGTGGAGTTGTGTTCTGTTTATTTTAGTTGAACTAGTTGAGATTAGTTTAACTAGCTAATCAATTAGTTATGAGTGGAGTGAATTAAATATTATTTAATTAATTAATTAGTAACTCATTATTCAACTCAAGAACACATCAGTTCACTACAATGCATGATCAGTTCAGTGGAGACCAGTGAAAGAGGTAGATGAAAGGGTGGAGTTAGCTATCAGTGGCGACATCAGTTGTGCATGAGTTTTGCACCACACTTGGAGGATTTTTCCATGACAATTGCGCAGTCAAGCCAAGGAGATTCGAACCTTGGATCTCTATATAGACAGGCCTGGATTGCGCAATAGAGGAAAGGCAATTGGCGGTGAGTTTTGAACCAGTAACCTGTTCAAAACTGAGCTAGTTTGTGTGTAACTTCATGAGAAAGTACTCAGTACTTGTGAGGAGTATTGTACTGAGTTTGTTACATGATTTCTCCATTATAATATACACAATAGCTGCGGGGTTTTCAGCTATAAGCTTTCCCCATACATACCGTGTTAATGTGTATGATGATTTGATGTGTTATCGCTTGATTTTATTTCCGCATGTTTGATGATCTGAGTTGATCTGAGTGGAAGAGATTATGTGTTGCATATAAATTCGAATTGTATGTGATCAGGATAGTCTCGGTGGATAATTAATCATTATTCAGCAAATTTCTACATGGTATCAAAGCTATTGAAGCAGATATTGATCATCACAGTGATTACAAACTTATTTCGGTAGACAGAGTCTGCATGCGGGCCAGGTAGCCTCCGGATTCATCTTTCTTCGAAAAGTGAAAGGTCTGGTAAATGCCCCTTGCAGTCAATCTCTGTGCTAGAAATAATTTGTTCTCACAGATCTAGAGCGGTTGAGCTTTGAGGTGGAATTCAAAATTTTGCAGCAGTTTTGTTTTTCTTGGTGCCGGTGTTGAAAATGTCTTTCAACGGTTTGCGACTCGAATATGCTCTTGAAGGCAGTTCGAATTATGTTGCATGGAAGGATCGCATGGAGGCAGTATTAGAAGATAATGGTCTCAAGGAGTTCGTAGATACGGATGTCCAAAAGCCCACTGATCCTGCTGAAGTCGATGCATGGCAAAAGAAGATGGCGAAGTGTCGAAGGATCCTGTTGGAGGGTGTCAAGGATCATATTGTATCCAGCCTGCATGGAAAGGCTACTCCATATTTAATGTGGAAAGCTTTGACGGATATATTCCAGAGTAAGAGCGACCAAAGGAAGCTGGCGCTCAAAGATAAGCTCAGGAACATCAAGATGGAGAAGGGCGACAGTATCGCCAAATACCTCACAAAGTTCACTCAATGCAGAGATGAGCTGGGAAGTGTGGGAGTTACTGTCGATGAAGAGGATATGGTCGACCTGGCTCTCCTTGGTCTTCCGAAGGCTTGGCACTCATATCAAGATAGTGTCAATGGTTGGGAGAAGCTGCCGGGATGGGAGCGCCTTTGGGCGGATCTCATGCAGGAGGAGATAAGGAGGACTACTCGAGATGGATCTTCATCAAAGGGAGCTGATGAAGAAAATTGTGCTTTGGTGGCCAAAGCAAAGAAGGGGAAGGGTAAGAAAACCTCTCATTCTGGTGCAAAGGGAAAGAAGCAGGATATGGCGAAAGTGAAGTGTTGTCACTGCCATGATCACGGACATTATGCTACCAATTGTCCAAAGAAGAAGAAGAACAAGCAAGCGGGAAGATCTGCAGATGGAGAAGCTTTGGCTTCACAGTTCGAGCTTGACTTTTCACTGATTGCATGCTTGGTTTCAAGTGTGTTGGGATCGGTATGGTTCTTGGACAACGGTGCGTCATTTCATATGACGGGAGATCGGGAGTTGTTCTCAGATCTGGAGGACAAAGATTTGGGTGTGCACATCGAGATGGGCGATGATGGTAGATACAGTGCGACTGGTATCGGTACCATATCCTTTCAGAGGGAGTATGGTAAACCCTTTGTCCTGAAGGATGTCATGCATGTACCTGGATTGAAGAAGAACCTGATTTCGGTAGCGATGTTGGAGGATAAGGGGTATGATGTGGTCTTCAGCGAAGGAAAAGCCTTCCTACGCAGTAAGACTACTGGTGAGACCCGGAAGATAGGGGTTTGGACCAAGAACCTTTATCAGTTGCAGGTAGATGGCTGCGCAGCTATGGCATGCAAAGCGGGAGAAGTGGTGAGCCGGGATGATGAGGGCGAACTGTGGCACAAGAGATTGGGCCACCTTCACCATGGAGCTTTGAAGATTATGCAGCAGATTTCTACTGGGCTTCCTAAGGGCACTCTTGCGCAGTCAGATCAGTGCAAGGGGTGTACTTTAGGGAAGTATGTGAAAGCCACCTTTCACGAGAAGGATAGTCGCGCCACGACGATCCTTGAGAGAGTTCACACAGACGTGTGTGGTCCTTTCTCAGTTGCTTCGACAACAAAGCACGGGTATTATGTGATCTTTGTTGATGATTTCTCTCGAAAGTGCTGGATCTTCTTCATGCAGAAGAAGAGCGATACATTCGCGAAGTTCTGTGAGTTTAAAGCACTGGTCGAGAAGGAGTCGGGGAAGGAGGTGATTGCTCTAAGGAGTGATAACGGTGGTGAATTCATCTCGGCTGAATTCAAGGAGTTCTGCAGCGCAGAAGGGATTCGGAGAGAGCTCATCGCACCCCATAACCCACGGCAGAACGGGGTGGCTGAGCGGAAGAACAGAACGATCGTGGGTGCTGCACGGGCGATGTTGCATGATCAGGGCCTACCCCTTCACTTGTGGGCTGAGGCATGCAATACATCAGTGTATGTGCAGAACCGTTGTCCTCACAAGGTTATTGGCATGAGTACACCGGAGGAGGCTTATTCTGGCAAGAGGCCTGATATTTCCCATTTGTGGATCTTTGGTTCTCCTGTCTACATGCATGTGACGAAGGATGCGAGAAGGAAGCTGGATCCAACTGCTGAGGTTGGAATATTTGTGGGGTACACTGATACACCTCACAACTATCGGGTGTATATGTCAGACAGTCGAAAGACTGTTGTGCGACGGGATATAAAATTTCAGGAGGAGAAAGCCATGGAGTGTTCGCTTGAGAGGGAGCTACACTTGCATGCAGATGAGGAGCTGTTAGTTCCTAAGGAGGAGCTTCCGGATGTGGATCAGCCACAAGAGGAGGTTCAGGAGGTGGAAGAAACCACCCAGGCAGCGCCAACCATCAGAGGGCGCATGCGCACTACAGAAGCTGAGCGACTGGCTCGGGATGCAGAGAAGGTTGTAGGACCACCTACGGCACAGCGCAGACAGAGACAGTCACCGGATCGGTACACTGGATACATGGCTCTTGTGAGTCAATGTGTTGTGACAGAGCCATCCTCTTTTGAGGAAGCTGTGGAGGAACCCGCATGGGTTGATGCCATGATCGAGGAATATGATTCGATCGTCAGGAACAGTGCATGGGAGATTGTCCCAAGACCGGTGGGAAAATCAGTGGTGGGTTCACGATGGATCTACAAAGTGAAGCAGGCAGCTGACGGGAGTGTGGAGAAGTACAAGGCGAGATTTGTCGCCCATGGCTTTTCACAGATCGAGGGGATTGACTATGAGGAGACTTTTTCACCTGTCGCAAGGTACTCTTCCATACAGACGATCCTTGCTCTCTTAGCGCAGATGGGGTGGCACATTCATCAGATGGATGTGAAGACTGCGTTCCTCAATGGAGTCATTGAGGAGGAGGTGTACATAGAGCAGCCTGAAGGTTTTGAGATCTTCAGCAGTGAGTCGCATGTGTGCCGACTCAAGAGAGCATTGTACGGGCTGAAGCAAGCACCTCATGCTTGGTACACTCGAATAGACAACTACTTCATCGGGCTTGGATTCTCCAAGAGTGAGGCGGATCCAAATCTGTACCAGATTGTGGTGGAGGGGAAGCTGTTGATCATCGTACTGTATGTAGATGATCTGATTTTGACTGGCGATGAGCAGTTAATACTTTCATGCAAGGAGGATCTTGCACGAGAGTTTGAGATGAAGGACTTGGGCATCTTTCATTATTTCCTGGGATTGGAAATTTGGTAGCGCAGCGGAGGACTGTTTGTTTCTCAGGGCAAGTATGCCCGGGAGATTCTGGAGAGGTTCAACATGCAAGGCTGCAAGCCTATTAACACTCCTCTTCCTGGTGGTTGGAGGAAGGAGGATGCTACTTCGGCAGAGGTAGTGGATGCCACTGTCTATCGACAGTTGGTGGGGTCGCTTATGTATTTGGTCAATACACGACCCGATATATGCTATGCAGTTAACCAGCTTTTTCAAGCTATGGTTAGGCCTACCAAGCTCTTTTGGAAGGCAAGCAAGCATGTATTACGCTATATCAGAGGCACATCGGGATATGGTCTATGGTACAGACAGGAGGATGGAGCGAAGCTTTCTGGCTTCACTGATGCAGATTGGGCAGGGAGTCCAACGGTCCAGAAGAGCACTTCTGGAGGAGTTTTCAGCATTGGGTCGACAGCAGTTTCCTGGTACAGCAGGAAGCAGAGATCCGTGGCACTCAGTTCAGCAGAGGCCGAGTACATGGCAGCTAGCTTGGCTTCATGCGAGGCTATTTGGATGAGGAAGATCCTCGCAGGATTGTTCAGGTTGCATTTGGAGCCTACAGTGATCTACTGTGATAACCAGAGTTGCATTAAACTCTCGGCTAATCCAGTATTTCATGATAGGTCCAAACACATCGACATAAGGTACCATCATATCAGAGATTGTGTTCAGCGGAGAATCATGATGCTTTCATATGTTCCCACGGAGGATCAGGATGCCGACATCCTGACGAAAGCGCTCACCAGGAGCAAGTTCGAATTCCACAGAGGCAGGATAGGGGTTGCAGATAATCCATATCTTGCTGAGAGGGAGTGTTGAAAATGCGGCACAGCAAGATGATGGAGCTTAGTGAAATGAAGTCGCCTTCACTAAGTGGGCCCGCAGGCAAATTCTGGCGCAAAGTCTATTTTTAGACTATGTCTATTTTTAGACATATGGAGCATGGTTCGGGGATTCCAGTTTGAGATTCTTGGAGCATTTGTCATGTTGGTAAAAATATATGAGACTCTCTTTTTTAGGTCGAAGATGTCGAAGGCTATTTTTAGACTGCCTCTCCTAAAAATAGGGAAGTCAAATATTATTTACCCTTAATAATATTTGGACTCTAAACTTCAGTTTACTCTCTTGGAGCACTTCAGTTCGAGCTACAGAAGTGGCTCATGCATCTGACAGAGGAATTACACTATTCCTAGGGGTTTGGTGAGCTCATGCATGGTTGACTTCAATTAGGACTTCAGTGGCAGAAGTTTGGTGGAGTTGATGAGACAGTTGGTGGAGTTGTGTTCGGTTTAACTTAGTTGAACTAGTTGAGATTAGTTTAACTAGATAATCAACTAGTAATGAGTGGAGTGAATTAAATATTATTTAATTCATTAATTAGTAACTCATTATTCAACTCAAGAACACATCAGCTCACTACAGTGCATGGACAGTTCAGTGGAGACCAGTGAAAGAGGTAGATGAAAGGGTGGAGTTAGCTATCAGTGGCGACATCAGTTGTGCATGAGATTTGCACCACACTTGGAGGATTTGTCCATGACAATTGCGTAGTCAAGCCAAGGAGATTCGAACCTTGGATCTCTATATAGACAGGCCTGGATTGCGCAATAGAGGCAAGGCAATTGGCGGTGAGTTTTGAACCAGTAACCTGTTCAAAACTAAGCTAGTTTGTGTGTAACTTCATGAGATAGTACTGAGTACTTGTGAGGAGTATTGTACCGAGTTTGTTACATGATTTCTCCATTATAATATACACAATAGCTGCGGGGTTTTCAGCTATAATCTTTCCCCATACATACTGTGTTAATGTGTATGATGAATTGATGTGCTATCGCTTGTTTTATTTCCGCATGTGTGATGATCTGAGTGGAAGAGATTATGTGTTTCATATGAATTCGAATTTATATGTGATCAGGATAATCTCGGTGGATAATTAATCATTATTCAAAGAAATTTCTGCTGCAGTGATCGGAATTCCAGATTATGGGAAAAAATTTCCAAAAAAAATCCCTAGTTCTCGAGAATTGCACAAAACCAAAATGATCGGATAGGGCCCGTCGCCAGGAATCTAGCACAATTCATTTCACTCAAAACGAAGTCCGTATGAGGAAGATAGAGCCTGTTGTTCATCGTGCCAAACAGGAAAATTTAAAAAAAGGGTCAAACAGGGTCAAAGGCCAAAAATTTGGTTTTTAAAGGCCAATGAGGTGATGACACTTGTAAATTTCTGAGTGGCCCGAATTTCTAGGCACATGGCGTAATTTCATTGGTTTGTGGAGGACCAATTGGGAGTGGACACATGGCTCGTGGCTAGTCGTGAGGCCGCCACGTCTCTATAAAAGGCTGAAATTTGGTAAGTTATGTCAAAATGCATATTTTGAATGGACATAAATTTTTTTATTATATGCCTGGGCAAAGGTGAGGGTCGAACCTGCGACCTCCCCCACACAAGTGTCATGCCTTACCACTTGCTCTATGCATTACATCTTAATAACAATGGGGCACGAATTATATTTGTATTCAAACAAAGGTTTGGGTGGAGTTAATGGGGGCCAGTCCAACCCATAATACCACGCAACTATGACCATAGTATAGTGCTTTGAATTAAATGTAATTAGCACATTAAACCCGCACTTATTTAACCTTAATCACAGTTTAAAGTGTGCTTATCCATAATGGCGGAATTAGCACTAAACCTCCATTAAGACTGCACTTATCCCTAATTAATCTCCAGTTAAAATTTAAGTGCATATTAGCACTAATTGGCAGAATCTGCGAATTTCAGAGGAACTCCACATTTGGCGGCATTAACTGGAGTTTGTCCATATTTGGAGGAGTTTTCCTAGGGAAAACTAAAGAAGCCATAACTTTGGCATATTTCAACCAATTTTGGCTCAAGAAGAGTCATTCCTAGATGATTTTGATGCTCTGAGAATGATGGTGTAGGTTCAACAGGCATTGGAGTACTTTTGTAAGTGATTTTTCCACTTTGAATATTAAATAAGCCTAGGGCCACCAAGTGAGGGGGTCATGCCTAAACCATTTGAAGACCATTTTCAGAGCTTGAAGAGTCTATTTTGAGGTTTTTGGGTCTTTGAAGCAATTGGAGCAAAGGTAAAGCCATTGGAGCATCAGGAGGTGCAGTGCCTCAAAGAATTGACCATTAATCTAAAGAGGGTATGGATAGTTGAAGTAGGTCCATGAAGATGTAGCCTAGGAGGGGTGAACTCCGTTATCAACTATTGTGTAATGTGTTTGTTTTGTGTTATTTCTCTGCAATTTATTTGTTATAAATGTGTTTTTAACAACTAATTTACTTAAGAAATTGCTCATAAAATACACTAAAAATTGACACATAAACCCCTTCACAACTTTCTCATTTGAGACGATCCTAAACACATTTTTTTAATAATTATGAGGGAGTTAACACAACAAAACTAGTTTGCCCATATTCAGATCAGGTAAAGCAGTTATTGCAGTATTTGGGACTCAGGACAAAATAGGGTAGCAAGCTGGCAGTGAAGAAAAAACAAAGAATTCGATAATAGGGTGGAAAACAACAAGAGAAACATGGATGAAAAGGGGTGAAGACTCAAATTTGAGTCTTATGTGTCAAACTGCATAGCAGTCAAATCCTACCCAGGTCTACCTAAGTTTAGTTTGTTGGAATTGTAGAGGCTACCCTTAGAGGAGGGGACCTGGGTTAGGGCCTATTGCGAAAGGTAGAGACATAATTTGTTTCACGGAAACTCATGAACATGATGGTTGCAAAACTCTTGTGTTTGACAGTTATTTGAAGTTAGCAGTTTGGAACAAGGCAACAAAAAATGACAAAGGGTATGGGGGAATACTAGTTTTAGTGAAAGAAAAAGAACGCCGTCACATTCAGTTGATGAAAGAAGATGCAAATAAAAAATATTTATGGTTTAAAATATGAGAGAATGAGAATCACAGAAGAATTCCAACACGCTATTTTGCCCCTCAAGTCTAAAAAAAATACAAAATTAAGGGGCTAGACAACAAGGATCTGTATGCAACTTTAAAGCAAGATATTTTCACGTACTCTTAGCAGGGAGAAGTGATTTTAGTGGGCGATTTTAATGCTAGAACAAAAAATCAGCAAGCTAGTATTTTGAGACGCAAAACTCAGAATATCCACAATCTTCATTTTTAGTCTACATTTCAAGTCTAAACCAAGACTCATCTTTGGGACAAACTTTCTAAGAAGAGAAGAAATTAGGGTAAATAAATAGAGGAAAGAAAGAAAGATGATAGGTGAAAAAGCCGACCAGCTCCTAATATTTTAAAAGATTTTAATTAATTAATTAATTATTTTATTTTTTAACCAAATTTAATTCTATTTAGAATTATGACAAATTTAAAATATTATGATTTTATTTATTAATTTTTTGAATTTTTGGTTATAATGCCATATGTTTTCATATTTTAAAAATAATTTTTATTATATATATATATATATATATATATATATATATATATATATATATATAATTCAATTAATATTAGTAATATTTATAATTTTTTGTAAAAATGTTTGATGTTATTAATACTTGGAATTTAAGAAATGATGAAAAAGGATTTTTAGTTATTTTAAATAGATTTATTAAGTTAGTTAATAAAAGGATATGATAAATATATAACCTAGATTATAATGAGATATGATTTATAAGATTAATTCATTCTATATTTATAATGCATTTCATGACTTTTTTTTTTTACCTTTTTTAATTTTTAATTTTTACATGTTAGTAATATTAACTAGGACATTATTAGCAAAGATTATTGTAATAATGTAGAATTAATATTAATAATATTAGACGGGATTAATTCAATTTATTAAGAAGGGGTAATAAGATTTAAGGGAAAGATTTTTATTTTTTAGTTTTTATTAAAAGTATAGACAAGTGATTTAAGTTGAGATTTTAGTGTATTTATTATTTAAAAGAGTTTAGAAGGGTAACAGGGGCATGGGATGGAGAGGGGAAAGGAAATATTGAAAAGAAGGAAAATAGGAGGATAGAGGGAAGGGGGATAGTGCATAGGGAGTAGCATTATAGCGAACGAGATATGATAGGAAATTGTGCTTAAATGGTAAGGAAAATGCAATGCGGGAAGATGGAAATGAGTCCAATCTTAATGAAAAAATAAAAAAGCACCTATCCCTGGAAGGTGAAATCACGCCCCGCATTTATGGTGCCCCAAAAATCCACAAGGATGGTGCTCCTTTGAGACCTATTGTCAACACTATTGGGGCACCAACATATGAATTAGCTAAATTTGTGGTCGGCATCCTCGCCCCTCTCGTCGGTAAAACAAGCTCTTTCATCAAAGACTCCAATCATTATGTTGAATTCATTAAAAAATCTAAGTTGGATCCTGAAGACAAAATTGTAAGTTTTGATGTTGTCCAACTCTTTACTAAAATCCCTTTGGATGAAGCCGTTCAAGTAGTGAAAGAAGTCACGGACCCCCAGACTGCAAAGCTCGCTGAAATATGTCTTCGCTTCGCTTTCTTTACCTTCCAAGGAGAAATATTTGAACAAACAGCTGGAGTTTCTATGGGATCTCCGTTGTTCCCTATAGTGGCCAACCTCTTCATGGAGAAATTTGGAAAGAAATCTCTTGACTCTTACCCATTGAAACCTAAATTTTGGATGAGTTTCATGGATGACACCAGTGTCAATTGGCCACATGGTGAGGAGGAATTAAAAATCTTCCTAGACCACCTTAATAGCATATCCAAAGATATCCAATTTACAATGGAAGTTGAGGAAAACAATTGCATCCTATTCCTTGAAATTCTCCTCTCAAGAAATGAAGATGGATCACTTGGACATAAAGTGTTCAGAAAGAAAGCACACATTGACAATTACTTTCACGCTGATTCACACCACTACCTCGCCTTGAAGACAAGGGTTCTGTTGACTCTTTTTACGCTAGCTTTTATAATATCGGACAATACTCATGTTGAAGAAGAAATTGAATATCTAAGAAAGATTTCATAAACTTGGGATACAGTAATAAAGGCATCAACAAAGCTATTCAAAGAGCCAGATCCGGAAATAAAAGAATTACAACTGATAATTCCTGAACAACAAAAGCATATCTCCCATATATTCAAGGAGTCACTTAGAATATGGCCAAAGTTCTAGCTAAGAAGGACATTAGAGCATCCTTTAAACCTCTAATGACCATCAGAAAAAGGATGAAATCTGTCAAAGATGACCCCGATCATATCCAACAAAAAGGTGTTTACAAAATTAATTATTCGTGCGGAGAATGCTATATTGGAGAAACAGGTAGGACCTTCAAAATAAGGCTTAAAGAACATGGTGTTGATATCAGGCCCGGAAGAATCAAAACCTCAACTTTGGAAGAACACTCCAAAAAAATGTGTCACCACATATGCCTTGAAGATGCCGTGGTCATTGCCAACGAGAAACATCATTTTAAGCGTAAAGTGCGTGAAGCCCTGGAAATCATCAAGCACCCTCACAACCTCAATAGGAATGGAGGTTTAGAAGTTAGCAGGAATGGGATCCATGTTCTTTCTCGCAAATAATCTTTCCCCCCATAGCAGTTTGTCTCCATTGTGTCCACCCTTTCCATCTTTCTACATTGCATTGTCCTTACCATTTAAGCACAATTTCCTATCATATCTCATTCGATATAATGCTCCTCCCTATACACTATCCCCCTCACCTCTATCCTCCTATTTTCCTTCTTTTCAATCTTTCCTTTCCTCTCTCCATCCCATGGCCTTGCTACCCTTCTAAACTCTTTTAAATAATAAATACACTAAAATCTCAACTTAAATCACCTCTCTATACTTTTAATAAAAACTAACAAAATAAAATGCTTTCCTTTAAATCTTATTACCCCTTCTTAATAAATTTCATTAATCCCGTCTAATATTATTAATATTAATTCTACATTATTACAATAATCTTTGCTAATAATGTTTTGGTTAATATTAATAATAAGTAAAAATTAAAAATTAAAAAAGTTAAAAAAGTCATGAAATGCATTATAAATTTAGAATGAATTAATCTTATAAATCATATCTAATTATAATCTAGGTTATATATTTATCATATCCTTTTATTAGCTAACTTAATAAGTCTATTTAAAATAACTAAAAATCTTTTTTCATCATTTCTTAAATTCTAAGTATTAATAACATCAAACATTTTTACAAAAATTTATATATATATATATATATATATATATATATATATATATATATATATATATATATATATATATATATTTATTTATTTATTTATTTTTATTTTTATTTATTTTTTCTGAATTGGTCTACTCCTATTATTGATACAAAAATTACAGAGAGGTATCAGCCTCCGAAGTTCTTGCCCAGTAAAGCGACATTCTGTCAAATACAAAGCATATAACTAACTAGAAATTTCCAAAAACTGGACCTGTAACTCTGTTTAGAGACTGACAAGCATTGAGAAGCCGCCCGCACAGGGGAAACCGGCTGTTAGACATAGGAACATAGATATAGGTGGGAAAAACGAAAGGACCGAGGCCCAACAAAACAAGCCCAAACAGACAAGCAAGAGTCAAAAACCTGTAGATGGAGGCGCCGTCAGGAATCCAGCTAGTCGGATGACTGTTCTTCGATGATGCGACATCCATAGTCTTGGGGATCTTCATACTTCTCCTGGAGATCAACATCGTCCATAGAGCCTCCACACTTGATATTGCTCGGGCCACTAGGGCTGCTTCTGCCAGGAGCCTCACTGCTACAGATGTCTGCCCGCCTCAAGCTGCAGAAAGGAGGAGTGGAATGGATATCTTTACCACCCGGTTCCTTTGGCTCACCCAAAGCCTGGTCATTATCATGTGCAACATCATCATGAATATCAAAGGTGATATTGGCCGTCATGATGGAGTGACAACGAGCACAAGGAAAGCGGATTTGAGCACTGTGAGAATGAACAGGTAGGGAGGATCCTCGGGCAAAAGAGAAATGCTCAAACCTCTGGCCGCGGCCACTCCTAGTGGCAGGATAACGACCTAAGAGGAACTCAGAGGACTGAGAGGTCGAGCCAGAGTTGGAGGAGGAAGGTTGGTGGGCAATCTGCCCACGACTAGCGCCTCTTCTGGACCTCAGACGATGACGAATTATGGGCATTTTGCAATTGGAAATCGAGGCACGATGCGAATCGACAGAGAAAAGGTGGGAGGCACAGACCTCAGAAGAAGGTAGAGGATTAACAGCAGGAGGAGCCGAGTCACAAGAAAAATGCGAAATGGATAGAGGGCTGTGAGTCAGGTGGAGATCCGACATCAAATCGATGCAGCAGAAAAGAGCGCACCTCTTACCAGTGCCAGACCAAGACCAAGGTTCAGCTGCCGCCTTGGAACAACAAGCTCACAGAGGAGGTGGTGAACTGAAACGAGAATGATGCGCCATGATAGAAATGCGGTGAGGCTGTCTTGGGAGGACGCCGTGCGTAAATACAACATTGAATTTGAAAGTAGGGATATTAATGCAGTTATGCGATGTGAGCTGGGTGGCGGTGGCACAAGTCCACACACCATCCCACGGGATCTCACCACACGCCAACGTACCGAGCATCTTAAACACCCGCATCCGGGGAAAAAATTATAAATATTAATAATATTAATTGAATTAATATTAATAAAAAAAATATTTTTAAAATATGAAAACATATGGCATTATTACCAAAATTTTTAAAAAATTAATAAATAAAATCATAATATTTAAATTTGTCATAATTCTAAATATAATTAAATTTGGTTAAAAAACAAAATAAATAAATAAATAAATAATTAATTAAAATATTTTAAAATATTAGGAGTTGGTTGGCTCTTTCACCTCTCATCTTTCTTTCTTTCCTCTATTTATTTACCCTAATTTCTTCTCTTCTTAGCAGGTTTGTCGTGAAAATGAGTCTTGGTTTAGACTCGAAATGTAAACTAAAAATGAAGACTGTGGATATTCCGAGTTTTGCATCTCAAAATCTACACCACATAAACCTCCAAGCTAGTATTCTTTGTTGCAAAGAGGATCATAATCCTCTTTGGCTCACTGAAGTGGAGAATCCCCAATGGGTGATATGTTCAGAAGATGACAAAGTTAGCAATCATTTTGGAGAGGAGTTGCTTACACTGTGTGGTTGTTTCTACTTAATTATTTACAATGGTCTAGACAGATGGGAAAGGTCTGAGAACTTCACTTGCAACACATACAATGGGGCAAGTGACGTTGATTATGTGATTTGTTCACAAATCTTGATAGAAAAGATAGACGAAGTTAAGATTGGAGAGCATAATTGGGACTTAAAATCAGACGATAACCCAATTTATATAAATTTATCATGGGTAGAATAAAGGCGACATAGGAGAAAAACCCAATGCTCTCGGAAATCACTGCCAAGGGGCTAAATTCTTCTAACACAAGAAAATTGTACTAATTTATCAGGAGAAAACTGGTTTCCAAAGCTTCAACAGTCACGAGTTAACAAATATAATTCAAATGGCACTTAAGAAGTGAAAAATTAAAAAAAAAAGGAAATTAGAATCAAATTATTTTCCTGTAAATGCTTGGTTTGATGAGGAATGCAAAATGGCAAGGAGAACCTTGAAAAAGACACGCAAGGAGAATATGAATGTAAAGTTATATAAGCAGATCCTAAAAAGGAAAAAAGATGACTTCATGCAAACAAAGCGAGAAGAGTTAATATATCTAAGGAACAATAGCCCAAAGATTTTCTGGTAGGAACTTCAACCAAGGAAGAAGCAAATCGAAAATAATATTACAACTAATCAATGGTTTGAATATGAAAGACGACTGTATGAGAAAGAATCAAAGGCTGAGCCTCCCCTGGGTCTCAACACAACTACAAAGATCTTCAAGTTACAAGAGGTGGAGATTGGAATTAAGAAGCTGAAAACAGAAAAGGTAAAAGACTTGGTTTAACTTCAAATAGAGTATCGAAAATGGGGAATGAACACTCTTGCACCGCACATCATGGAAATATTTAACAACATCATTTAACAAGGATTCCCAAGGGACTGGACAACTAGCCTAACAATATCCCTTTTTAAAAGTGGAGACGTTAATAATACTTCCAATTATAGAATAATTATGATCAATACTTTGTTTGCAAATATTTTCGGCAGCGTGGTAGAAAATAGAATCAGTAAGTGGGCAGAAGTAAAAGAAAAGAGGGAAAAAGGACAAGCGGGTTTTAGGCCGAAGCATTCTACGGTGGATCATGGCATCACATTGAGTCACATTATTGAAAAGGTTTGGGGGGATAAAGAAGAAGTATTATGTTGTTTTGTTGACTTCAAAAAGGAATTTGACACGATCCCTAGAGATAAGAGTTGGCGTAGAATGGAAGAACTTGAAATTCCTTTGCATTATAAAGCTATTGTCCATAGACTTTATGAAGAGGTGAAAGTAAAAATTAGAACCTCAGCAGGTATTTTAGAAAGCTTTAGAAGTGACATTGTAGTCAAGAAATATTTTCCTCTATCCCCTACTCTTTTTGGTTTATATATTGATAAACTCAAAGAGTGGCTAAATTTGAAAGGTGGGGATGGTGTTTGGTTAGGGGAGTTTTTTATATGTTGATGATATTATATTGATTTCTAAATCGGCCCATGGATTGCAGATGCACTTATATGCCCTTGAGCATTTTTTTAAAGCAGTGGGGATGCAAGTCAATATTAGCAAGACCAAAATAATGATTTTCTCTAATAAAAGGAAGCAGATTCAGCATACACTCTTCTTTGAAGGAAACATTCTTGAAGAATTAAATGAATAAAAATACCTCAGGATTGATTTCAACAAAAAACTTAATTGGGAGGACCACAGAAAGAAGAGAATCTTAGGAGGGTGGAAAACATTATATGCTCTTCAAAACAGATGTAGAGAGGCATAGTTATGGGATTGGAAATCGATTAAAGTGATTTTTGGACTCCTAGTCTGTCCAGTGATTGTATATGGGTGTGAATTATGGGCTAGCAACACCCTTGTCTCAAAATGGAATCAAATTGAGAAAATCCAAAAATGCTTGATCATGAGAAAGTTCAAAATAAAAGGTTTGGTACCTTATGAGATAATTTTGAGTGAAACAGGAGCAACTCCTATCGAATCGATTGCTATGGTGCGGCTCATAAGATATCTAAAAAGAATTGAGCAAATGGGAGTAGGTAGATCGCCAAATATTATTTTCAAGGAAGACATGAGTGAAAGAAAGAAAACATGGATGAGACAAAACTACACATGGATGAAAAAATGGAATATCTACCTCAATTCTTGTCCCACAAATAACAAGGAGCTAAATAATTTTGTTATGAAGAAGTTTTGTAAACAGGTATGGCGAAAATATTTGGGTAGAAAGAAGAAGTACTACATTGAAGAATTCAACCCTACTTATGATCTCCAACAAAAAGAGTACAATGGAGCTAAAATTCTGTGGAGGGAAAAGGTTCTTATATCCCAATTAAGAACCAACTCGTATCAACTTCGGTGTCAAACAGGACGGTGGAAAAGGCCTAAAGAAGCTTGGGAAGAATGAGTGTGTACATTTTTCACGTTTAGGGCAATGGAATCAGAAAAAAGTTTCATTTTGGAATGTGATATGTTCAAAGACATCAGAGAAAGTTATGGGAATATGTTAGCATCAGTTTCTTGGCATTGTCTTTTCAGCGATTGGATTGTTGGAAGGTTGGGCAAGCTCATCATCAATTTGAATAAGAAAAGGATTGAAATGCAAAAAGTGAAAAACAGGGAACTCATAGTCCCATAGACTATTTTTAGTCTCGTGGACTTTAAAATCTCATTTCATTTCATATACAACCAATAAATATGCATTTTATGATTACATTATTTAATGTTGTTGAAAATTTCTGGAAACTTGTGTATTTTGATTGAAGAGTCCGACGTTTCAGATGAACACTTCACCCATTTTCAGGAGGAGGAAGCTTAGCGTAATATAGGAAGAGTGCAGACCTTGAATATATAAATAAGGAAAATTCTAGCCGTTAAAAATTATAACAAAGCCCAAGAAAAATATGAAGATAATTAAATTCAAAATTAAACTTAAGTTATTAGCCGTTAGAAATTTAAGGGAATAAATTGACTAGGTCACGAGTTAAATGAAATTAAGAATTAATTTAATATAAAATAATTAAATAAATTGAACTAGCCGTTAGAGAAATGGAATGAAGTATTGATGATTTAATTACGTCAAATAGATGGATAGATTAAATTTAATTTTTAAAATTATTATTCATTTATAATAAATAAGTTAAGTATTTAAGAGGATTCTGATTAGGGTAATGATAAAATTATAATTGGATTAATTTTTTTATAAATTTAGCAATAAAAAGATTAAAATAGGTAAATTAAAACGACAAAAGTAGAAGATAGGGAGGGGAGATAGAGAAATTTAAAAATTTTAGTTTTAATGGAAGATTTAAATAATCAAATTAGGAACTATGGAAAAAATAACTAAGGAGAAAGATTACAAATAATGATGAAATAATGGGAAATTTTTATGATCACAAATGAAGATGGGGGAAAGGAAAATTAATGTGAGTAAAAATGAAGAGAAGTTAAATAAAGAAGAAGGAGAATAGAGGATTTTATAAAGAGGGGGGGGCAAAGGGGAGAGTAACAAATTAGGAAGGGTTAGACTTGGGAATAGAAGAAGGGTGTCTAGAAGATAGAAAGTGGAGGGTGGGCTTCCAGGAATGACACAATTGATAACCATTGTCGCGGTTAAAGTTATTAGGATTCTTTTCAATTTCGAGGGCTTCCTGAATGACCTGGTTGGAATGAAAGGGAGCTGCTAAGATCTTGGATTTGTCAAAACAAATAAGGTGTTTGGTAGAATATAGAAATTATTGTTATGTAATTATAGAATATAGAAATTAACATTTATTTATTTTGAGAAATGTGGTTTTATTTTGAGCGAGTGTCAACATAATTTTTTAGTAGTTTATACGTTAGCATATTCAATCTTTCAAAAGAATAAAGTTTCATTCAAGTCGTGTTTGATAATTGCAGATAAAGCGATGTGTAAAGTATTAAAAATTTAGTTTGGATCTGTAATTCACTGGTGATTATTTAGTCGCGATCATTCAAATTTAAAAAAAATAAAATAATGAAATGTCTGCATTAATTAATAATGTACACTCATCCAGATATGCAACAAGCACATAAATATAAGCAAAATAATGTCTCATTATATTCATAGAGCAAGCATTACATCTCATAACAATATAATGAATCGACTCTCTTAAGAGGATGAACTAAAAAATCTCCAACTAACACTTGACTAACCAACTCTCAAGACTCTCTTTCATTACAAAATAGTCCTTATATATGTAGGAAAAAAAGGTGGTTAGAATATTCTCAAAGAAACTAAAGACCATGCTAGTTGTAGGAATTTACAGGGTAAGTTCCGTAGATCAAGAACCAAAGGTCACTGCTCACAAAAAGATCACAAATCAGTACACCAGTATAATCACGTGGTTAAAACCCTCAAAGAGGGAAACAATCCATGCCTTGAGCCAATGCGGTCACTCCAGGGAATTTATTAATATAAAAAGAAAAGTTACATATGTTTCTCTCATAAACGGTTACTGGACAAATGACCCTCCATGCTCTTTAAATAGAGATTATGGACCAATCGGGTGTCAAGCCATGGATCAAGTGCCGTTAATACCGAGGTGAGAGATAACCGTCGGATTATAAGTTATAAATGTACATGGTAAAGAAACACACTTTACCTAGTTAAGAATAACTTAGTCTAGCAAGTTATTCTTAACTAGGTAAAGTGTGTTTCTTTACCATGTACATTTGTAACTTATAATCCGACGATCACGATTTGTAGTGATCCGACTGTTATCTCTCACCTCCGTATTAAGGACACTTGATCCGTGGCTTAACACACGATTGGTCCATAATCTCTATTTAAAAATCTTTTTTGAGGGCCACGTCCGTTGTTGATCAAAATCCAAAGCTGGTTTGACTGCATGCGAATGCTGTTTTGGAGATATACTATTTTTGTACATTTTTAGGCTTGGAGAACTGCTCGGTTGTGTTCAGAGCATCTGTTATAGTGAGGAATGCCTTTCGTTTCATGCGAAAATGTTTCTGGCTGCCCAAGTTATATCAGTTTAGATCTGGAGGTACATAGCATCTATTTTGCAGTTATATTTGTTAATAGTTCCCCCCCCCCCCCTTTTTTTTTATTATTATCGGTATTAAGGTTTTATTTATTTGCCGGATCTATACCCTCTTCTTTGTGTATGCTCTTTGCTGTGTGCTCCGTGCAATTTTGGCAAATCAGAAACAGGAAAAAGAGATTTTTTTTGCTACATATACTCTTTCCCCACGTCTTTGTGTGATCTCAGGAAATCAGAAATAGTGAAAAAAGTGATAGTTGCCAGTAAGGCTAACCGAAAATCTAACATTTTGCCGTAAGGTTTTGCATTTCGTTTTTTTTGCTTGGTTTTTGTGTATTTTTGTGCAGGAAAAGGCACGCATACCGAAGAGTAAAAAAAAAAAAAAAAAAAAAACAAACAAACAAACAAACAAACAAACAAACAAACAAACAAACAAACAAACAAACAAACAAACAAACCCCCCCTTTCCTCCTTTCATATAATAACGTGATCCTTTTACTATCTCACTTGGTGAGGGGTTAATTTATGATAATAAAGGTCTTGGGTTCAAGTCTCCTTCTCAAGCTTCTTTTGTAAAAAGTTTTTTTTCAAAGGGGCGGAATTTAAAAAAAAAAAAGCCACACTTCATCCCGTTTTCGTAACTATTCGGCATCTACAACTCATATTTTTTAAAAGGCATAACTTCTTCATCTGGAAGCCGTTTTTCGAGCCGTTTTTTTTGAAACGGTCTAATTTTTCGAGATCTTTCCATTGGATTAGTTATTTTCAAATTTTCTCAGCTTAATTTATTTAAAAAAAAATGGAAAGTGCATGCCCGGTTATTCTTAACATCACCAATTATTTCCAATGGCTACCTCACATGGTAGATATACTTAGAAGTAAAGGGCTTTATAGAATAGCCATAGGTCAAGAAACTAAACCTTTCTATGATGATAAAGTTCCTAAATGGGAAAATAAACAAGATCAAGCACGAGGGTTGATAGGAATGTCCATTGCTCAAGATCTTCAATTTCACATCCTTGACATTGACACCCCTGATAAAGCCCTAGAAAAGCTAAATAATGTTTTTGGCATTCAAAATCAAATCAAGGCCTACCATCTTGAAAATGAGTTGCTTACTTTGGACCCTAATAATTTCTCCTCTATTGAATACTTTTTTTCCAAATTCAAGACCCTTAGACTTCTTTTAGAAGGGTGTAAGGTCAAAAAGGAAGATGGTAGCCTCATATATTGCATTCTTGCTAAGCTTGGTCCTACATACTCTGTATTTGTTTCCACCTTCCATTCCACCAGAGAAGCCATCATTTCTTCAGGAACCACCTACAAGAATCCCTCTTTTGATGCCTTTTGTGATTCTTTGATAAGAGAACAAGAAAAACTTTTACACCTTGGTCTTATCACTACTGGAAACACTTCTAAGAAAGCCTTAGCAGCCCAACAACAACCATATCAAAATAATCCCAAGAAGCAGTATCCTAAAAAATATGGTCCTAAACCAAACAAGGGCCCTAAGCAATTTCAGCCGCAAACTGAAAAATCAAATCACCAAAATAATAAGGCAAATCAAAACAAAGGGAAGAAAACAGATAGACATTGCAACTTTTGCAATCGGGATGGCCATATAGAGTCCAAATGTTTTAAGAAGATGGAAGCCTTAGAAGCAGCAATGAAGAAGCACAACATCAATTTGGAGCACTCTTCACCTTCATCTTCAGGCATGGCACTTTCTACTTGTGGTTGTCAAGCATCAAGATTTGGTTATGCATTAAATGTATCTTCTTCTTCTCCTTCTCATGAGTGGCTCATTGATTCTGGAGCTTCTTACCACATCGCTAAAAATAAATCCATGTTTTCTTCTTTAAATGATTGTAACACCAAACATATTTATGTTGGTGATGATAGATCTCTTAGTGTTGTAGGATCTGGAACCATTCATCTAGATAATGGTCAGTTTAATGATGTACTATGTTTTCCTACCTTGTCATGCAACCTTCTATCTATTTATCAGATAACTCATTCAGGTGAAGGGAAAATAGTATAATTCTCACCTCATGATGTTGTAATCAAGGACCTCAAATATCCTAAACATATTTTAGCTACTGGCATTGCTAATGATTCCACAAGGTTGTATAAGTTTGACGACTTTGGGTCATCATCTCTTCCCTCAGTTTTTGTTGCTCATAATGATGATGTGAGCAAACTTTGGCATGAGTGATTTGGTCACTTAAAATATCGCTCTCTTCAAACTATATGTAAGGAAAATATGGAGACGGGCCTTCCTATGGTATCTTGCCGAGATGGTGTTTTCTCTGGATGTGTACTTGGAAAACATCATCGGGAAAATTTTGACAAACGTGCCTCTTGGCACGCTTCAACCCCTTTGCAGCTTGTGCACAGTGATTTATGTGGTCCTCTTCCTGTTGTTTCTTTCTCTGGTTGCAAGTACTTCTTAACTTTCATTGATGATTTTTCCAGACGCACTTGGGTATATTTCTTAAAACTCAAGAGTGAAGTTTTTAACATGTTCTTGGCCTTCAAGGCCTTTGTTGAGAAACAATCTGGACATCAAATTCTTAAGTCAAGATCAGACAATGGTGGAGAATATGTTAACAAAAAATTTATCAACTTCTACACTGAGCATGGCATTCAATTGCAACATACTGTTCCATATACCCCACAACAAAATGGTGTAGCTGAAAGGAAGAATTGCACCTTAAAAGATATGGCTAATTGTATGCTTCAATCTAAAGGACTTGGTCTCAATTTTTGGGCAGAAGCCATTAACTGTGCAAATTACATAGTAAATCACATTCCTACTAAGGTTTTAAAGAATATAACTCCATAAGAATCTTGGAGCTCAATCAAACCAGATGTAAGTCACTTTTGTGTTTTTGGAAGTGATGCTTGGGCCCATATTCTAGATGCAGAACATAAAGCCTTAGAACCTAAGAGTGAAGAATGTATTTTTGTTGGATACTATGAAGATGTCAAAGGATATAGACTTCTTCAACCAAAATCCAAAAATATAATCATTAGAAGAGATGTAAAGTTTGATGAAAATATATCGGCCTGCGAGCCTAGTTCGGTGAGTGTGCCACCTTTGGCCTACGAGCCTGATTCAGCATATGTGCCACCTCTCTCTCTCTCTTCTATTTTTAATAGCATTCCTTCTAGTTCAGATGATGATAGCAAGGATGAAAATCCTTCTCCAGCTTATGAAATTGTTCCTTATAGTCCACTGCTTCCAAGATGGGTCTGCTCTACTTGGGATGCAACAGGTTCTCTTGCAGGTGACCGTGCCGATCGATGACGTACACATTCTTAGTTCGAAAGAGCCTCTTCCTTATTGGCTCAAGTTCCATAAAAAATTTATCCAGAAACCTTTGAAGAAGCCTCCAGTCATCCAGATTGGGATGAAGCTATGAATGAAGAGTATCGTTCCTTATTAGCAAACAATACTTGGGATCTTGTTCCTCTTCCAAAAGGAAGAAAACTTGTCAGATGCAGATGGGTTTACAAAACAAAGTTTGGACCAAATGGAAAAGTGGATAGACATAAAGCTCGTCTTGTCACTAAAGGTTTTTCACAAGTTGAAGGCATTAACTATACTGAAACCTTCTCCCCTATTGCCAAAATGAATTCTATCCGCCTTGTTCTTTCCCTTGCTGCCTCCTTTAAATGGGAAGTCCATCAGATGGATGTTAAATCCGCCTTCGTACATGGATATTTGCATGAAGAAATCTACATGGAACAACCCCCTGGCTTTATCCAAAAATATTCCAGCCTTTTTTGTCGCCTTAGGAAGTCTCTCTTTGGTCTCAAACAAGCTCCTCGGGCTTGGTATGCCAAAATTGATAGATTTATCTTAGATAATGGATTTTCTAGGTGTCATTATAACAACACTGTCTACACCAAGAAAGTGGGTAATTTCTTCACCATCCTTGTTCTTTATGTTGATGATCTTATCCTTACTAGTAGTGATCCAAACCATATAAACCATGTGAAGTATAGCCTCAAAAATAAGTTTGAAATGACAGACTTAGGACACTTGCATTATTTCCTTGGTCTTCAAGTCTTGCAATCCAAGGAAGGCATTACCCTCTCTCAGTCCAAGTATGCCTGTGATCTTCTACACCACTTTCACATGGAAGATTGTAAGCCAACCCCTTCTCCCTTTCAGTCTAGAGTCAAGCTTTCAGTCACTTGTACTACCCCTGAAGTTGATGCTACCTTATATCATCAACTTGTTGGTAAACTTCTGTATCTAACCCATACCCGTCCTGACCTTTCCTTTGCCGTTGGTCTTGTCACTCGGTTTATGCACCAACCTCATGAAAGTCACTGGAAAGCAGCTAAAAGAATACTTCGATATATTCGAGGTACGGTTCAGTTCGGGATTCATTACAGTGCAGGAGCATCTCCCTTGTTGATTGGTTTCATTGATTCTGATTGGGTTGGTGACCTTGATCATTGGAAGTCCACTGCAGGATATGTATTCACTCTTGGTTCAGGACCTATTACTTGGTCTTGTAAGAAACAAAGTGCCATCTCCCTTTCTTCAGCAAAAGCAGAGTATCGTGGTGCAATTGAAGCCAGCAAGGAAGCCATGTGGCTTCGTCAGATCCTGTCTGAATTTGGTCTTCATCAGCAGCATCCAACTACACTTTGGTGTGATAATCAAAGTGCCATTCAGCTATGTAAAGATCCAATTCAGCATCAGCGTATGAAACACATTGAACTCCACATACACTTCATCAGAAAGCTCATTCATGATCGTGTTCTTGAAGTGCAGTATTGTCCAACCAATGATCAAGTAGTCGATATCTTTACAAAGGCTCTCACAGAAGCAAAGTTTACCAAACTTCGATCCATGCTTGGAGTTCAGGAAAGTTATCATTAAGGGGGGATAGGCTCTAATGCCTCCTTCCTTCTCCTATTGTGTCACCTTTGTAAATCCTTCAATCCTATCCCAATTTGTTCTTAAGGGGGGATGTTAGGATATTTCGACACATAGGAAAAAGGCTCCTTTTGTGTCACCTTTGTAAATCCTTCAATCCTATCCCAAGTTGTTCTTAAGGGGGGATGTTAGGATATTCCGACACATAGGAAATAGTTAAGAATAACTTAGTCTTGTGTAGAGTTAGGTAAAGTGTGTTTCTTTACCATGTACATTTGTAACTTATAATTCGACGGTCACGATTTGTAGTGATCCGACAGTTATCTCTCACCTCGGTATTAATGGCACTTGATCCATGGCTTAACACCCGATTGGTCCATAATATCTATTTAAAGAGCATGGAGGGTCATTTGTCTGGTAACCGTTTATGAGAGAAACATATGTAACTTTTCTTTTTATATTAATAAATTCACTAAAGTGGCCGCGTTGGCTTAGGGAGTGGAATGTTTCCCTCTTTGAGGGTTTTAACCACGTGATTATATTGGTGTACTGATTTGTGATCTGTTTGTGAGCGGTGACCTTTGGTTCTTGATCTACGGAACTTACCCTGTAAATTCCTACACTAGTTTTATTGTACTTATACAAAAGGTCTACTCCTTTTTGAAAATGCACAAAGGGTCGAGAGACTATTTGTAGAGGTTTATGATATTAGTCCCATTAGTTCATGTGATCAAACTTTTGTGATTTCACATACTCAAACTTCTATGGCTTCATGTCTTCTATGGATTGTATTTTGTTGAACACTACTTTGCACCAGTACTTAGTCAAAACTGGGCCACAAAAATTCCTAGATCACACCTTTCAAATCATCCTTGAGTTGGATCTTATACCTTGCTCCTCAAAAGCAACCTCAAGTTCAAGGAGTTCTCCAATACCAGTGTTCTTAAACCTACTAAATTCATTAAACACAGGGTTCCAAGTGGTGATAACCTTCTATATTTCTAGGCACACTATGTTGTAGAGATGTTTGCCATGACTTTCACAACTTATATTATCTACATCAATACATCCAACTTGGTGTTAGCCCTTTGCTTAATTTATAGTTATCACAAATTGAGATTGCGTTTCCTCCTCAACTCCCTCACCATAGTCCCGAGCTTCTTCATTCCATCCTTGAGAGCATCTTACCTCATATTTATGCCCTATACTTCCTTGTCATTATTATTCAACTTGATGGGTTCAACATATACCTTGTCATACTACTCCTTTAGTCTCTTGATTTATTTTTGAATATTTTCCTTATGTTATTCCAGGACATCTCCATGATTTCCAGACTTAGCCCACAAGCCATGGCACCTTAGATGTTGCAGCTCCAAATTCTTTGTATAAGCATGGGTTATGGCAATAATAGGATCAATATTATTGGGTGTGTGTTATATTATTTCCACAACTAGTCCCACGCGAGGGGGGGTCACAGGTGGGGCAACAGACCTCCTTTGTCATGGGGTTAGCAGAGGGGCGGTAGCCCCCTTGCACAAGGTCCGGGACAACGCCCTGAGGATTTTTTTTTTTTTTTTTTTTTTTTAATTAATTAATGCAGGCCCAATAATAGTTGGGTGAACCCAAGGATGAGGGGCAGACCTACCCATGGTTTCTTACATGGGATTTTCACATGATGGTTTTCTGCCCATGGTATTTTGTAGATCCGATCAAGGGAACTACAGTTATGTTCTAATCTAGGGTTAGTCTATTGGGGTTTGTGAATGCTTCGACATGTATATAAATGTATTTTAACACTGAAAGGAATATAATGAAAAATCAATCTGGTAATCCCGGTTTTAGGATCCAGGGGAAAATCTTTGTGAATATATGTTTTATGTTCTCGCCATTATTATTATTTTTTTTTTTTAAGAATTCATTTGCAGGTAATTTTTGTACAAGGTTAAAACTTATAAATATGGTGTAAGGAAAAATGAAGATAAATTATAAATAGGATGGACACCTTTGGTATGAGGAGAATCCTCTCAAACAAATGCTAGATAGCTTATTGGTTTGTGAACCATAGCTCCTAGAAGGCCTCAACCTCTATATACGGTATTTATCAGGGTCATTATCTCAAAATCATCAACATATTTCATAATAGGTAAGCCATGACAGAAGAGAATATCACGATCCACATATAGTTTTTCTAGCACATTCTCCCTTATGATCCTATTGTATTTTATTATGCACCTTGTCCTTGAAATTTTTTAATCTTGTTGCTTCCTACATTTTCTTCTCCCCCCCCCACATTGCCTTTTCCTCTATTATGGCCTCTAACAACCCCTTCTTGTTCTTTACAATTTGGTGAAGGGTTTCCATGAGCAGGGTGATCAGATTATTATGTTGCGAAGTAATCTAGAATACCTTGCGAGGAAGCACATCCTTATCACATGTGGGTAATTAATCCCCCGCTTTGGTAGTTGTAACACTCCCTCCCACCCCCTTGTACCATTGTGGGTTATCGAAGGTGTTACTGATGCCTTAACCTGGTTTCCAATGTCTGTAATGAAAATGGGGTCATAAAAATACTTATTTCTAAAAACTTGCAGAATTAGAAATTGATGTTGTCATCACAACCATCTCGATGAGAGCTTTCCAACAATATAAATTTATCTCTGATGCAAGTTCTGGATCAAAAGTTATGCTCAAAATAATTTTTGGCGTATTAATGATGGCCACATCATCCTTAATGTATTGCGTGACACCCACATAGTACCCACGTGGCATCACGTCAAGTGGCTGCAACATTGCTATGTCAAGTAATAGAGATCCTACGCAATATTGAGCTACTTATTTCAATATGTATCCTATGTAACAAACAAACGAAGAAAAGAAATAGTTATTATTATTAAAGTATGAGTTTCATGCTTCTTATTGATGGTATTCTAGGTAAAATCATGTTGGTTCTAGAGCTTGTTAGGTATTAGGATTTATTGTCATGAGCCAAAGGAGTCAACATCATTTTTATAATACCCTTCAAGGAAAAATGTTGAAAAATAATTATTTTTGAATCTAGAAAGTCCTAAAAACTCCAAATTTACTAGTTAGCCTTAACAACTTCAAGTCGGCCTAAAGGTAGTAATTTGACCCCTTGGAAAGGCTACAAATACAAGCAATTCAACCTCATTTGTGACACCCACACTCACAAGTTTTATCTCAAAAAGGAAGTTTGATATGTAGTTGGGTAGCAGGAGAAGAAGATAACGAAGTTCTAGAAGAAGAATGGAAGGAAAAAAATCTTGTTTTTGGGCTCTATCTCTCTCACACATGCGGAGGATGATGGTTTTTGCAGTTTCCAAGAAGGTAGAAATTGCAGGTCTGGGTTGCAGTAGGACGAGTTGTAGTATCTAGTATCTGGAAAAGAAAGATATTTTGTTTTGACTTCGTTGAACTTGGAAGGAGTTGTCTTGATCAAGGAATACCTCTTGAAGAGTTGAGCTAGGGTTTTTGCAACAACTACATGGACAAAGTTGCAAGTCGAGGTAGCAATATTCAAGTTGGCAGGTTGAAGTTTCAGTTTGAAGCTGGTTGGTGCTAGATCAAGGAAAGACTTGTTGGAAGGGTTGAATTGGCACTTGGAGAAGGACTTGGTCTAGGATTGGGTCTTTGTTATCTCATTGGAAGCAAATTCTAGAAGAAGAGAAGATTTTTTCGGGTTTTCTCCTTTGAGGTGTTTTTTTGTGGCTAAGAGCCTAATTTCAGTGTCCTATGTTGCTACTATTTTTGTTCTTGATATTTTTTTGATAAAAAGATATAAATAAAGATCATAAGAAGAGTAAAAAATATCACAATCAAATATTAAGGTTAAAAAAAAATGAAATAATAAGTTGCCACTTTGAGTTTTCCAACCGAAATAAAGAAGAGATCCATCGTGGAAGTTTCCCGAGCTATGC
This sequence comes from Pinus albicaulis, assembly GCA_034641835.2. Taxonomy (NCBI): domain Eukaryota; kingdom Viridiplantae; phylum Streptophyta; class Pinopsida; order Pinales; family Pinaceae; genus Pinus; species Pinus albicaulis. The sequence continues at coordinate 733,925,028 of CM076584.1, read as the reverse complement.
TACATGATCAAAAGTTGTTGAATTTTCTTTGGGGAGAAGCTAGAAATACAACATTCTATGTTCAAAATAGGGTTCCTCATCAAGCTTTGGACAACAAGACTCCCGAAGAAGTATTCATAGTTTTGAATCTCAATATTGGAAATATCGGGATATTTGGTTGTGTCATATATTTCCATGTGTTGAAGGACAAGAGGAGAAAGTTGGAAGCCACGAGAAAGAAAAGTATGTTTGTTGGATATTCTGAAAATTATAACGCACACAAACACACACACACACACACATATTGATTTTCATAGGGATGTAATTTTTGATGAAGATATTTCCTTTGGAAAAGCAATGGACCTTCCTCCAACTCCGCCTGAAAAGAAAGACGATGATATGGACCTACTAGAATTTCATTATGTTCTTAAAATGTAGAAAGATGATGATGATGATCCCATGGAGCCTTTTGACCCCTTGGATCTACCTCCATGTGATCCCCATGCCAGGAAGAGACCATTGTTGGTTCTTGATACATTACAAGATGTTGATAGACATGTTCCTGCCAAAGGGACCTTTGAAGAAAGCAAGAAGGCATGCTGATATCAGGGATACATTGTAGTTATGAGCTCCATCATATAGGATGAATCTCCCTACTTTGAGGAAGTTGTGAAAGAATAAGTTTGGAAGGATTCCATGACCGAAAAATATGAATCAATTATGAAGAAGGATGTTGTTGCGAGACCTACAAGGAAGTTCATCGTAATTTTAAAGTGGCTATACAAGATCAAGCATGAAGTTGATGGAAGAATTAAGAAGTATAAAGAAAGGTTCATGGCTCAAAGTTTCTCCCAGAAAGAGGGAGAATATTATGATGATATATTTTCTCTCGTTGTTAGATCACTTGTTTCCCTTGCTAGTAGTTAAGGATGGAATCTTCACTAGAGTGATGTAAAGACAAAATTTCTTGATGGCATACTATAGGAAGAAGTATATGTTGAGCAGCCCCAAAGTTCTAAAGTGAAGGACAAGAATAATCATGTTTGAATATTGAAGAAAGCATTAAATGGATTGAAGCAAGCCCCTAGAGCATGATATTCTCGCATTGACAATTACCTAGTGAAGCTTGGATTCACGATAAGCAGTGTTGATCTGAACCTCTACTTCAAAATGGTACAAGGTATGCCTTTGATTTTGGTTTTATATGTAGACAATTTATTCTTGACAAGTAGCGAGCCTCTGATACTCGAGTGTAAAAACACATCATGATTCTGCTTTAGCTTGGGGTCTGCAGTGATATCTTGGACGTGCAAGAAAATAAAGTCTGTAGCTTTGATCATGGTCGAGGCAAAATATTTTTTTGTTAGCATGGCTAGACGTGAGGCAGTTTGGTTGAGGAAGCTCCTTGGAAATTTGTTTGAGCATGTCCTTGATATAACTGAGATATGTGCGACAACAAGAGTGGGATCTGACTGGCAGAGAATATCGTATTTCATGACAAGCCCAAGCATATTGAGATCAGGTGTCATTATATACGAGTCCTGGTGTAGAGAGGAGCAGTGAGGCTCCATCATATTTAGATTGATGAGAAGATAGCGAATATACTCACCAAGGCTTTTCCAAAAGAGAAGTTCTTGGTCTTAATAGAACAACTTGGATTGATGGATGCGACCTTCTTGGGTAAGGGTCGCAACTGATCGAGAACATTGAGCATTCTCTTCCACCTTATTGGGATCCCAGGGTGGGAATGTAGCAGTAAGGGCTCTTGGGGTTGAGGGACCTATAGACAATAGGATAGGGTGTGTATCCTTACCCTTGTGGTAAGTCAATCTACCCCAGTTGGCATCCTACCCACAAGTTGGGCTTGTTGGGGTTGGATCTCCCCATCTGGCCAATGGGTTGAGGTGACTTGAGATAGGGTGTGTATCCTTACCCATGTGGTAAGTATATCTCACTCAAGTCTTGGATGCAAATGTTCTACCACTTAACTCTTAAGGGTCTTGATGGAGGAACTTAGACAATAGGGCAAAGTGTGATCCTCAATTCGATCTCGCCTATTGTCACTAGACGAGATGATAAAGTGTGATGCTTGAGTAGATCTCACCTATTGTCCTAGGTCAATAGGAAAAAGTGTTATCTTTGCCCTTATAGAAAGTAGATCTCACCTATTGATAGAGGGTGGTAGCTTTATCTCCCCTATGGTGTCAAATTATTCTTCTTTTAGATTTGAGAGTGTATAGCAGAGATGAGCAATGACGACATTTGACTTGATAATGGCGAGATATTTGAGATGGGACATATGGTGCAGTCGGTAAATTCTCCCTAGTTGAGAGGGAGTGTTAATTTGGAAGCTCAATGACAAATTACCTCCTTTGGACAACCTTCCTCATCAAGAAAGACCCCTCCTAGACCTTGGAATAATTTAATTTAGTTAAGGAAAATGTATTTTTAAGGTGACAACACACATGTGTACAATAGTACAGGTCGACTTTAAAGAAAAAATGGGCACCCTTAGAAGCATATAAATACAAGAAAATTAAACCTCATTTGGACAACACATCAAGCATATTCTTCTCTCCTTTCTTTGGATTGGTTCCTACAAGTCTGAGATTGGTTCATACAGGTATGAAAGTTGCAGGGTCTGAGCTCACACGTGCGATGATATAAAAATTATCTTGAGCTGCAAGGTTGGATCGAGGAAAATTTGGCTACAACCGTTAGGTTGATAGGGTGCTTCCTAAGGCTGGAGGAATACAACCACATTGATTGATACTGGGTCCCTACAACTGTGACCTAAATTTTGTTGACTGTTGAATGAAGACTTTGGATACTTTGGCTTTGATCAAATTTGTCTATTGGGCTCATATATTGGATATTGTTTGGTTGGTTTTGCTGGATAGTCAAAGGATTGACCTTGACTCTTGTTTAGTGAATTGGCTCATTGTACTCTCTTTGTTGAGCATTTTATGACAGTTTGTAGTATCTTCTACAACCCCCCTCCAAAAATTTGGCCATGCCTTGATTTTGGAGCTTTCCTTTTGTCCATAAGGACCCATCTTTCATTATCGTCAAGTATTTTATCTGATTTTGAAGACTTATCTTTGCATGCAGTGGTTGTGATGACTTGATTTGACCTTAACTGAGCATTTTCTAACACAAGAAATATCTTGGCTTGGTATTGCACCTATTGTCAGTCTTCCCTTTTGGAACTATGCCGTCCATTGTCTCTGGAAACTACGCTAGCCCTTGAGGATCAAAACTGTGCAATCCTTGAATACAAGCAACCCTTGAGCATAGAAACTGCGCTGAGCCTTCTCTTCTAGTAAAAACATGGGCAATTAATTGAGACAATGAACTGTGTAATCCCTTGTTGCTGGGAATTATCCAGTCCTTTTTATCAGTGTGAATGGGTAGTTTCCTGGAAAAAGCTAAGTTGTCATCCCTAGAAAGTAGGGAGTGCATAATTAATCTCCGATAAGTGGCACAAAGTTGCTAATTTTGATCTTGAGACAAATGTCGCTTTTTCCTTGATTTTAGGCATGCGTGTCATAAACCCTAACCCAACTAGATATATTTAATAGACGCCTTTGGAGATCATTTTCACTTTCAATCTTGAAGACCTAGCCTACGCAACAAGATCAAGGAGCTTTTGACTTAGTTTGCGGCGCTTTCTGGGTTAGTTTTGCATGTGTCATTTTTTTTGTCGCTCTTGTCACTTTTACTTTTACGAGTGCTATTTTTCCTGTTTATTTTCATAATAGCGGTGTTTTAACTATTATTAGATTGTACAAGTGTTGGTTCGGTCTGTCATTCAAATTTTACAAGTGTCGCATCAATTTCTTGATTTTTACCTACTAGCAGTTGCTGCTACCAGGTCATTTTATGCATGTTTGTTTTTTCTTTTGCATGTGTAATATTCCAAATTAGTAGTTAGATAATTTGAATATTAATTTTGATTTATTTTGGCATTTCCTAATTTTGGGCGGAAATAAAGTGGGTAGGGGACCCACAACTAATAATTAAGCCAAATAAAGTCTTTTCCTAAAGTCCCTAAGGGATAATTGCAGCTCTAGTGGTGGGGTCGAATTGGCCTTAGGTGGCAGCGTAGAAGAGGCATGAAAAGGACATCGTGGGATTGGCTAGAGGAAGGCAACACGTGATTGGTGAAGAAGAGGCGGCGCAGGCCAAGGTGGGACCCAAGGCATACGTTGGGCCTCAATGGATAAAAGGAGGAGGGGAAGGCTCATTTAGGGGCATTCATTCATTCAACTATTTTCTTCTTGTCATTTTGACAGAGCACGCTTGAGCCAAAGAGCCAAGTTTGCAGTGCTATTTAACACATGAGATCTTCAAGCAGAGATCTCAACCTATGCCTCGGGGGACTTTGAGTGCCCACTCAGGAGAGGAGTTCCACCCTTTTGTGAGGGGATTTTCTACCAACAACATTAGGAGGAAGCATATCCATTTCTGGACTGCGTAGAGGAGGAGAAGACTGCGCAGTGGAGGACGTAGTCTAGTGAGGAGTTTGAGTCGGGAGGTTCAAGAGAAGGGAATTATCATTAGGATATTTGGAGGGGAGGATAACCACCTCCTACCAGGGTTTATTTCAACATTCTGGAGACACTTCCTAGCATATTCTTCCAGTGGTTCGATTTCCCCTAGCAGTTCATTATGCCAAGCCCAAGAGGACCAACTTTTGAAGTCAAAACTAGGACAAACTCTTTCTCGGTTTTTATGGGTTTATTGAGGAGAGGCTAAGATTAATTTGGTAGAATTTTCTGGGTAACATTAAGAGGGAAAACCAATATCCAAACTCAACTAGTAGCTAGAGAAGCTATGGGAAAATTAAGCAGAAATTTTGAGGTCAATATTTGGCAAAATCCTTTGTGGTTTATTGTGGGTTTCTTAAGCAGAGACCATGGTTAAAAGCCTGAAATTTTCTGAGCCTTATTTGAGGCTCTAGCAGTAGATTCAGTGGAGCAACATCAACATTTATAGGCTAGGCAGTGTAGAGACATAGCCACACAGAGCCACTTCCAGCAGGATATTTAGCTTGGGTTTGAGTTGTGCTTCATCCTGCTTTGAGCAGGCCCAGGTGAAAGCTTTCCAGCACCACTATTGTACTCATTCCATTCAATTTAATAAAATGGATCAATAGTTGTTTTTGGCACTAGTTTACATGTCTTGATGATGTATTTTATGTTTTTGTAGTTTTTATTCTATTTGAACTTTTGTATGTTAATCCCAATTTGGGATATTACAGTGGTATCATAGCATAATCTTGGCTCAGCCTGTGGGAAACCTTTCATTCTATGACAAGACCAAAAAAAAACAACCATGGGATCCCAAGAAAGGTAAACTCAGACACCATGGCAGTAATCTTGAATGAGGTGATTAGGGTGCAACAAATGATCGTTAATGTGGGGAAGAAATAGATTCATGTAATAATTGGGAATCATGACCATTCTCAATTATACAAATTTTTTTTTATGCCTAGAATGGTGGATAATACATCAAGATGGAAAGACATTATTGCAACTAATGTGGAGTTATTGGCAACAAATTGATGGGCATACCAATCATTGGGACATGACATTCAAGTGTTCCTCTCTTTTTGGGAGTTCTGTGAACTAAGAGACATGCACAAATCAGGGGGAATTTCATGGAATTACGCGGGGATGGCGAGATGAATTAAGGAAGAAGATGAAAGAGTAGTTGAAGGGGCCAGGGTTGGCAAGGAGACAACTGAGCATACACTCGCTAATGAGACACCACCCATTGTTGAGGTTGTTGGGGTTCCCATGTTTTGGCCAGATTGGCAAGACCAAAAGATGAGACAACATCAGAACCACTTTTGGGCCCTAGGATCTAGCCCTCCTGGACCCGGAGAGGGATCTCTCCAAATAGAGCTAAGAATGATATGTCTTTGAAGCTCAAAATGAGATGTTAGGCTAGTTATGAAGCACAGAGGGGGGTTTTAAAATGATTTGGTTGGTTGGTTGCTAGGTTGGTCATGAGATCACAGGCTGAGAAAGTAATGGGAGAGAAGGAACAAAGAAGCAGGAAGTTTCAGCAAAGGGGATAGGTCAAAACTGTGCCATCCATTGGGCTATGGAGTCATGAAAGGAAATTACTTACATCCACTAGCCAAGGCTTTCAAAGGGCAAGTCATCTACACCAAAGGATCTTTTAGATAGATGATGGGACGTAACATTAAGGGGAGAAGGTGAAAGAAGGAGAACAACCAAATTTCTGTCTATAGATAAGGTCAGAGGTCATTTAACTCCAGACCTGCTTGGACATACTCTAAGGTAGCTCTCAAAGAGGGACATAGGGGCTGCTTATAGATCAGACCAGAGGTCATTTAACTCCAGGTCTGCTTTAGCAACTCCAAGGGAAAAACAGAGATAAGTTTAACGAAGGGATCTTAGAAAGGCCAGCTGGTCGCGCAAGGATCCTAGTGGACAGTGCTAACTCTAATCCCCAGTGCTCCCAAACCTTCCAGCTTAAACCCAACAAGAACATCTAAGAACTGATCCATCCAATTCATACATCAGAGAGCAGGCAATAACATCCACTACACTGGTTAAATTGACTGAAAGCAATCCTCAGATAACACATAAAGCAGAAAAACATTAAAGGTAGGGAGAGCAGGAAACATAGGGCACCTAGCAAGGGTGAATCCTATGTTATACTTCTGTTTCCTACCAGAAGAACATGAAACAGTATGAAAATGTAATAAACAGAGTTAGGAAAAACATCACCATTAGTAATAGACCAGGATCTTGTGAAATGTGCTTTGATTAATTGATGCAAAACTAGTCATGTACAATAAGCTCAATGGCTAATACAGTCCAGACTTCTCCTCCCAGCCTATTACATACAACTACTCTGCTACTCCCTCCCAAAACTGTTTTATAGTCAAGATGAATCCCTCTAACTGCAAACGCAGCAACTGGACAACAACCTTTTCAATTCGTTCTTGGGGATTACTTATAGAAGAATGAGAATAACAGGGGTAGATACAAATTAAATGAACCTCATTAAGACAGCAAGGTGGACGTGTTCACGCCCATGCCACTTAATGGCAATCAACATTCGCTGTGTGTACTTTGAGACTGGTTCGGAGATCTCTGTCAGGTCAATTTTGACCTCTGATATGTTCCGTGCGATCCTCTCGGCTGTCTGGAGCTCTGCGCTGCCTTATGAATCTGGTTAACTGGTTCAAATTCTGCGGGCCTCTCCAGACATCCATTACTACTGCTCATACAGTCTTTAATGAAGCTCTGTCAGTGCAATTAACTGTTTATGGGCTCGAGGAGGCATGGAGATTGCTGTAGGAAGATGTACCTATGGAGAAACACATTCTGCTGTTAGGTAGCGTAGTTATGACTTGCTGGTGCGCTCATTAGTCTTCAAGCTGAACCTCAATCCTTTGAACATGGGATTACACATTAATTATGTCAATTAACAAGCGTTTAACCCCCTTTGAATCTCTTCTGCTGATTCGCTGGTGAATGCCGAACAGACCTCTCTACGCCATCTGCACTATTAACATAAACCTGTTATGAACCTGGGCAGTGGTGGAGAAATGCTGTGGAGGCGGAGGAATGGTGGCGAATCAGTGGTGAAAATAATGGAGAATGTAAAAGCCCAAAGATTAGAGCTTGGGCGTACTACAAAGGAGAACATAGAAATGCAATGAAGCGGAGCCGCGGATGTGGGACCCGGTCACAGCGGAAGGCGATTAGATCTGATCCGTTAAATCTTAGACTCGACGAACGATCAAGATAAAGTCAGAGAATCGCAATCGGAAGGGGCAGGGGTGACACATTTCGGAAGTTCCGATTGCGATTGAGGGCGGGATGCGATTGAATTATGGTCGTTGGATGCAGTGGGGAAATGGACGGCGGAGATTTAATCGGGGGGAAGACAGAAAGACTTGTGATCGGAGGAAAAGGGAAGTGCGATGGCCGTTGGATCAGCAGGGGAATGGACGGCCATGATTGAATCGAGAAATCACAATCGGGAGTCGGACAAGAATGTTTGCGATTGCGATCGGAAGGGGACTTGCGATTAAGCGCTGACCGTTGATCTTAGAGATCAGATCAACGGTTCACGTTCCATCGGAGGGAGAGCGCGATTGGGGATCGGGGTTATGACCTGCGATTGCGATCGGCGAGGAGTTTGCGATGATCGTTGGATCAAGGAGCGGGATGGACGGCTGTGATGCAATCGAGGAATCGCAATCGGGGCGGCACCATTGGGACTTGCGATTGCGATCAGACGAGGGTTGCGATTAGCGCTCCACCGTTGGATCTGTACAGCGGATCGACGGTGTAAAACATGACGGGGGACTTAACGTTATAACTCAATCGCATCGGAACTTTCGAAGTTTACAAAGGAAATTGGACCTCCGCCGATGTTCCGATTGCGATTAGCGCTTGGGCATAGCGCACGGGCATGTGTGGGGGAAGTGGTTGGGGCTAGCGGAAAAGGGGTTAGGCCTTATAATAAGGTTGGAAGTGGGTTTTTGTTTTTAACCCATTTTAATGGATTTTGGAGGTTGGGAAGGGGAACGATAGAGGAACAAGGGGGGAAAAAGGCCAACAAAGGGCAGGGGAAGGATTTTAAGGGAATTTTGGGAGGATTAAGAGGGTAAAAAGGGAAAATAGAAGGGGAGGCAAAAGGATGAAAACAAAGGCTTAGGGGTAATGAAATAAGAGGGAAAATGGGGCCTTTGGGCATTTCTTCACAAACAAAGAGGCTTTATAATGGGAATCAGCAGAGGGGATTTTGGCAAAGGACACAAGGCACAAGGAGGCTTCAAGGATGACATGTTTTCAAGGGAAATGCATTGCTTGAAGGCTCAAAAACATTTTAGCCCCCTGTTTGCTTGTCAAAAATTTCATAGGGGGGCTAACAGAGGTATCCTTTGATGGGGTATCCGGGGTTATGACTGAGTTCTCTCATGATAGCAACACATCACAGGTTGATGAGGTGTCAGGAGACAACTCCACCATTGGTGAGGAGCCAATTAGTATAGAGGCCTCCAAGCCTATGACAACATTTTCAGATGACAATCACATGCAACTGACTAGTGAGCATGTCTTTCATGTTGGAGTGTCTATGGAGGAGGGTGTGCATCCATCCTTTGAGCTAGCCCTTGATGAGGCACTAGGAGATACATAGGTATTGGATGATGGTCACACACAACAATGTCATCAGCTTCAAGCCGACCTTCTAGCTTTGAAAGAGAAGGCCACATCAGTACGAGAGGCTATTTTGTTGCAGAACGAGGAACTGAAGGGCATGAGAGTGGTTTGTGCCGAGTCAGCGGCCAAGTTGGCCTACATTGGGGAACAATTGGATTCCCTAATGGTACAGCTAGAGGGCACATTGGAGTGTAAGAGCAGCCTCCTTCAGCCATACATAGATGGGGCTAGCAGCACTTTTGGATCACCTCTTCCCATTGGAGAGAGAGATACAAAGCCACCTAGTTATATTTCATATCTTAACCTGGATATAGGAATGAGACGATCAGAGTTGCACTGGGTGAAACATCTGCATGTTGAGGTTGGATGGTGAGATATTTTGAGTTGGTACTTGGTGGGGTGGGTTATAGAGATGGTGGTGGACCTGGGTGCACTTCAACAGGAGTTTCCAGGCGTTGGGAATACAGGAGCCCCAGACTGGTATTGGGATATGGGTGGGACTATCTATCATTTCCCATGTAGGCCAGTTGACTCTGTTTTGGAGGGTACAATTGGCCTAGCCATTGAGTGTGCACATTCGCTAGGGGAGTTTCGGTCAGCTCCAGTGGCCAACTGGTTTATGGGCAGACTCCTTGGGTTGTCAACATACTTTGGCAGGAGCTTGTTGGAGGAGGTGGCATTAGCAGGCCACCAGATGGTGCCTTGTATGGAGCCAAGGATTCTTCACCTTTGCGTGGGGCATAGAGGTCGCAGCGGAGTAGAGCAATGGTGGCATCATTACTGACACATAGGGAGATTCACTTCTTGGACCCCTTAGGGAGGGTTTTGAGTGATGATCCATCCATCGGCGGGTGTAGTGGTGCGACGTTGGAGGTGATGATACCGATTGGGGGTGGTCCGGCATGTAGAGACACAACTCTAAGCCATCAAATCCAAGGATGTGTGGGAGCATCTAGCATTGAGCAGTGGACTACCGGTAGACATGGAGGTGCATGGTGGTGTACTGTAGTGTGTGGGACTGCATTGTGGAGTAGGAGTGTCTTAAATCACATTGAGTACACACGAGGAGTTACTAGTGCCTTGACACAGATAGGGCACAAGATGATACAGGGTGGTATAGCAGTCGCTGGGGTATGTCGTAGTGTGCAGTGGCATGCCGAGGAGTACATGGATGATCGATGGTATGCAGAGGTGTATGGTGCTGCACAACAGGGTCTTAGAGTATGCCTCCAGGGAGACTCATGGACGGAGACACCAGGCATACCTTTGGGGGTAGTTCACCTAGGATCGATGGGGAGACAAATGAGTGATACTTGACGACATCTGCGGGGACTCACACACCTGACCCTCTTCTACATCACTCACGTGCATAGTCGATTTTGTTGTTGTCCTCTGGCACTCCGGGCATGAGCAACGGGGTACGCGAAGCTCACCCAATATATTTAGATGACACTCATCACACTTGGGGAGATACTTGTCAGTCACGGCATTGGGTTGGTGTGTTAGTTGACAACCATAGGTTGGGGGATGAGATGATCATCTTTAGGGGTGGAATATCAGTCATCACTGAGTCTAGGCTTGGGGAGAGGGTCACGAGGGAGACATGCGTCACTCTTTTCTCAGGGCATGTCGAGACCATGCATGAGCAAAGGATACTGGGTACAACTGAGGTAGCATCCTAGTATGTGTCTGGGCTCCAAAAAATGTATAAAAACATTATTGAGAGGGTGGATGGCAGACCTAGTGGAGATGGTTGGCAGGAACAAGAGGGATCCACATACCTTGAGTCGATTGCGAGTATCATATATCCATCTATTGGTTGCATTCAGGGGGTGGCTATTTATCATATTTGGCTTCCAACAATCATCGGTACTACACAGTGGCAAGCATAGGTCACGTTAACATGCATCAGATTTGCCCGTGATATATGGATCCTCTATATTGGTCACATGCAGGGACTAGAGATGAGGCACGAAGGGATTCCTACAGTTGTCAGAGCTATGGTGCAACAGGTCTGACTATGGGAGGTAGAGATTCAGCTGATTGATAGACCATTCTATCTCGTGATTGTCAGAGTTAGGACAAAGAGTGATCTAGCTCCTTATTGGGTTGGCACATGGGGGTACTCATAGGCCTCCATCGGATGGCAAGGTCAACTTTCTCTGTTGCTACATAGGACTAGAGTTAGATGTGGAGGGTAGATATTTGCATCGAGGTGATGCCCGTGAAGGATGAACCTGGCTCTCACCGACCTTCTGCCACTAGGCCTCAGGAGAGGAGGATCTGATAAGCACACGGTGGGGAGTATGCCATAATCAGAGTAGCACAACACCAACATGGTGGCACCACTCTGAGTTCGGCAGGGAGCTTGATCATCACCGCTATTTACAACCCAATACCCCTTAGGGATGAGTTGGCTACCATAGGGGGAGATCATGCAGTTCTTCCATTGGTCTTTAGTGATTCGCTGATGTCATGGGGAACCTCAGTAGCTTGGCAGGTGGGCCAACAACATGATATACGAAGAATCTCAGGTGAGCAAGGTACTATCTCTACAGGGATTAGGTGGTATCTTCGAGGGTCTACTCTTAGAGTGCATGGGATGGACTACTTGGTAGGGAAACTTCATGAGGAGTGGGGTACAATGCCATATCATCATGATTCCTTACTCACTAATGGTGTGTAGAGGGCTTATATTACTTATGCTTGGTAGGATGGTGAGTGGAGCAGCGGGATCTCATGTTGGACATGATGGCTTGGGATCCTAGTATTGAGGGATCCCTTCATATCAGGGCGATGTAGATATCATGGATGATTCAGTGGTGCATCTGGGACCCGGGAAAATTTTGTAGTGACCATGGGGGAGTGTCAGCTAGAGAGGATGCTTTTTCAGGTATTTCTCGAGGACAAGCAATTTTTGGCAGGGAGGAATGTAATATTCCAAATTAGTAGTCAGCTAATTGGAATGTTAATTTTGATTTATTTTGGAATTTCCTAATGTTGGGCGGAAATAAAGTGGGTAGGTGACCCAAAAATAATAATTAAGACAAATAAAGTCTTTTCCTAAATTCCCTAAGGGAAAACTGCAATTCTAGTGGTGGGGTTGAATTGGCCTTAGGTGGCAGCGTAGAAGAGGCACTGAAAGGACATCGTGGGATTGGCTAGAGGAAGGCATCACATGATTGGTCAAGGAGAGGCAACACAGGCCAAGGTGGGACCCAAGGCATACGTTGGGCCTCAATGGATAAAAGGAGGAAGGGAAGGCTAATTTAGGGGAATTCATTCGTTCAACTATTTTCTTCTTGTCATTTTGACATAGCACGCTTGAGCCGGAGAGCCAAGTCTGCAGTGCTGTTTAGCACACGAGATCTTCAAGTGGAGATCTCAACCTCTACCTCGGGGGACTTTGAGTGCCCACTCAGGAGAGGAGTTCCACCTTTTGTGAGGGAATTTTCTACCATCAACATTAGGAGGAAGTGTATCCATTTTTGGACTATGCATAGGAGGAGAAGACTGCGTAGTGGAGGACGCAGTGTAGTGAGGAGTTTGAGTCAGGAGGTTGAAGAGAAGGGAATTCTCATAAGGAGATTTGGAGGGGAGGCTAGCAACCTCCTACCAGGGTTTATTGCAGCATTCCAGAGACATTTCCAAGAAAATTCTTCTAGTGGTTTGATTTCCCCCAGCAGTTCATTGTGCCAAGCCTAAGAGGGCCAATTTCCAAAGTGAAAACTAGGACAAACCCTTTCTGGGTTTATTGAGGAGAAGCCAAATTAATTTGGTAGAATTTTATGGGTAGAATTAAGAGGGAAAACTAGGATCCCAACTCAGCCAACAGCTAGAGGAGCTATGGGAAAATTAGGTAGAAATTTCGATGTCAATATTTGGAAAAATCCTTCGTGGGTTATTGTGGGTTTCTTGAGTAGAGACCGTGGTTAAAATTCCAAAATTTTCTGAGAATTATTCTAGGCCCTAGCAGCAGATTCAGTCACGAGCTGCAACAACATTTCTAGGCTAGGCAGCGCAGAGACAGAGCCACGCAAAGCCACTTCTAGCAGGATATTTAGCTTGGGTTTTAGTTGTGCTTCAGCGTACTTTGGGCAGGTCCAGGTGCAAGCTTTCTAGCACCACTATTGTACTCATTCCATTCAATTTAATAAAATGGATCAACAATTGTTTTTGGCTCTAGTTTACATGTCTTGATGATGTATTTTCTGTTGTGGTAGTTTTTAGTCTATTTGCACTTTTATTACTGTTAATCCCAATTTGGGATATTACATCATGCTTGTTTTTGGCACTTAGTTTTCATTGATCTAACTTCCCATCAACCTGATCTACATTCCTTCTTGCCCCAACACTTAGATATGATAATTTTCTCTCTCCTTCCCGAGCAAATCTACCCAATCTTGGCTAGTGGTTTCCCCTCCCAACTGCACAATTCACATCCTCAAGGCTCAAATTCATACTTGGCCTCTGAGACTATGTAATGTGCAGTCATTGGCTTGTCTAACTGTGCATTGCATAGTTCCAGGCCTCAAGCCTTAGCCTAGGCCACTGAAACTATGAAATGCACAGTCTATTCCCCTAGTCTGCCCTACTGAGACTGTGCATTGCATGATATCGAGCCTCAAGAGTGTCCCTTTCTTGCTGAGACTACGCACTACGCAGTTCATGAGCCCAGATTGTCTCCTTCAACCCAGAAACTACGCAATCCTTTCCTCTAGTGACTGAGTTGCATCTTTAATCTTGCTGAATGAACTGATTTTCTTGAGCTGATTTGTATTCTCCATGAGTGCATCTTGTGATACATGTACTACAACATTTTGAGCTTATCTCTCATTTATCAGTTGCTGTCAGTAGCCTCCAAAGAGATCAGCCTCAAAAAACACCACAAAGAGCAACATCGGTGAAGTAGTTAAGAGTACCTGTGTCACCATGCATGTACTATCAGACACTTGACTCTTTATTAAGAAGGATTCAAATGTCACATGACACACAGTATAAGATGCATTCACAACAACCAATTACAAAGTAGATCTTGAGGACATATATGTTTATATAAATGTCCAAAAGTCAAGACTTCATAAGATTGCATACAGGTTTCCAATCTTCCCTTGTGAAAATATTATCAAATGGATCCTGCCACACATAGATGCAAAGAGCATGATCCTCAACAATGTCAGTGGATAAGGGCTTACCTCATACAGGTCACATGATTTCCAAATTATGTATCGTTTTCCCTTGCTAGAAGCATAGATGGATTCCCACTTTTATGCAGTCACGAGTTACCTAAGCACTAAAGATGTCATCAAATGTTGGGTGAAGGAGCCATCCAAATTTCACAAGACACCCAACAACACATATAAGATCAAATCTCTTAGAAAAATATTCCAGTACTTGATAGTTTTATGTTGTCGAATCTATGGTCAAAAGAGTATTGAGACCTTTCCCAAAGGTTGGGCATATTTGTTGCATCAGATTGTGAATGAAGGGAAAGTATTCAATTGGTTGGATTTGTTGGCCCAACAATTAAAGATCATGTGACTAATGTAAATAACCCTCTCAAGGACAAGCAAGCCAGATCCTATATGTTTGCATACTTGTTGGGCAAGATACGTGCTCAAATTTTTTTTCCTGGCATGAGATGGACTTGGACACCAAAGGAGCCTATTGTACATATTTACTCCAAGTTGCTTTCGGATAGAAACTATAGAGGATTCATGGAGAAGCTGACTGATAACTTCCTCATAGTATTGTACTGAATGATCTTTGCTGAAGAGCCACCTTGCATGTCCCATGAGGCTATGGAAGCAGTAACAAAACTTGTCGATTGGTTTTCCTCACCTAATGGCACTTACCTTAGGGTGTCCAATTGTTAGAAGTCATCAATTTTCTACCGAGGTATGCCATCGAAAAATTGGTCATGCAGGAGGTCGCTTATCATCTTTTCACAGGTTTATATGGAGTCCTGCAAAGGAAGAAGAAAGCACCTTGGCCCTCTCTTCCTTTGAATATTGGATCATATAAGATTAAGAATTTGAAGGTTGTAGAAACTGAAGGTAAAGAGTTAAAGAAATTCCAGTTATGTGTTATGGAATATCACCCTTATGATCCCAGAAGTATTTGCAAGAAACATTGTGCAAAGACACATTTCAGTTGGCCAAGCGAGACTTATTCTAGACTAGAGGAGGAAAATATCAATAATTTTTTAATGCCTCTAAGCCCCATGCATTATTCAGCTTTGCAGGTCCATCACATGTCACTCCTCAGCAGGAAGCCACTCTAGAAGCAGAACCATCAGAGAGATGCAACCCAGTGTGCGAAAATTCTAAGAGGAAGGTTGTGCACAGTCCAATAGAAGAGCAGAGCCACAAATTCAATGCAGATCCAGTTATCTTGAAAGCAACTATGGTGGCGGAAAGAAGGAGGAAACATAAGAGGCAGGAGGAACAATTAACGCAAAGGAAGAAAAAGAGTTGAAGGAACAAGAAGAGAGGCAAATGCAAGAAGAAGAGGTGAGGAGAAAAGAAGAAGAAGAAACAATGCTAAAGTAAGTCGAAGAAGAAGAACAAAATCAACTACTTGAAGAAGAGAGCGAGCAAGTGTAGGATAAAGAACTTGCATGGGAAATTGAAGACTTGATAGTGATACAAGACATGGAGTTAGATCTAAAGAAACCGAATCAAGATGTCAATCTTATGCCTTGCACACAAAAAATCACCACTCACTCTCCCCCTCCTCCTACAAAATGGCAAGCTCTGGGCGAGGAAGAGAAAATTTCTCTTCTTGATGAAGGTTCGAATATGTATATTTGCAATTTAACTTATGGTGAGTTGTAGAAGAAGATTGTACAATCAAAAAAGAAACACTTTCTGGATGACCTCACACATCCTGCTTTTATTAAGGAGAAGGTGATCGTGATGGACACTAGGAAGAATCCATAAGCTATCATCGCAACCAACTTGGCCTTCACAGGAGCTTCAAATTCAAACACAAAATATTTGATGGTCCAGAATAGACAAATAGTGAAGAACTTAGAGGCTGCAAGGCAACAAATTGAATAACTTCAGGCAGAGGTTCATAAAGCAGCTTTTGCACAGATGTACGTAGAAGAACTTAAGGCAACCATACTTGGTGAGGTATCAACATTGGGAGAAACTATGAGGATTTAGTCACTGTGCACAAAGTAGTTGTCTGCTTGCACGAAATGGAACAAAAATCTAGAGAGAATGAAAAAGCTCTCAAGGTTGTTAACACAATTATTACTACAATGCATGAGTGGGGAATGCAGTATAGAGGTGCACCTCTTGAGTTGGTCAAGAAGACAAGGCAAAGAGTTGAGTTGGAAAAAGATGAAGTCGAGATGCTTATCCAAAGCAACAAACAACTTGACACTTTCATCACCAATTTTTTGTCCTCTTATGCATGGTTGTATAACAATGTGGATTTCATGGTGAAGTCACATAAGATCCCTTTATTCGATACACTCACTGAAGCTAAATGTAGAGATAAGGTCAGATAGGAAGTTGAAGAATGCTTGGACCAGTTCAGGCAGACTGCTACCAAGGGAGATCTCGAGGTCAACAAACATGATATGCATAAGTATATTGGTGGCCCTGGCAAGATCAACACCATGATGTTCTTATTGAAGAAGGAAACACAAATTGGCTTCGAGACTGTATACCCAGATGTAATGGAGGTTAGAGTTTGCTTTTAGTCTGATCCCATCACAAAGTTTGAGGGAATCGTCGCACGTTATAAAGCTTGACATCGGTATGTGACTGAAGTACTGCAATTTGAATATGCTGAGCTAACGTTTCCCCAAACTCAAGGTTAACATGTTGTTTGTCTTATTAGGCTTGCTTCAATTGACGCTACCCAATTTTGTCCTATATGGGTATTTGTGATATTGTATTTAAAATAAATTTGTAAGTGGAAGTCTGAATGTCAATTTTGGAATATGAAAAGTCATTATGTAGAAAGAAGTCAAAGAGTCACAAGGGAAGTCCAAGAGCCACAAAGGAAGATGGATAGTCATCTCATATGTTATAAATATACCCTCATAACTCATGTAAAGGGCTTTTGACTTAGGATCGAAAACTTGGAAGTATTGTTGAGGGCCTTGGCTTCTCCTTTAGCATAGAAGGATTATCTTTCTTTGGAGAAGAAAGTGTTGGATTCATGTTCCACTATTAGGGCTAGTGTTTTGTCAATTGTAAATGTATGTCTGGAAATTTCACTTTTAATAAAAGCTTGGAGCTGAGACATTTTCATGCATATGTCGTGGATGTAGTAAGAATATTATTGATATGTTTGCAATATGTGTTATTTCATTTACGCTAACGCTTATGAACTATTTTTTTTGCCTTAGTATGAATCTTGTTGAATGCGTGTTGTTATGTTATTTCGATCATGGTTATCTTGTGAATTATTTTGCAAGTTAACTTAAGATTATTTTACTGCTCATTTGTCCCTTTTAAGCTAAGCACTATTACATGCTTCTAAGGGGCCCACTCTCTTTCCCTTTGATGTGATGGAACTTCTCATGCATTACACTTGATACTTCACAAAATTCATACACTTGTTTCCACCAAAGTCCTTCATACATCATTCTATGTAGTTATTGCAACCAAGGCACACTATTAAAACTCACCACTTCGGCAACCAACTGTATTTAGGTTGGGCTCATACTCCAAATGGTGTGGGGTCTAATTGGGACTTCACATTGGGGAGACCCCATACCTTGTTGGCGGCTTCTAACACCATTAACACAATCTAATAAGAAAGAATTTGAAAGAGTTTTCCATGATATTTGACCAAATCCTTATGTCTCTTATTATTCTTAATTGTCTTTTAGTATCTACTACATTTAATAATCTTTCTACAATTGCAATTAATTATTAATTATTGGAAGATTAAATTATTTTGAAAAATTACTAATTAAAAATAAAAATTAGACCAAAGTGATTATAACAACATAAAACAATAAAAAATTAATAATGGAAACCATTCCCACATTGTGTGTAAAATCAATGTCTCAGGCCCGATAAACCCTGGCGTCGTAGTCATTTCCACATTGTGGAGCCGCGTCAGATCAACCTCTTATCCCGATAAGGCATGGCATGCGAGCCATTTCCACATTATGGAGTAGCGTAGGATCAATATCTTGGCATGATGCCTCCAAGTTTTGGCAGCCTTCACATTACAGTAAGTCAGTAAACTTGGGTCACCCGTCAGCGTTGTTTGATTGAAGCTTTTGAATAACCCAAGGGCCAAATGCCTATAACATTCGAGTGAAGGTCAATTTCTACACATCGTGAGGTTGAGTGTTGTGCTGGAAAAATCTTGAAGGTCGGATATATAACTCTCAAATAACTAGCAATTGCACCGGGGGTGCAAGGGAACGCCGGAAGGAGGAGACATGAATCATTTTGTGGTACATGTTAGGGAACATGATGAATGTGAATTTATGAGGGGTAAAATATACAATTGATTGATTACATGAATTTTTAGATTTCAAACTCTGAAAATTAAATATGTTGTTTGCTCAAATTCAACAATCATTTGCTCAACTTAAATAGTGTTGGAAGATTACTCATTCTGAATAATAAGAATGTGCTAAAATTTCTAAATTAATCTAAAGATAAATTTATTACATTAACATTATTGATGGAAAAATGTAAACTACATTCAATTATTTGGTGGCTCCTTTTCGTAACCTCTTTGATTTATTCTTTGACGGCATTCAATATTGTTGATGGATGATTGATGGCATTCATCCCGGTCCACATGGCCATATAATATCGCCCCCTCCTCTTCGATGGCCTCCGAATTCCCCATGCTCAGAGGTTGCTCGAGCTGTTCTTTCTCCTCCACAAACATTCACCGACTCATCCACAAACATATCATTTTCTGCTGCAAAAAGTTCCTCGTCGGTCATCGCCCCAGGGACCCTTCGGGACTTGACACTGAGCATCACATGCAGCATACCTTGAAATCTATCAGTTGCTTGCTGCTACCAACTGTGGAACGAAGAAGGATAGGGGCATAGCTTGAGCGGACAAGACTAAAAACCCAATGGGAGGAGCCCAAAACTAAAAACCCAACTTGTAAAACAAACTCAACTCTATTTACCAAAAGGAGAAACATCCATTTTAGACCCTAGTAGATGAGAAAACTTCCAGACCCATTCCAACCGAGCTGCAGGTTTAGCCCAGTGAGAAGTTAAATAGAGTGCAGCACTGTAAGCAAGCATCAACAGTTTCGATTTCAAACTATTTCAAATTCATGGATGTTAGGCAGAACAAGACAACCAAGTTCATGAAAGTATAGTGTGTTATATCCCCACGAGGGTTAGACTCTTCAAAGAAGTGGTCTGCACTGAACTCTTGAAACGTGGTCAATTCCCTTTGAGGTTAATGCCCAAAATTTTCTCAAGTTTCTTAGCAAGTGGCTGATTCTTTCCAAGAGCAAGAGGATAGATGGCCGTGATTTTCACACAGGCAAAAATTACCTGTAACACCAAATCCGCCGAAGTTAGCAGAAAATTTTAGACAAATAAATTGACAGAGAATTGAAAGGAGGTAAAGATGAGTTACTTGTCGATCCATGTGGGGAAGCAGAGGCATGCTCTGGATGGTGGTAAAAAAACTGGTTGCGTTATTCACAACATCTTCTAAGCTGTAATCAAGAATTCCCATCAAACCCAACGCCCACATTCTAATCAATGTATCTGAGGCCTCTGCGACGTTCTCTCCAGCACAGAAATAAGAAAACGTGGTCCGCTTCTCGGCTTTGAGAATTGGCACTCTGTAAGGCGCGTACTCCGTCAGAGGTTATTTCAAAGCCTTCATGCCCAGATCCTCGACTGGCTCGCAGGAAACAATCCCTATTCTGAAGAGGCGTTCCAGCTGTTAGAAGAGGCGTGATTTTCAGTCAAGCATGACTCCGCTCGCGATCTGGTGCAAAATGAAGGTGAGCTGTCAGATTCCCCAAGCAGATGCTGCCGAATCTGACAGATGAAAAACACGTGGTGAAATATTATTGGTTCCATGCGCGATAGGAAAACTGTCTCTCATTGGCTGGGGTGAACAATGTTTGCTCACCCCAAGCCCGCAAAGAAAACGCCTCCGGCGTAAAAAATATTAATATTAAAATAAAAATATTAAAATTAAAATATAAAATAAAATCGAGTATTAACATATTAAACATTATGATATTTTAATAATTCCCCATTACACTCAATCTAACCATCACATAAATCATCATGCTGAATTATTTATTTTACACATGGTAGTTGCCCATTAATTTGAATAAATAATTGTTATTATATAAAAAGACTCATAAATGCCCACCAAGTATTATAGAGTCAAATTGAACCACCTTATTATAACGACCACATGATATGCAAAACCTCTACAACACTCCATTGAAGTGGGAATTTTTACAACTCTCAAGACAGAATATTCAATGCCCCATTTTCACAAGGTCCTTTGGAGTCTCTTCCACCGGTAGGCAGGTCACATTGCCTTTGAGGACAATGGAGAGCTCCCTTCTCACAAATTCCATAAACTCCAATATCTTGAAAATATTAATGTTAGAACCAGTTCGCCTTTTGCTTCCGCGAAGTGCTCCAGTTTGCCACCTACCAAACAGAATTGACACTTAAATCCTTGCAAGAGCAGGAATAGCAGCAGAAATCTCGAATACATCGATATCTCAACACCTGTGAGGTTCGAGCTTAGGAGCTGTCGACCGCACAGAAGCACTCAAGTGCGGGAGCTTTTTGTTTTCTGTCGAAGAGGTTTTTGGGTTCTGATTATACATTGATATCCTAACTCCTGTGAGGTTCGATCATGGCATCTCTGAGTGTTTAAGTTTCTTCATTTCTGTGCAAGAGGTTTAGAGTTAGAGTTCTGTGGATTTATTTTTGTATTAATGGAGGCGGGGGCATTGTCGAGAATCGGGCTGGCGGGTCTGGCAGTGATGGGCCAGAACCTAGCCCTCAACGTTGCAGAGAAAGGCTTTCCGATCTCTGTCTACAATCACACAGCAAGTCGCGTGGACGAAACCCTGGAGCCTGGTGATTGCATCGTCGATGGGGGAAACTAGTGGTACGAGAACACGGAGCGGCGGGCAAGGCAGGTCGCTGAAAAGGGCTTGCTTGATGTAGGCCATGTCTCCTTTAAAATTTTACCCCGCTACAGGTATATCGAAGACGTGCTCAACAAGGTCGCTGCGCAGGTCGATGACGGGCCTTGCGTTACGTACGTTGGCAACGGAGGGGCCGGGAACTTTGTGAAAATGGTCCACAATGGCATAGAGTATGGAGACATGCAATTGATATATGAAGCTTATGATGTGCTCAGGCATGTTGGGGGTCTGAGCAATCAGGAATTGGCAGAGACCTTTGCGGAGTGGAACAAAGGCGAGCTTGAGAGCTTTTTAGTTGAGATAACTGCCAATATTTTTACTGTGAAGGATGATTATGGCAGTGGGGAGCTTGTAGATAAGATATTGGATAAGACCGGAATGAAGGGGACTGGGAAATGGACTGTGCAGCAGGCTGCAAAGCTCTTTGTTGCAGCACCCACAATTGTTGCCTCGCTTGATTGCACGTATCTCAGTGGCTTGAAGGAGGAGCGTGAGGCTACTGCGAAGATTTTCAAAGAGGCCGACCTGCTTGATTTTTTGGTTGGTGGAGGGACCGTAGACAAGAGGCAATTGGTCGATGATGTCCGCAAGGCGCTGTATGCGTCAAAGATCTGCAACTATGCACAGGGGATGAATCTGCTTCGAGCCAAGAGTACAGAGAAGGCGTGGAATCTGAACACGTGGCGAAATATTATTGGTTCCATGCGCGATAGGTTCCTGCTTTCTCATTGGCTGGGGTGAACAGTGTTTGCTCACCCCAAGCCCGCAATGGAAAACGCCTCTGGCGTAAATATACGAGATGAGTGATAAGGCCGTCTCACGATTTGTCCACAATGTTATTTCCATAGTGCACGGTTATATATGTATTAATTCAATAATGCATTAGAGTATGAGTGATTATATATATATATATATATATATATATATATATATATATATATATATATATATATATATATATATATATATATATATATAACTGAATTAGAGTATGGGTGATTCTATATATATCTTTTTTTTTTTTAGAAAGCAAAGAAAACCCATTAGTTATAAAGTTTGAAGTGAATCATTATATGTATGTAATCAAAAAACTGAAAGACGACTTGTTATTACAAAAACACAACTAGGTATGTATGCATGAATAAATTTATAAATTTAATAATGAAAATCATATTTAAATACGATGAAGTACTTAATAAATTAGATAATATTTGAATTCATGCATTTGAGATCATAGTAATTTTTCTAAAGTCTTTCGGTGTAATCAAATTGGGCATAAAATTGTCCAATGTGATTACACCGAAAGACTTTGGAAAAACTAGATAATCTTGAAACAAAATAGAGATAGGCACATAGATAATTTTGGATGAAACGTTAACCCTAACATCATGGTTTGTTTAAGAGTTTTTTGAAATGTGTTTGTACACATTTTATTCCATCTTTAACTTATAAAACCAAATAAAGAGAAGAAGTTACAATGTCAATGTCTAGTATCTTTTTATTATATATATATATATATATAATTAAAAAAAAAAAAGCTAATTATTGTAACAAACTATTATTTAATTTTAAATTTATACAATTTCTAGATAAATGAATTACAATTTTTAGATGAATGACTTACTTAAGGCAGTTAAATCTCAAAAAATGATATCTAATTTCTAGTATATTAAAATAAAATATTTTGTTACACAAAGATTTCAGTGTGAGGGCAAAAATTTCCAAAAGTTTTATTTTATTTATTTATTTTTTTAAGTTATGATTAAAATTGTGAAGACAAACATGATATTACACACTCAATTTTGCCTTTGACTATGTATTAGTTTGTCGTTGACCAACAATTTCTACTACTTATCCATAGTTTAACATTGTGAATTCAATTTTTGTTATTTTTTATTATTATTTAAATTTATTTATTTGTAAGATGATTTGTTTGAGGTTTTATTATGAGATGTTTAGTAACTTCAATTTCTATTAGTTACTATTTTTTTGCTTTTTTGTTTAATTTGTTTTTTATTTTTTCCCCTTTTTCTATTGTTTCCATTTTCATGAATTATAGTTTTTTCCCCATATTTTTAATTTAATATTGCTTATTATTATATTAAAAACATATTTTATTAAATTTAATTAAAAAAATATGTATATATTGATAAAAATAAAACACATAAATATATATAAAAAAATAAGCATGTGCATATATGTTAATATAAATAATATTAGTTTATTAGATTTTCGGTGATGACATTCAACAATACAATATTTCACTACTTGTTTTATTTTTGTAATAAAAACTTTGTTTTTATTATTTTTTAGTTTAGTTATGCTATATTTAAGCTAACCCACACGTACTAGTTACTATGTAGCCCTAGTTTTGTGTGGTTGATTTTTGATTTTATTCATTAATAAAAATTAGAAAAGAAAAATATGAAGAAAATCAACCAGGGAAAAATTAGTGTAGTAATGCTATTTTTGTTTTTTAATCTTTCCATAGTAAACAAAAGCTCAAAAATGACAACTATTTTTATTTTGAAAACAAATATTAATTATGGAAAAATCCATAAATTTGGAAAAAAATGATAATTAATTTATGAGGACACTTGGCAATTGTAATTTGTTTCTTAAACAATTTTTTAATTCTGAAATTTTGATTTTAAACCATATGAAATTAGTCATCCACTAATAAAAAAAATCATAAATTCAATTTTTAAAAATTCAAAAAATAAATTTTAATTTCTAAAAAATTAAGTTTTACATTTACTTTTACAAAAACTTCAATAAACTTTGGAAATAGTTTCCAAAAAATTTGCAAATTAATTAAGAGTCAAACCATTTTGAACCAAACTGATTACAATATAGTTTGCGATCGGCAAGTATAATAAGATATTTAAATATTTCAAAAATATTTCAACACAACATTTAAATAGACTATTTGAAGATCTATGTTAAGTAATTTACGTCAATATCTACTTCATATATATCTATATATAACAAAAAAATATTAAAATAAAATATTTTAATGTTGTATATAATAAAATATTCCAAGTCAAAAGAAAAAAGTAATTAACTAATTTTGAAATATACTTAAAAATATATTTATAACAAAAAAACCATTTTAATGTGCACAATGTAGTCCATAGATAAAATGGTTAAATACACATATTATGTAAATGAAAAATTGCACATTATATATATATATATATATATATATATATAGAGAGAGAGAGAGAGAGAGAGAGAGAGAGAGAGAGAGCCACTACAAATACATTGCGATCTATCATGGAATGAGAAGTATGCAATTAATTTTTCAATTTTTGCACTCTAAAAGAAATTTGAACCTGAAGAAATTTGATACCTCTTGGCTCATGTTAGATCTGTGCTTAAGATGGATCTATACTAGTATGATTTCCAAAGCTATATGACGTGCTCGTAAACATTTGTAAGGTCTGAGAAATCCTGTATTTCATGATTATGATACCAATTAAATATCTCAGGTACATCACGTAAGAACACAGTTTTGATATTGTTAAACATATGAAATAAACTACGAATTTCTTAACTCTTGGTAGAATTAACAAGGTCAGACAAATCATCATTCAAAATGATAACTGACATATTCATACAGGTAAATAACATTAAACTGTAACTCATACAGTGACATGAAAATAATCTAGACATTATGAACATGCATATATCATATTCCATAAAATAAAAGGGGTAGACCGTGCTATTTATTTAGTTAAGTTGATTCCTACGAGTGACTGGAGAAGGGCTTCATGTTATCCTCCCAATTGTAGGTTAGTTATGTTGTTATGTATCGTAACTAACCACCCCTACACCAGGTCTAGAGTCTAAGAATTAAATTCATAGGGACAATACACTAATTGAGTTGAGAGATCGATATCACTTACAGGTGGTTTATCATTAATCTTGAAAGAACTGGTGGTTTCATAGCCAACTGCAAGCACCAGTGATTCATTGTGTGGGTGGTTTCACAGCATGAGACAAGCACTGGTGGTTTCATAGCCACAACAAGCACCGATGGTTTCATAATCTTGGCAAACACCCCAAATTTTTTTCAATTTAGTCTCTTTATATTCAAAATGGTAACTTCAATGAGAACTCAAATTGGTTTAATGGTCTAGCGTAAGCCAGAGCATCCTTTGTGAGTATCTACGTTGGTCCTCCAGTTTTGCAACTAATTCTCCAAGTGACAATCCAACCCCTTATTGGATTGGGCCAACATTTTTATAGCCACCAGGTTGCATCCTTATTACGTCTAAGAGGGCACTGATTGCCCCCTTCCCCTCACAATGCCTTCGCCCACACGTTGGGGGGGGGGGGGGGAACCACCAATTGCCCTTCGGTGCGCCAACTCAATAGAAATTTTCCCATAAGCATTAATGATATAGGTATGGAATTTAATTTTCATAGGGGGTTATTGAACCACAATTCTCTTTCTTAGACTCTGCCTAGCATCCATTCTTCACAGGTTTAAATTTAATATTTTTTTTTAAATGAATAATATAATTAAGTCGAAGGCGTTCTCTTTACGGGCTTGTGATGTCCAAACACTAGTCATTACAATGAATCAACAAGCGTAATTTTTTTCATCCTCAAGCTTTTCCAAATTTGACATGTTTCACATATTCATCTTACTCATCGTCTTGGTCATTAATTTTTGCAAAGTGTTCCCCTATTCATACAGGCGAGCAAAGCCAAACATCAAACTTTGATATTCGGTAACATATTTTACAAAGTGTCCCTGTGTTCGTACGTGGGAGCGAAGTCAGAACTCCGCATCTAGTAGCGCCGCAACCGACAACAAATTTTGTTGTTGCTCGATTTCCTGCACCTGTTGTTGCTTCTTACAACTAGCCCTTGGTCAAGGTTTCGTTCATCTGCCTCTAGCTATCGATTGTTGGAGAGAAGCGTCGCAAAGCAGTTACAACAGATGTATGTCTAAAGAATGCCTCTGCCTTCGATTGCACGACAAAGTTCAAATTTTAGTACAAAATACAAACTCTTTGTAAGCTCCATTGCATTTACTCGATCAACGTCATTCCCGAACTGAGATGGAAAAAATATTTGTATTATCAAGAATACAACTGGTTGGACTCTTCGATTAGAAAATTTGTAAACATAATAACTTGTGAATCTCTAATCAGAATAAGTTGAATGTGTAATAAGATAGTTCCCATCTGGTTCACTTGCTTATTCTTTGGAATGGAATTCTCTCTGAGTATATCGCTCTTTTTGAAGCAAGGTAGCATGATAATGGATAAGAAACTAGGTCCCCTCTTTGTTAAATTTAGATAGACATGGAATGTTCTATGCTTAATGAAATTTTACTTCAATCTTTCTTAAGCCCAATTCAATTCAGAAATCACATAAATAGGAAAATAAAATGCTGATAAAACACAATAATAGATCAACAGAAAAAAATACAATAATACAGATCATATTTTACAATTCTTCTTGTCCAACAAGGATATAAGATAGAGTGCGTTACGACAGTCAACAAGATGCATCATCCAACAAAGTCTTTCTCAACATCAGATCAACTAACCCTCCAAGTGTCACACAAAACCCTCAAAGACAGCTCATCAAAAGTCAACACTGGTCAACATAAAGTCAATGCTGCAGTTTTAGGGCATCGGTCAAAGTCAACGTGCAACCTCGATTTTTGTGCCCAACAATACGACCTTCAAAAATCAGAATTTCTGCAAAGTTTGGAGGTCAAAACACCAAGGGTTGACCATAGTCAACGCTGGTCAACGCACCAACAAATAGCCCTAAAAATAGTTCGTAAATTTACCTAGCTGTAGCTCCGCATGTGTTAGAGAGAGAGGCCTCCAAAAGGCTGATCGAACCCATCAGATCACAAGAGAGAATGTGTGATGAGTTCATGAGAAAATGAGCTTCAAATCTCTCCAATTTATATCCATCAATGAGGGTGTGCGACACATCTATTAAGCTTGTGAGTCTACATTACAAATCTGACTGATCTTGCACATGTGTGGAAAATAAAATCAAAATATATGTTCTGCTAATCTAAACAAGATGATCCTTGGATAAATCTTGCTCCTCTCCAAAAGAGGAATCCAACAAAAATATGAGCATCATTATATGAGCAGTGCAACCTGGAGTTTGGACCTAGTTTCCCAAAATTAACACTGCCTCTCAACTAGGGAGAGATCCATCTGTCCACTTGTGCCATCCAGAGATCAGTACCATCGTGTACTACCATATAGAATCGTGCGTCATCCTGCCGTAACTTGCTTTGCTGGCTCTTCTTCACAAATAGAACAAAAGGTGTGTCACAAAGACATCACTCTCAGCTGACCCGAAGTCAGCTTAGAGGTTAAAACGTCTCTTGGACTCAAAAAGAGTCTCGTACTAACCCAAAGTTATCTTACTGACCCGAAGTAATTTTAGAGGTAAGAACCTCATCAAACTTGATCCTAGATCAAGGTGTTGGCCACGTGTCATCCTAGACATAGAGAGCGAAAATCTCCGATACGTCCATTGGTCTCTATCCACATTTCCCACCTCATTTTCCAAATGAAAGGTACTTCCCATGAGTCCAAAACTCCATGGGTAGGATGCGTGCGGGGTATAGATCAAAGAGAGGTGAACCAACTCAATATCATAACGGTGGGGCAAAAGCACAACAAGGTTTGGCAAGCCTAGCCCCATGTGTACTTATATCTCCAAGAAGCTATCCCAAAGCCCCCTGGAACTCCTAGAGCTCATAGTCCAACTCAAGCAGGACCCTCACAATAATCTCTTTCCATGATTCCAAGCTTCTCACATAAGGTTAGGAACTTGACCTTCCCCAGGGGCTTCATGATAATATCTGTGACCTTCTTATGAGTTCCTATATGATCAAGCCTTACAACGCCTCGCTGTACCATATCATGGATAAAGTGGTACCTGATATCAATATGCTTGGATTGATCATGGAACACAGGATTCTCAAAAATACGAATCCTACTCTAGTTATCAAAAAGGATAACGGTGGTATCTAGCACATGCCCAAACAGATCACTGAAGGGATTTTTCAACCAAACAACTTCACAATAGGCCATACTCGTTACAATTTATTTGGCCTCAATGGTGCTCAAAGCTACCGAATTCTGCTTCCTGCTCATCCAAGATATTGAAGCAGAACCCAAGGTGAAGCAACATCCAGATGTGCTCTTGCGATCCACCACAATGCCAACCAAATCGACATTAGTATATTCATGGAGTCTCAAACTCCCGATAGTGTATCTCAACCCATGGTTGATTGTGCCCCGAAGATATCTCAATAGATTCTTGGCACCAATCCAGTGAATGTGATGAGGATCAACCATATGTTGACTCAAAGTGTTCACTGCAAAACATACGTCTAGACGGGAGTTCACTAAGAACACCATGGCCCCCATGAGTTGTCAATACTCGGTGAGATTTCCTAGCTTGGGCCCAGAAGCGTTCCCACACAACTTCTTAAAGTTGAGTTCCATCAGTGTTGACACAGACTTACAATCCAACATACGAAATCTATCTAATAACTTCACGACATATTTTCCTTGAGAAAGGAAAATATCGCCTGGCCTTTGCCAGACCTTCAAGGCTAGGAAGTAATGCATCAGTCCTAGGTATTTCATCTCAAATTTGGAAGCTAGCTCCCTCCTACACTGATGAATGAGAGGGTTAGAACCTGTCAGGAATAGATCATCCACATAAATAACTAGAATGAGATGCCTTTCTCTATCAACCTTAAAATAAAGGTTTGGATCAACATTACTTTGAGTGAAACCCAACTTCATCACGTAGCTATATATCCTCTCATACCAACCCCTGGGGGCTTGCTTCAACCCATAGAGGGCTTTCTTCAACCTACACACTTAGGTGTCTCTATCTTGGACTTTGAACCCCATAGGTTTCTCCACACACACATCTTCCTTTATAGAACCATGCAGAAAATCAATCTTCACATCCATCAGATGGAGACTCCATCCTTGCGTTGCAACAAGGAAAATGATGGATCAGATGGTGGTATAGTGAGCCACAGGTGCAAATATGTCATCATAATCTATGCCTTCTTTTTTGAGAGAATCATCAAACAACAAATCTTTCCTTGTGCTTTTCAACACTACCATCAGATCCATGCTTGATCTTATACATCCATTTCGATGTGACAACATATTTTTCCTCCAGTCTCACCACTTCCCAGACATCATTTTTCATAATGGGCCATATTCTTTGTGCATAGCATCCTTCCAAACTTGGTGCTTTACGAATTCTTCAAATGATCCAGGCTCAGATTGTACAATTGTAATCATGGCTGCTAGATACCCTTGGTATCTATTCGACTCCTTGCTTTCATGGAATGTCCCCCTTGGGACAATATGTATTTTTACATCTTCGTGAATATCTCTAAGCCATGAGGGTCTTCTCTTATTTGAAGGAGGTGGATCAATAGGATCCATAGGTCCTTCAACATGGGCATCGGTTCATCCTTTGGTTGTTCCTGCTTCCCTGCTTCTTCATCTTCTTTGTCTTCCTTGGAGCTAGGAATATTTCTCACTTTCTTGAGGGAAAAATCTTCATCGAAGGTGACATAATGTCATATCTCCACTTCTCTTTGACTATACACATAGATTATATATGCCTTCAAAGTTTCAATGTAGCCCATAAACATTCCCTTCTTTCCAGAAGCATCCAACTTGCTTCTCTTTTCTTTCAGCGCATGAAAGTAAACAGGACACCCAAAAGCTCTAAAATGAGAAAGATCAGGTTTCATACCAGAGAATAATTCCTCGGGAGTCTTAGAGTCCAGAGCGAAATGTGGGAATCTATTTTGAATGTACATAGTAGTGTTCGCAACTTCTCCCTATAGAAACTTCAGAAGACCTTGGTCACATAACACGACATGGACATCTTCCACAATGGTCCCGTTCTTTCTTTCAACAACACCATTTTTCTCAAGAGTATACGTAGTTGTGGTCTCCCTCTTAATGCAAGCTTCATTGCAAAAGTCATCAAATTCATGTGACTCATACTCAGACCCATTGTTGGTCCTCAAAACTTTGGTTCTCTTCTCGGTTTGATTTTCCACCAAGGTCTTGAAGGTATGAAACCATTTGAATGCTTCATCCTTCTTCTTTAAGAAATATATCTAGGTCTTGCGAGAGAAGTCATCTGTAAAAGTCATGTAATAGGAACATCCTCCAAAGGATGTTACATGAAGCATACCAGATAAATCAGAATGAACCAAAAGCAAGATATCAGTTGTCTTTGTGACACTTGAGGGGAATGGTCCCCTTATTAGCTTCCCTTCGGCACAACCCTAACATAAACCTTCATGATCATCTTTAAATTTAGCCATCCCTGTCACCACCTTGATTTATTCGGGAAGGGTTTTGTAATTCATGTGTGCAAACCTCCGGTGCCGTAACTCCGTTTGAAGAGTTTTATCACATGACATAGCCCCCAGTGGACTTCCTCCAACCTGGTAGAGTGTATCAACTCTAAAACCAATTGTAAAAGCTTCCTTGAAGTTCTTCTTCGAGATGCGTACCTTTCCATCAACGAATTCCACCTTGAACCCTTTGTCTTCCATTTCCGAAATAGATGCAAATCATGTACATACAACACATATTGTAGATGAAGGACTTGAACTCGAGATAGATGAAGGGTCACAATCCCTATCCCTTTCACGGGATAGGTGGCATTATCTCCAAGGATAATTTCTATATTAGTATCCTTCTCAATCAAATTAGAGAGGGCTTATTTATAACCAGTGACGTGCCTTGAAGCACAACTATCAATCAACCAAACATCTAGGGTGTCGGGAGGAGATGCAGTAGAGAGGGAAGATAAAATAATAAATTCATTTTTCTTATTATCAACAACATTAGACTCATCATACGTGGAGTTTCTTGACCTCTTGAAAGGTTTCCCATTTCAACTACGATCAGAGGGAGCCTTCCTCTTTCCTTTGATTGCCATCCCCCCTGGAGTTGTTGTTGTCATCATCCATGGGAGAGTCCCTTCTATTAGGACACTCTCTTGCATAGTGACCAAAATTGTTACAAGTGTAACATCTTCCCTTCCTTCCTTTAGACCCCGCTCTTCCATGGTTTTGATTTTTCAAACCTCCATTGTTCCTCTTCTTTGCATGAGCGGTGAAGGCAGTAGGGTCACCCCCATTTCCATTAGAGGGATGATCTCTCTCCATCATTATTGTCTCTTCTTGAGTGCATCTCGTCAATGTTTCATCAAAATCAGGAATCACATTATTATTAAGAATAGTGGTATTGAATACATACCAATCACGGGGGAGACCTCTAAGCACAATGAGAACCATATCTCGATAAACTATTTCTTCTCCAATAGCTAGGAGATTGTTCTTGATTTCAGTGAGCCTCATAAAATAGGATTGAATGGATTCATCCTTGCCCTTATTTATATTCTTCAATTGAATCTTTAAGAAAAGAACTTGATTAGCATTTCTAGCCTTGAACATGCTAACCAACTTATCATACATCTCTTTAGATGTGCTCAACTCAGAAATGTAAGAAACCAAGTGCTTATCAATAGAATCCCGGATAATCATCTTTGCTTTGATTTCCCCTTTTCTATACTTCGTCTTTGTGGCAGCAAGTGCATTTGATGGAGGCCCATGAATCTTCCCCTGCACATAGTCCATGACATCTTGATCTTATAATGCCAAATCCAAGGACATATTCAATGCATGATAATTAGAATTGTCAGTCAACTTATCATCAGATTTGAAACCCTTATAGGTTGAGGAGGCCATTGGACCTTGATAGGATTTATTCTTTGGTGATTACTTTTCACACTATCTTGGGCTTTGTCTTCACCTCATCTCTGATACCATGTTAAATTTAGATAGACATGGAATGTTCTATGCTTAATGAAATTATACTTCAATCTTTCTTAGGCCCAATTTAATTCAACAATCACATAAACATGAAAGTAAAATGATGATAGAACATAGTAATAGATAAAAAAAATACAAGCCAATAATATAGATCAGACTTTACAATTCTTCTTGTCCAGCAAGGATATATGATAGAGTGCGTTACGACAACCAACATGATGTATCAACCATCAAAGTCTTTCTCAAAATCATATCAACCAACCCTCCAAGTGTCACACACAACCCTCAAAGACAACTCGTAAAAATTCAACGTTGGTAAACATGAATTCAACACAGAATGTCAATGCTGCAGTTTTAGGGCTTTGGTCAAAGTCAATGTTCAACCTCGATTTTTGTGCCCAATAATACAACCTTCAAAAATAAGAATTTTTGCAAATTTTTGAGGTCAAAACACCAAGGGTTGACCATGGTCAACGCTGGTCAACGCACCAACAATCAATCCTAAAAACAATCCGCAAATTTACCCAGTTGCAGCTCTGCACGTGTGAGAGAGAGGCCTCCAAAAGGCTAATCGAACCAATCAGATCACATGAGAGAATGTGTGATGAGTTGATGAGCAAATGAGCTTTAAGTATCTCCAATTTATACCCATCAGTGAGGGTGTGTGACACATCTACTAGGCTTGTGAGCCTACATTACAAATTGGGCCGATCTTGCACATGTGTGGAAAATAAAATAAAAATATATGTTCTGCTCATCCAAACAAGATGATCCTTAGATCAATCTTGCACCTCTCCGAAAGAGGAATCCAAGAAAAATATGATCATCATCATATGAGCAGTGCAACCTGGAGTTTGGACCTAGTTGCCCGTAATTAACACACCTCTGAGTGCCAGGATATGGAGGCATTCAGGAAGGCTCGAGAGGGTAGATGGCCCTGCTACGATCCTCACTATTAGCATTTCCACTCCTCCCAATGCTGTTGATCAGACCACTTATCCCAATTATTACTTCTAAATCACCAACAATGAGAATATGACAAAATCAAGGAGAAATTCAGGAGAATGTGTAAGTTCCACATATAATTTCATGCTTTTAATATTTTATGATCTGAAATGCGTTTATATGCTTATATTGTTGTGATGGTATCACTTATATTGCAGGTGATAAATCAATAATAAAGAAGAGATGCATGCAAAAATTGACCAAAAGTACCACCCATCAGAAAATGGTATCGACCTTTGTATCCAAGTCTTAGTAAGACCCAAGGAAAATATCCAATTCCATCCATAAGACAAGTCACAACTTGGAAAACACTAATATATCTAATGAGAAATCGAGCAACCAAGCATTGACTAAAGTGCTCCACATTTAAGTATAAATTTTCTAGTTTTGGCCACTTTCTTAATTGGGGCATTTTTTTTCTCCCTTAATTCAGGTATCAAGGTGAAACATTTAATTTTCTAGTAGTACTCTGGTCCATAGTTGGGAATTTTCATTTTTAAGCAAAGCATTTGGTAATTTTTTTTGTGTAAGGTAATAAATAAAAATAATTAAAAAAAATTAAAATTTTATCATCTTGGAAAAATGAGAGGAAGGAAAACGATGAGGTTATTTTGGTGGTCATGTGAAGTGGCTCCTATATACATTTCTATAAATTCATTTAGGGTTGGAAAGAGGGCAGGGATTCTTTTGGGTTTGGATGGAAAGGGATTCTTTTGGATCTAGATGGAAAACAAGAAGTTGACTATATATAGGGATTAAGAGAAAGGACAACTAATTTGGTAGATATGTATGAGATATTCCTCAGTCTCTAGCTAGCTCAAGAGAGAGTTGAATTTGAAATTCTGATCATTATGGATTCCCTCATCATTATTCAGTATTTCCATAAGGATTCCTCTCCTAAAAGCAATCAACTAAGGCTCCTTCTAAGCAAGATCATAAGTCTTCTTTGGCTTATTCTCTCATAATTCGTATTTCCATATCTTGCAAAACCAAAATAAAGCAATAGATGCACAAGAAAATCAAGCATGTCTCCTAGAACCATGATAATTGGTTATCAATGGTGTGTTAGGTTTTAAAGTCTTCCCACGAAGTTCTCTCTATATGAATACTCTCCTCCTTTCAATATAATGATGGTTGATTATGTGAAAAATGGAAATAAGGCTAAGTCAATCCTCCTAACCAAGATTTCCATCGCATCAAATATTGGAAGATGGTGTTATTTCAAATTTCAATTGGAATCATGGTAGCACCAAGGTTGATATTGATGGATGTTCGTGTGCTAATCATGTACACTCCATCGCCATGAATGTGGATCTCTCTAGACGAGGGTGTGTTTTTTATTAGCTTTCTTGTCCTTACTCGATATTTCTGGAGGGTCACGAGGTTGAGAAAATTAATGCAATTTATAGTTGTTACGAATGTTGGTGCGTGGAAAACTCCAACTCTCAAGGTTATAGCCATGAATGAAATCCATTTGGAGCAGTTTTTGGGGATTAACCTTTGCTCCTGGTTGTTGAAGAGAGGTTGTCTTCCACGTGGCTGGAAGATTCTCCTTGCCTTTGCTACTCAAAGAGGTAAAGGGATTTCGACAGGCTCCTTACTATTTTATCTGTGACTTCATTTAGTTATAGTTCAGGGTTTATATGATCTCAAGCATTGTAAAGTGAAAATTTCCATATAATATGCTTCGAGGTTATTATGAAGTCCAAATGTGAATGCTCACTAGTTCAGTGGCTCTCTCAATTGTGGTGCCCTCTAATTGTTCAAAATTTTCTCTAAAAAATAGAGTGGTCTTGGCATACAAATCTCAGTTGAATGTGCATCAACTGGTTCTTTTCAATTTCCCATGCCCCATGTTGATTATTCTCTATTTTTCATCCTCATTTGATTCATCATGCCTTTCTTCCCTGGTCACAGTTTTGGTTTATGGAGAGTCACTTGCCTTCTCTGCAGTTCTTTCCAATATCCAAGTAGTCTATTTCCTCCTCTGGCTGGCCTCTAACAACCCTCCCTTCCCTGCACTCTCATATTATTAAGGTTCCCTTTCTCTTCACTAGTATTTTTCAGTCCCTCTCCCTCTTCCTCCTGTGGACTAGGTGCCATCACAGGATGCAAGGCAGGACATGGTTATGGTTGACTCTACCCATATTCTTGTATAAAAAAACTTCATACCTTTTATTCGATTCGACTTACTCTTATTGTTACGTCATCTAGCTGGAAATATGAACTCTAACAATGTGACCAGCTCGTCAACTTTGTTGTTACGAAGGAAATAAAAATTCAATAGAATTTATTCAAAAATAAATTCCTATAAATAAAGTGGGCGTGTGATGGCATAAATAGTTCAATTGACCTTGACCTGTGAGGTTGTTCATATTTATATTATAATAATTTTAATTCATTTAGATTTTATAATATATATTTTCAAAATTTTAAGAAAAAATGTTTATCTTTATAATTTTTTAAATATAAATAAGGATAGATCCATTTTAAGTTTGGGTTTCTGAAGTGTAGAAAGGGATCACATTTCTTAAGATGTAAACATTTTTTTGAGTGTAAAATTTGAAGCAAAAATTCTCATCTCGAGAGATTTGATTCCTCTCAATGCTTAGTACATCATAAATATAAATCTATGATAGTTTTTAAATCCCCTCTCCCCCTTCGACGTTCCTTTGCACCTTTTGGTGCAATTTCTAGTTAATAATTGTTATTATTAATTTAAGCATTAACATATAACTAATCATTTTTAATATCAAGTCGAGCATTAAAACATGACCAATAATGTTAATATTATTCAAAGCATTAATATACCGTGACACCACAATTAGGGCATAAATGAATTTCAACTTAAATAATTCCATTACGTTTAATTTTTGTTTTCTCTAACAATAGATATAATGTTGGAATGCGTAATTCTATAATATGCTTACATGTATAATAGTCGAGATAGGGGATTGATCTGAAATTGAATTTTTAGTTCTAACTTAGATTAATTTACTTTAAAACATGTATATGGAAAAATGATTAAAAAATCATTTAATTGAATGCTTTAATAAAATATGTTCAATAACATAAGCAAACATTCACAAAAAAGAGAACAACACAATTGATAACGGAGTTCACCCCCTCCATTGGGATACCTCTCCGGATTCGCCTCCAACAGGACGAATCGATCTATTGTCTTTCTGAATAGAGATAAATGTACATTGACTTTGACATCAAGGTGGCCAGTCGAGAACTCTCAACTTTACATCCATACTCTGAAAGACTTATGAACTATCCAAGCTATGCTCGAAAATGAATTTTTCAAGCACTCCAATTCTCTCCTTACTCTCTTTTTCCTTACCTTTCCTGTACATAGAATGGTATTATATAGCTCTTAAGAGCCCAAAACTAAGGAGGAAATATCTCCTTATCTCTAATTTTAAGGAGGAAATAATTCTCATATCCCTTAAAATTTTCTCAAGAGATTTCTATGGAGGAAATATCTCAATATCTACTTTCAAGGGCCTTATCCCCAAAACCTTAGGGATGAGAATAATCTATCAACTTCAATATGAATTTAGAAATTGAATTTTTGAATTGTTGAGGAAAATCCTCTCAACATTTTCAATTTCTATTTTACAAATATATGAGCACATTTAATTAAAAATAAAGACACCCTCAACCTAGAATTGACATGAGTATATCTTCTTCATAGTGCTCCTTGGGTTGTCTAGATCCTCCTGAATCAAACCTCCCCATTAAAAACTTTTGGTCCTCTAAAAGTATTTTAAAAAATCGAAGTTGATTCTAAATGAAGTCAATTCTTCCTGTGAATCTTGGGAACACTTTTTGTTTTTATTTGATGTAATCTTGCATGCTACCTTGTTGGAATCGATTCCGAACTTCTGCATTGATTCTCCCTTCTCCATAACATTATTTGAATTTTGCACGAAATATTAATCAAACAGGAAGATGGAAATTGAATTTGTCATGCTGGAATCATACTGGAAAAGCAACCTCGACTGCCTATAAATTCGTGTCAAGAGTCCATACCAAAAATCTAGTTGACTTCCAAGAACATTCCAAAGAACATTAACGCTAACGAATTATGGATCATCTTTGCAATTCCAGAACTGAAGATATCCCTCATCGCATCATCACTTGTATTAAAAAAAAACAAGCTCGCGAGACCTTTGTAATGATCAACTGAACATGGAAACTGTTTGCAGACGCTTAAGGACTTCTAGTACAAAATAATATGTACTACCCACAACATCAGATAAATCATGTCTTGATAAATCTGTTTCTTGGAGAATATCCCAGGCATTTGGTGATGTTGTTGCCAAAAAAAATCCAGTTATATCAAATCCACTACCTGCAAATTGAGCTACCACAGCCCATCCTGAATTTGGAAACCACTTTACTTGCTGGTGTAATGCATCAGAAAACTCTCAGCGTTTTTCCTAGAAATGAGTTGGACCAAAATGTATTAGCAACTGTAATATATGAATAAATTCTACCACGAGAATGGCTTGTGCCTTTCCAGATTCAGCATGAATAGATGGCCACACATTCTTTAACACGCACAATGCATTAAGAGATACTTCCTGAGCTTTGAAGATTTGAAAATAGCAACTCCGTTTGTCCTACTCCACATCACTATGTTTCTACAATGAACATACAACCACCATTGTAATTTCTTCAATTAGATGATCCTCAAGCAAGCCATCACCACATCAGTCGTTCTTGCAAGCCCATCATGTTTGATAAAATAGAGCTTCAAGTAGTCGGGCCGCTGCTTCTTCACATTGAAGAGACCTTACAAGCTCCAAAAGTACTTCCACGACACCAACCTATACCATTAGTTCAACACTTGACGCATCTTCCACGACTATTCATTTGATTCTTCAGCATTTCACTTCTTCGTAGACGTGGCTCGCCTTTTGGATTGGTTTCCAACATTTGCGGAGCAATGCATCTGGACGTACCGCTGAATCTTCATTTCGTCGATGAAATCATTGAACCTTGGCCAAACTCTGCAACGGATTTGAAGAAACTGCTTCCAAAACTTCGGAAAGGCAATCTGACTGTGCCATATGTGCTGTTTATGATCAGATCTTTGTATCAGCCACCACCGAAGGATGGGAAACGATCCCGCCTTTATAGACAATTTTATCATGGTGGAAGCTGCTATTTCCATTGCAATCCTTCAGATTTAGTCTTTATTGCAGTAGTGAGTGAATACGCTCTGGTGGTTAAGTGGATAGCGTTCATATCCAACAGAGAAATAATTCTCCCTCATGAAGTTAATATATATATATATATATATAGATATATATATGGAGGTGCTATTGCTGGGCCGGATTGAGATTGTAGGAAACCTTAGGAACACGTTGTATTTGTCAGAAATCTGCAATTTCTTCTACGCAATTTATGCACTGCCACGTGTCTTGGAATTTTATGGCTGGAGTCGCTCTACCCAGATGCTCTTTGCATAATTTTTTTTTCTCTCCAGCTATCTGCAACGCTCCATACCAATTTGCAATACTTCGACCTTTTCTTCTGTTTCAAAGTGCCATCGGGTAACAAAGGCAGAAAATTTCTGTTCTAGGCAAGAATCACATCAACTCGACAGTGTTCCCCGTAGCTTACATATCTCCTGTGAGTACTCATGATCCAGGTGGATATTGGTGGCCACCCACCTATTCCACTTGGCCCCCCACCATTATCTCTTTCAGTTTTTCAGTTTCGGCATAACTTACTATTTTTAGCAGTTTTTCGGGTCCTGAACTTCCGGAGCCGTTTTGAGGCCCTAAACGACGTTTTTTGGGTATCAAATCACCAACAAATTTCATCATCAAATTTGTCCTAAAAGCTGTAGTCCTCAGATAGAGCTTTTCAATGATGTATCATGTGCGTCAAACGGAGATAGTATGCCAAAGTTACGTCCCTGGGAAGTTGAAACACCAATTTACCCAAACGGGGCCCATAGTTTTGGCGCTTCATCTCCTAGGGTTAGGTTTTTGGAATGTTTAGGGTTCTCCATTGTTTCTCAATAATAAATAGGCCCTCGAGCCTCATTGTAATGCAGTTTAGAGGCCTGTAGCCGCCACATCTCTTCTCAGAGATAGCTACCAGTGCCCTAGCTAGTTTTATTTCCATTCTGTTTGTAAGCAAATTTCAGTTCTTTGATATTAATGAAATGAAGTGTTATTTCCGCTGCATCTCTATCTTTATGGTTATGTGTTTATTCTGTTGCGTTCCTGCATAAATCCGGATCAGTGGTATCCGAGCGGTCTGCTTTTTCTCGATCCTTCTTTGCATGTCCCCAACGAGGTCGGGGTATAAGGAGCTAGGGCTTGATCTGGTGGAACCTTTGCAAGATCAGCCTCGCAAACCTCGATGGACGCCCATGGGGGACTAAAAGAAAGATGAGGGAGCAAGAGATCCTATCAAAATATTGCTCGAGGAGGCCCTCGAAAAACAAAGGAACGCGATGATGGATAACTTTGCTCAGATCCTTCAACGGCTGCCCACCGGCGGCGCATCTGCATCCAGCAGCCACTCTGGAGGTGCGACTCCTTTTAAGGTACAAGTAAATTTTGAAATTCCCATATTTGAGGGTCAAATAGACGCAGATGCCATAGATAGATGGTTGAATCTATTAGAAGGATATTTCTCTGTTCATGACTTTTCAGACCGGGAGAAGATTATTTTTTCACTCCTCAAAGCTACCCCCCATGTTAAGGATTGGTGGGAAACCTACTGTGAGAACAAGGACCAGACAGAACCCTCTCTGTTCTCGACCGTACCAACTTGGAATTCTTTCCGAGACGCCGTCAAGGAACAGTACTATCCCGTGGGGAGCTATGAGGACAAGTACATACAATGGACCACGCTGCGACAACAGAGGGATCAAGATGTGCACGAGCTGACGAATCTGTTCCATACCCTACGCACAAATTTGGGTATCAAAGATTCAGAGAAACATTTGGTGCTAAAGTATCGCAGCTGTCTGCACAGATACATTCAGGAGGAAATGGAGTTCCTCGACATCTCCTCGCTCGGTACGGCATACCGGTATGCTGCCAAGATTGAGCAGAAATTCAAACAGAAGAAGCGAGACTTTGGATCTGTGAATCAAAAGCAAGGAAAAGGTGCTTCCAAACCACAGAACAAAGGACAGAGCCAAGGCATGGCGGCTAAAGACAACCCACCAAAGCCACAAGAAAAGAACAACACCGTAAAGCCAAAGAAGGACACGGGAAAGTGGTGTGAGTTCCATAAGAGCTCCACTCACAACACAAGGGAGTGTCGGGCCAAGCAGTCGCTAGTGGCCGAGATGAGGGCTTCTGAGTCAGATGCATGCTCCGACTCCGAATCAGAACCTGAAAAGGGGAATGAAAAAGGGAAACAGATTATTGATGCGAAGCCCAACGCCACTGTTGCCACTACAAAGGTCCAGAAGGAGGAACCGGAAGATCCAGAGGAGGAGGAACGTCTCTTCCACTCCCAGATGTGGGTAAAGGGCTCCCCTGTACAGTTCATTGCCGACAATGGGAGCCAAAAGAACCTCATTTCAGCAGACGCCGTGAAGCGGTTGGGCTTGCCGACCACAGCTCACCCACATCCATACACCATCGGGTGGCTTCACCAAGGACGAGATCTCCGCGTCAGCCAGCAGTGCCGCCTTCCCTATAGCATCAAGCCCTTCACGGACGAGGTATTATGTGACGTTGCTCCTATTGATGTTTCTGATGTATTATTAGGACAACCATACTTGTGGAAGCGTCATGCTGTGTATGAGTCTCGACCTCGTGCTGTTATTATTACTTTGGGAAATAAGTTGTACAGGATACCAGAGGTACCACCTCCTACGACTATCTCTTTCGTTACTGCAAAACAATGTAGTAAGCTCATTTCCCAAACCAGGAAATTCGTTTTCCTGATGATCCGCCCCCAGGGCAAGAAGAAGACTGTGGCCACGACCTCCAGACAGGGCCCCTCTGCACGACAACAACAAATGGATAAGGTCGTGGAGGAGCACGGGGACATCTTCACCTCACCCACAGGGGTTCCTCTGCACTGCCAGGTCAAGCACCCGATTGATCTGACCCCAGGTGCGCCACTACCCAATGGACCGATCTATCGACGCTCTGTTCTGGGAAATGATGAAATCAAGAGGCAGATTCAGGAGCTGTTGCAGAAAGGTCACATCAGAACAAGTTCATCGCCCTGTGGGAGCCCGATCGTGTTGGTACAGAAGAAGGATGGGACGTGGAGATCTGTATTGACTATCGGGCGCTGAACAAGATCACTGTCCGGAATAGGTACCCAATCCCACGGATTGATGACCTTCTCGACCAACTCCAAGGTGAAAAATATTTCAGTAAGATCGACCTGAAGTCTGGGTATCACCAGGTACCAATTGAACCCTCTGATGTGTGGAAGACTGCCTTCAAAGCTAAGGAAGGCCTTTTTGAATGGGTGGTCATGCCTTTTGGGTTGCCGAATGCTCCCCAACCTTCATGAGGATGATGGAAGACATCTTGCGGCCATTCACCAACTCATTTGTAGTGGTGTACTTGGATGACATTCTGATCTTCAGCAAGACTTGGGAAGAGCACCTTCATCACATCCGACAAGTCCTCCAAACACTGCGGCAACACAAGTTGTGTGCCAATTTGGAGAAGTGCACGTTTGGCATGACCCAGGTTCAATATCCGGGATACATTATTGATGAAAGGGG
Source organism: Pinus albicaulis (assembly GCA_034641835.2). Lineage (NCBI taxonomy): Eukaryota > Viridiplantae > Streptophyta > Pinopsida > Pinales > Pinaceae > Pinus > Pinus albicaulis. The sequence goes on along the minus strand of CM076584.1, from coordinate 733,883,054 downwards.
GGTGCATGTGGATCCAGCCAAGATCCAAGTCATTCGGGATTGGCCAGCCCCGACTACTATAACAGAGCTTCGCAGCTTTCTGTGTCTTGCTAATTTCTACCGTAGATTCGTGTTGGGATTCTCTCATATCACTTGGCCCTTGAGTCAAGTCACCAAAGGAGGAGCGAGAGAAAAATTATTTTGGTCGGAACCTCAACAGAAGGCGTTCAAAGAATTGAAAATCGCCTCTGTTCTGCCCCAGTGCTCACCTTACCAGACTTGCAGCAGCCGTTTGAGATCGAGACAGATGCCTCTGACTATGCTATTAGGGCAGTTCTTACTCAACAGGGACATCCAGTGGCATATCACAGTGAGACATTGTCTGAGACAGTTCGCAAATATCCCACCTATGACAAAGAAATGTATTCCATTGTGCAAGCCTGTCGACAATGGAAGCATTACATTTTGGGGAAGGAAACAATCATCCACACAGACCACCGCCCCCTGCAGTTCATACAGACACAAGGGAAGTTGCAGAATGATCGCCATCAGAAGTGGTCCACATATCTGCAACAGTTTCATTTGAACATCAAGTACAAGAAGGGTAGCACCAATAATGTTGCAGATCGCTCACCACCACCGATCGTGCGCCACCATCGGTAAGGCCTAACCTCTGTGTGCACGAGACTTCGATTGGCCACTTCTATGGAGAGGACCGTAATTCCCACACACTTACAAGGGCACTTTGGGGGCACGCAAAAGTTCCAAATTTTCACCTCCAAGATGCACTTTTATGTCACTCCGGGACACTCCGTGTGCTCAAGCGAGCTGCAAGTTAAGATGATATGGGAAGCACACTACAAGCCGAGTTGCCGGGCATTTTCGAGGTCGAGAAAACAGTAGCAATCCTGCAGAAGTATTTCTATTGGGCGAACCTTCGAAAGGATGTCGAGAAGCACATCAGATCCTGCACTGCTTGTGCCATTGCCAAACCGACCATCAAGAAGCAAGGCCTATATACCCCTCTACCTACCCCTAGTCGACCTTGGGAATCCATCTCCATGGACAGGCGTTCGGGATCGCTCTCTACTGAATGGCAATGATCAAGAGCTGTGATGCGGATAGATTTCGAAGATGGCCATTATGGCGCCGTGAAAGAATATCGTCGTGTTACCGCTAAACTCTTCTTTGAACGAGTATGGGTTCACTTTGGGATCCCACAAGCCTATCATATTAGATCGAGATAAGCAGTTCCTCACATAGCCTTGGTCCAAAATTTCTAAAATTTCGGTCAATGTTGGACACAAAGCTCACCAAGTCCACAGCTTTCCATCCCCAAACAGATGGCCAGACAGAGGTAGTCAATAGAATGATTGTACACATTCTGCGCATGTACAACTCAAAGCATCCACGCACATGGGACGAGAGCCTCCCCTATGTACAACACAGTTATAACCGGGCTCTCCACAGTTCAATTGGCCATAGCCCCCTTCAGGTGGGCTTGGGATTCCAGCCACTATGTCCCATTGACATAGCCATGCCGTTTGCAGCTGCTCAGGCCGATTCAGCTCATGTCCAGTCTGAAGTTGACAAAGCAAGTAGCTTCATCGAGCGCATTCAACACATCCTCCAACAGGTTCATGATATATTGGACAGAGCCAATGCCAAGTACAAGCAACGCCATGATCAACACCGGGTGCCACACAACTTCCAGGTGGGCGATAAAGTATGGCTACATTTGCAGAAGGAGCGCCTCACTGGACCCCACCGCAAGCTTCGCCCGCTCCGATACGGGCCGTACACCATCACCAAGGCTGTAGGGAACAATGCATTCGAGCTCAGTATTCCACCATTCCTTGGTCCGCACCCAGTCTTCAATGTGGATCGCCTTCGTCCTTACTTCCCACCTCTACTGGACACCTCGGACATTGCAGAACAACTCACACCAACAGAGTTAAACCCAGACTGCATGGAACAGGCCACCACAGATTGTATCATGGACATGCAACTCAAGAACACTCGTCAACAACAGATCCAACTGTATCGGGTTGTCAAAGCTGGCCAACTCCTGCACCAAGGAAAGTGGTTCACCAGGGACCAAGTTCAGCAGAAATTCCCTCATCTCATGGAGGAACTTAACGCAATGGGGACCATTGCTTCCTAAGGGGGGAGGAATGATCCAGGTGGATATTGGTGGCCACCCGCCTATTCCACTTGGGCCCCCACCATTGTCTCTTTCAGTTTTTCAGTTTTTGCATAACTTACTATTTTTAGCAGTTTTTCGGGTCCTGAACTTCCGGAGCCGTTTTGAGGCCCTAAACGACGTTTTTTGGGTATGAAATTTACAAAAGTTGTAGTCCTCGGATAGAGCTTTCTAATGATGTATCATGTGCGTCAAACGGAGATAGTATGCCAAAGTTACGTCCCTGGGAAGTTGAAACACCAATTTACCCAAACGGGGCCCATAGTTTTGAAGCTTCATCTCCTAGGGTTAGGTTTTTGGGATACTAGGGTAATCCATTGTTTCTCAATAATAAATAGGCCCTCGCGCCATTGTAAAGCAAGCCAGAGGTCTAGGCCGCCACACTTTCTGTGAGAGATAACTACTGCTATTCTCAGCGGTTTTATCTTACCCTCATTCAGAAGTAAATTTCGTCTTTGACATTAACAGTCAGAAGGAAGAGCCCACGATTCTATCTTTATGGTTAGTGTTTATTTCACAGCCTTAAACTCCATCAACTCAATGGCATAGTAACTTCAGCTCTTGGATAAAATATTTTGCCCAAATGGTCATACCTGTGACATCCTCAACCTGATATTATGTTCATGGTCAACGTCCTGTACATCTTTAATGCTTACACCACCTACAAACACTTTTAGCCATCGTATATACCAGACATGTAGCCTTTCCATAGGCAAGGATTCCTTCCACAAACATTGTATCCACTCCTGTATGGACACGCTATTCATTTGCATACAAAATTATGCATTACTTGCTTCTGTAGAAAATGTGCCGAGGTAAGAAGTCACCATATACTGTGACAGGGAAATGTCCATCAACTGTTTCCTCGTACATCGCTTATGGTCATGTCATGCTATAAAAACATGAACTTCATGTCCAAGTGATGCAAGTTCAACGACTGCATCTACAATCAACCTCTCTCCACCTCTGTTTATCAAAACAAGATCAACCATGCCAGTAGATGCTTCTTTAATGACGTTAATGGGCCTGCTTCTATCAGATCTTGAATATTTTGTCACTGGAACCAACTGAAGATCGTGAACCCAAATTTGGTCAGCTCTAACGATTTTGCAACACTTCTCTTTGTTATACAACAGGCTGACAATGCCACACACACAGGTACAAATTTCATACACAGGATTTGTCCTCCCAACAGAGGAACACCTTCGTTAGTTCCAGAAATTGTGTAGCCATCGATCTTGGTTGGAATCCACTCATTCATGACAAAAGTCCGGGTCACACAGATCAATACACTGGATAGGAAAATATCTCATGACCAACAAGAGTCAATCAGACTGTGATCCATTTCTGCGTTGATAACCGTGACAACTCCATGAAGAAGGATACGCTACTATGTGATCTTTCACAATATGCCCACAATTGTACTCGTCATTTGCTTTCCATATTCAAATAGTCTTATAAATGGCATCAGCTTCAGAGGCTGCATTTGGAGAACCAAATATCCGAAGGTTCCTATCTCCCATTTCAACAGAGAAATGCCATACATCGAGAATGGCTATTTGCAGCTACAAATTTGCATTAACATTGTCTGACCCGAATAATTCTGAAGCAATCATCCCATAACACAATATATATATCTTATATGTGCTGTATAAAATGTAGAGAAAAAATTCGAAAGCCAAGTTGATTACTTTGCAGTACAATGATTCCAATGAAGCCTTGGTTTCTTTACAAATTTCTGTTTAGCAGCCAAAACCATACACTTTCTGTAATTTAATAATAATTCCATCTAGTTTATAGAACATTTAAAAGACAACCAGGTGAATTTGATTCAGCATAAATGATATCCCAACCAGGTGAATGGATTTTCTTTGGTTGTCTTTGTTTCATCACGAATACTATTTTCTTGTGCTTTTGTTGCAGGTTCCTTTCGCAACTTCGGAAGATATATTTGCGAGAATTGTTTATTCTGCTTGTGTCAAAGCTTTGGATGTAGATCACAACAATTCTCCTTCCGGTGCCCATTTTTTCCACAATGAACACAAAAATGCACTCGTTGATTCCTTGGAAGAAATGATTTCAAACCTTGATCAGGAGAACAAGATTTAGCTCTTCTCTCGAAGTGCTCATCTCTTCGTGGCGACTGCTTTCCATCACCATTACCACCATGATTTGACTTTATTACCTCTGCATATTTGGAACTCTCTCTAATTTCTGTATAGCCCAATCCTGCCTTATGAGGTTGTCTCTTCACCTCAATAGGATTGATGATGCCTTAACCATTAACTCCAAGGCCTCTTCCGTCGTATCCTATCTTGGTCAACAACTTCATATCAATCCCCTTGGTATGATTTTCAAAATATGCAAACAATGCATCATTAACATCATTATTAGAAGGTATAGAAAATGAAATGCTTCGTACCTCCTTGGACACTTGACTATCTTCTTGATTATTTTTCGATGACAAAGTAGAAGATGATGCTTCATGAGAACTACGTTTCCCACATGGCTGATAGAAAGAATCTTTCAATGGCTCTTTCAAAACATATTTTTCCTTTGTGGCTTCGAGCAATCTTTTCAGCTTGATATTCTCCTCTCGAAGTACTGAATTAATCTCTTCCAATTCATTTATCTGCTTATGCAACTAAAAATCCTTGTACATTTCTTCTACCATTTCTTTCATGGCTAAGAAAGTTTTCCAGTTTTGTTGAAAAAAGGAATCAAAAGATGATATTTTGAATCAAAATGATTTACCCTCTCCTTCTTCTACTTGCTTGAGCTGAAACTAGAAGATGTACCCACTAAGCCAGATAATGAACTTAGCTCCGATAACAACTTGATTTGAAATTGAACTTTTAGTTCTAACTCAGATTAAACTTTAAAACATGTATATGGAAAAATGATTAAAAAAATCATTTAATTGAATGCTTTAATAAAATATGTTCATTAACATAAGAAAACATTCACAAGAAAGAGAACAACACAATTGATAATGGAGTTCACCCCCTCCACTGGGCTACCGCTCCGGATTCGCCTCCAACAACACAAATAGATCTATTGTCTTTCTAAATATAGATAAATGTACATTGAATTTTACATCAAGGTGGCCAGCCAAGAACTCTCAACTATACATCCATACTCTGAAAGACTTATGAGCTATCCAGGATCTGATCGAAAATGACTTTTTCAAGCACTCCAAATCTCTCCTTACTCTCTTTCTCCTTACCTTTCCTATACATAGAATGGTATTATATAGCTCTTAAGAGCCCAAAACTAAGGAGGACATATCTTTTTATCTCTAATTTTAAGGAGGAAATAATTCTCATATCCCTTAAAATTTTCTCATGAGATTTCTATGGAGGAAATATCTCAATCTCTACTTTCAAGGGCCTTATCCCCAAAACCTTAGGGATGAGAATAATATATCAACTTCAATATGAATTTAGAAATTGAATTTTTGAATTGTTGAGGAAAATCCTCTCAACATTTTCAATTTCTATGTTACAAATATATGAGCACATTTAATTAAAAATAAAGACACCCTCAACCTAGAATTGACTTGAGTATATCTTCTTCATAGTGCTCCTTGGGTTGTCTAGATCCTCCTGGATTAGGGATGCTATAGTAGTTCTTCTCGTGTTCTTGCATTTACAACTTACATCTTTGCTTTCTTTAGCATTCCGACATAAATTTTTTCTTCGTTTTCCAAAGGTTCTCACAAGTTATTTCTTCACATATCTCCATAAGATTTCCATCTCATTCCCTACTTTATCCAACTTCACGTCTTTGAACCACCAATTCTAGATCTACAATTCCTTGAAATACTCATTCCCTATCATAGAACCTATTGACCATATTAGTCATTCAATCCATTGTCAAATTCCCAAGGAAGGAGGAGTCCAACTTCTATAGGTCTTTCATATGCTATGTTTGGACCTTTTTTCTTGCATGCATTTCCTCAACAATGATGGGACCTGACTTGGGGTAAATTAAAGGGTGAATGTGCTTCAATACATGAAATATTACGAAGAGTGTTCTTGTGGTAGGGTGTTCTTAATCCTTGTCTAGTACTATTAGATCCCACTTAATGTACTTTTTTGGCATGCTCATTTGATTTATGATGGAAAAATTCAAAACTATCTCCTATGATTTTCAATGGCTTGAATAAAGGACATATTTAACAAAGTTGTTTGAAAATTTGGAGTTTATTTTTCTTTGATTTGCTATACACCTAATACCAAACAATATATAATAAATAGTTTATATATATATATATATATATATATATATATATATATATATAAACCAAGTTTTGTTACAAGTTGAATAAATGGTATATTTAATCAAATTTTTCAAAATTTTGGAGTAACGTTTTTGGTTTTCTTAATGCTTATGTGTCATTATGTGATCAATGTTTTTTTTGACTATTTATCACATCAAAAAGAATTTGGGTTATCTATTTTGTACAATTTAATAGTGGATATCATGGTAGTTTGTGGGTGGTGCATCATTGGCTCAAACCATGATTTGTGCATCTTCTTGTTGCGTTTTATTCAACATTCTTGGTGTATTTGAGATTGATGTGTTCTATGTTGCATGTTGGTGGCATGATCTCAACTTATCTTCATCTTGGGTTTCATTTGGAAGTCTCATTGTTTGAATTTGCATGACACTTGTTGGTTTATGTTTTCCTTCACGATTTTCATTCAATGATCATGTTGTATTATGGATTTGATAAGGTTTGGTGTAGTGGTTATGGTATTTGGGTGTAGTTCTTTGGTTCAAGATATGGCTTGTTAGGGGTATGATAGAGGCGCACTATGTGTTATAGGATTGTGTGTGGTGGTCTCATATCCTCAATGGGTTTTAATCCCTTGTCCTCCATAGAGTGGAAATTTGTTGGTGGATCCTAGTATTGGGCTAGATTTATTGGGCTCAAGTATATTGTGGCGTGGCAAAGGAGTGATGTAACATACCCAACCCCTTAATGCCTGATTAAGGCCATGGGGTATCTAAGCCTAACTTCCTAATTTACCTAAAGGAAGTGGGGTTATAAAAATTCGTCTTCCCGCAACCATCTTAAAACTTGTTTTCGAGTCTACCATTGTTTTCTACTCATTAAGGGATTTTTGATGATATATATTTTTCCCCATTCTAAGTTTGAGACATTAAGATATGACCCTTAGGATATATTTATACCAAATCCACCATCAACATGTCGATACTGTAGAAATTATACAATATGCATGTATATCTTGGATTCACCTGATCTAACAATTTGTTAAAGTTAAATACTGAATCGCTTCTACAAATATTTGCAGAATTAAAAACAAAATCGCCAATTACATAAGCATGAAGAAAAATCAATCACACACAACACAGATAATTTCCTGGGGAAAGCTTACTGCTCAAAACCCCTCTATCATATATTGTATATTCCACAAGGAATCATGAAACAATTACATGCAATTATTCTCACAAGAATCCTCATGTATTCAACTAATTGTCTCACATTGTCATACAAAAATTGGGTCAATACTCAGTCAATTTTCTCCCTCTAGAAAACTTGCCTTGCTCACGCAGTTTCTGATGATTGCAATCTTTAATCACAAAGAATTTCAGCCTTCCTCAACTGCGCTGAGTATCATGGGCATCTTGTGGTGTTTTAACTACACCTGGTAGTCAGATAATATCACAACTGATAGTTACACTTCCCTTTCACCTAGATCTCAACTGGGTCTCCACTGGAATTGACATGCATGCAGCTAATAATAGTAAAACATCAGTTGCATGTGAGATCACTGCATGTGAACTAATTAATATTTAATTCACTTGATCTCTCACTAGTGTGTTTGCAGTTACAACTAGCACAACTGACTTTAACTCACTTAACTGAGTTAACCTAATTTACAACTTGCATGAATTAATGAACCACTACACTTCGAACTCTGTTACAACTAGAATCACTCTGTTACAACTAGAATTACTCTGCGTGTCCCACCAACCAACCTCTAACTCGAAATTCACTTAGCTAACTGATTTTTCCACTTAAGTTAACTATTTCAAGTCCACATTGAGAATATAATACAGTTTAATGTCCATCTAAATTAAGGGACAATAAAAATAGACATGCACCAAAAATAACCCTCTGTGGGTCCCACCCTAGTGTAGGTGCTTAATGTCACTAGGATCATGGGTGCTGAATGTTGTTTCCAGATTCCAATTTCACTATTTCTTGTTGCAAACTTCAACACTCCCTCTCAACAAGAAAGGAATGCCATTGCATGCGACATGCAACTCCATGCATGCGACATGTAACTCCATGCATGCGACATGCAACCTTGCATGCGACATGCAACTCCATGCATGCGATATTCAACCCTTGCATTCAACACTTATGAAACTGAATAGCCTCCAAACAAATGAATCAATATAATGCATCTGTCATCAAAGTATTATGACTTTTTGGTACCTACTGCACATGTCTACTGGATCCTCTGCGATGCTGACATCTGCATCCATGCACTCTACACTTGCTGCCAACTCTGATCTGCGCTCCAGTATCTGACACTGTCACTTTGATTTTATTTCCTCCTGACATCTGACTGCATCAATCCAACTGATCCTGCTACTGTTGTACTGTGGGCTCCTCGTAGCCAGGTTTGATTCATGAGACCCACACCATCTCAATGAATCCTCCCCAAAATTTCTTCTTGGGATTAATCATGCATGTCGCCCCGCCTCATACTTGGTGGTATAACTGCATGCACTCCCTCTGCCCATCTGGCTCAAAATTTCTCTGCATGAGTGGTTGCTCCCACTCCATGATCCTCTGCATGTGGTTGCTCCACATCTTGAGGTTCATTCTCACCTGCATGCAACTCCAACTCCCTCTCAAGGGTCAATTGCATGGCTCTCTCACACTTCCCAATGGTTGGAAGCTCTGTAGAAATAACATCTACATTAAGTCTATAACGATTCTTCACACAAATCCCAATCTTCTTGGCTTGTACTGTTTCTTTGTGTCGAAGGAAAATTTTTCCTTCACCAACTTGCACACATTGTAATTGTCCCACCATCGCAAAATTTTCTAACAAAAGAGTTGATTTTAAATCGACGATATCTCTCTCATCCGAGCTCCGATTTGACCTTTTTTTTTTTTTTCAATTTGGGTAATTTTTCGCAAGGAATCCAAATATTCTATTTTTTTTTGAAATTTTTTCATCAAAATTTTCATATATTCTTTGCAAACTCGCGCACCCAAATAATTCCCGCTCTCATACCATGTAGAAAATAACACAACTCTGATACCATGTAGAAATTATACAATATGCATGTATATCTTGGATTCACTCGATCTAACAATTTTCTAAAGTTAAATACTGAATCGCTTCTACAAATATTTGCGGAATTAAAAGCACAATTGCCAATTACATAAACATGAAGAAATATCAATCACACACAACACATATAATTTCTCGGGGAAAACTTACTGCTCAAAACCCCTCTATCATATATTGTATATTCCACAAGGAATCATGAAACAATTACATACAATTCTTCTCACAAAAATCCTCCTGTATTCAGCTAATTTTCTCACACTGTCATACAAAAATTGGGCCAATACTGAGCCAATTTTCTCCCTCTAGACATCCTGCCTTGCTCACGCATTTCCTGATGAATGCAATCCTTAATCAAAAATAATTTCAGCCTTCCTCAACTGCACTGAGTATCATGGGCATCCTGTGGTGTTTTAACTACACCTGATAGTCAAATAATAACACAATTGATAGTTACACTTCCCTTTCACCTAGATCTCAACTGGGTCTCCACTGGAATTGTCATGCATGCAGCTAATAATAGTAAAACATCAGTTGCATGTGATATCACTGCATGTGAATTAATTAATATTTAATTCACTTGATCTCTCACTAGTTTATCTGCAGTTACAACTAGCACAACTGACTTTAACTTACTTAACTGACTTAACTTGATTTACAACTTGCATTAACTAATGCACCACTACACTTTGAACTTTGTTACAACTAGAATCACTCTGTTACAACTAGAATTACTCTGCATATCCCACCAACCAACCTCTAACTTGAAATTCACTTAGCTAACTGATTTTGCCACTTCAGTTAACTATTTCAAGTCCACATTGAGAATAGATTACAATTTAATGTCCATCTAAATTAAGGGATAATAGAAATAGACATGCACCAAAAATAACCCTATTTGGGCCCAACCTAGTGTAGGTGCTTAATGTCACTAGGATCATGGGTAATGAATGTTGTTTCCGGATGCCAATTTCACTGTTTCTTGTTGCAAACTTCAATAGATACATCCAATACATGGAAAATGATAGGGAAACTAGTGCTACATGTCACCTCAAGAGTGTGCCTTGCTAGCATTAGGGCCCACCTAGTTGCCATTTCATTTCCTAGTCCCCATATAAATTACTTTTACATTCAGTAATGAGGGTTATGACTTAAGTTATTCATATTTGTTATGTAACTATTTATCCCGAAATTATTACATTTCTTCACATGTCCACTTTAAATAATGAGGTCAAATTCTAATGAGGATAAATAACAATTGATTGCCCACTTCTTGGCTTCATTTGCTCTAACTTTATTATTTACTATTTATGTCCAAGTCTCGATGTTAGGGCCACTTTTCTAGAACAAATATTTATTTGGATATTGATTTTTGGCCCCACCTTTTTTGAAAGGGTGGAACATACCCTTATCTTCCCAAAGGTTTTTGGAAGGGTGGAACATACCCTTATCTTCCCAAAGGTTTCTCTTTTGCACATGTTTTACCTCTACACTTATGAGTCATTTAAAATGCACTAAAAGTTCCACACACTTCAATTTGCACCAATCATACTTAATCAATTTCAATATTTATACAAAAAACCTTTCTTCCAAACTAGCCCTTCCCACTCCACACACCATACACTTCTTTACTTAGTTGATTTTCATTTTTGTGCAAAATATTTTCCAACTCATATACAACATAATCCGTTCTTCCACAAATAATTACTCCTGCAAGCTTATATACATAAATATAGGTGAGGAGACTTATCACACAATCTTATATACATTAATATATAGGCGTAGTCTAACTAATAGACGAAATGGATTTGGATCTGGCAATAAAATATTGAGAAAATTGTGATTTCTTGTTGCTTAAAATACACTTTTGAATGCATACATGGATTCACACCTTGAAAAACTCTTGAGACACTCGATCTTTGCAAATTAAACAACTTAAAATTATGCCTTCTAAAAATCTATACCAAATTTTGAACAAAATTGACCAGAAAATGTTTGGAAAAGGGTCATTTCGTCCACTAGTTAGACTACACCTTAATACATGCATATATACCCTCGTTAATGGAATTAATATATCTAAACTCCTCTCTATTTTTTTTTTGTCAATTTGGTAGTGCCTCACTATTTTCTATTTATGATTTGAAAGCAAGTTACAAAATATAAAATTCAGTCTGTGGCCTCAACCTGCCCGTAGGAAACCAGGTCTGTTGGCCACCTTAAAGCGTTAAATGCCAACTAAAATTAAAACAGTTTCATGCGACCATGTACTTCATTTACTAACTAACTATTTACTCGATTATCTACAAGTCTATTGATTAAGGTATGTCCTTGCAAAAAACAAAAAAGCATATGATAAACATGAGTAAAATCTAAAACTATTAGCCTTCAGAGGAGTCAATCAGTGCTGGATCTTTAGCTGTGGATCTAGGAATATCCACTTGCTGCAGATGTTGGAGTTGTTTCTCAATCCTGCCAACATGATCATCTATTCTACTGATTCGATTAGTAGCCTGATATTGGGTGATTTTGATATGATTCAACTGATTGTGAATATCCTGTAGCAAATCGACTACTCGTGGTTCGATCTTCTCTTGTTGAGGGGGAAAACTCTGCATAGCTTTGGCCAAGAGGCACTTTACGATCCAGTATGTATGCACTATTTGATGAAACAATGATAAACGACCACGAGTATTGCCTGGGTCTGTGATAAAATCCATGATTTCTGCTTCAACAACATTATCTTCTTCATCAGTTTGAATTTCCCTTTCCCATCCTCGAATTTCCTGTTGGATAGTGGATGAATTGCCCATATCATAATTTTTAGAGAGGTTTTGTAAAACCTCCTGTTGCGTCTTCCTTCGTTTCCCGAGGTTAGCTTCAGGATGAATCTGCTACTGTTTGCCTTTATCAGGATGGTTACGATTTTGCCTCTTAACCATGATGGAAGCTGGCCTAAGAATGGACACAAACAAGAAATAATAAACCATTATATGTTGGACACCATCAACAAAATTATCATAGGGGTGGAGCAGAATGCTGATGAGCACAGAATCCTTGTGACTGCCTTGAAGACAGGTAAAATGCAGACAATGAGCCCAATCCCATTGACTGTTGACGCAGAAAGAAATAGAGAACGCAATACCCCAACTAACAGACAAGGGAAAATTGAAAGAATGATTCCACAAGAAAATTTTAACCACTAAGAACTGGACATGCAAAGCCGCCCACCTACTAGCACGAACATGATGAAAGAAGCAGAAATTCTAGAGATACTGTTGGGCATAATTTGTAACTATAAAACAAAGAATCAAGGTATCCCTACTACATTTATACAAAATAGAAGCCAGAATTCCAACCCACTCAGACAGTAGATGAACAGAGATTTGCAAAACCCAACATACCCGGCAGCTCCCATACACAATAAGCCTACCAAAATTAGCCCACCCGAAAGCAGTATGCAGAAATTGGGTAACAGCCGGTCAATGCAGAAAATGGGTAACAATAAGAACAAAACAACCATACCAGTGTTGCAGATGAGCGTCAGAGTTAATAGTCTTATCCCTACTGCGTCCAGGCAGAAAATAAAACATAATTCCAACACAGAGAACACCCAGATTATCAGAGTACTGAAACATCCCCCAAACCCAACTGCTCCCATATAAGATAAACCGTTCCATTTTGACCCACCCATCCGCAGAATGCAAAACAAGGGATGCCTTAGCCAGAACCATGAGTGGAATAGAAGAATTATAGGAAAGGTGACAGGGGTCATGGAAACAAGGATCAACAGGGCAAAGAGGGGGAACAACAAACCCAATATCTACCAGCTGAAACCAAATAAACGAAAATTTCGTAGGGCAATACATAGCCCAGACTACAACAATAATCATAAACAGAAGAATGGTAGTAACATACCCCAGCAAAACAGCTTGTCTGATGCAGGGTATGGCTACCGTCGTCCACCTGCACTTCCTTAGAGCACCCACTGCAAACGAACAATGCATGGCATAATGAAATTTCCAGATCAAGTAACTGACTATCACTCGAACATTCCTTCTCCGGCTTGACATCACAGGCTGTCTTCCCTGCATCCACATTAATTGTGGATCTACTGCATGCTGCCATGAGCATTGTGATGACTGCCGCATCATGGTGAATTAAGGTATGAAGGACGGAGACCTCCCACTTGGCAAGCAAGGTTCCTATCTCCTCGAAAGATGCGCACCTCGATCGGGGACTAAACTCCTCTCTAATTATTACCAAGTAAAAACATAAAAAAAATAAAATGGGAAATAATGCCTTCTTTCACATGATGAATAACTCTATCCCACCACAAATAAAGGGGGAAAAGGCAGTATTTCCACCAAATTAGGGGGACTGTCTTTATTAGTCCTTGCCTCGCGAGGGACTATAACATTCACATTGTGTCAAAGTGTGTTGAATTTAATTTTTTTTCCAATTTAATTGCAATTTTAACCAAATATTTGAGAAAAAGCTTAATATTCTTATTTTTCCGTAAATTCAAAAATAATTTTCTAATTTTCTGATATTCTTATTTCTATTTTTTGATTGGTTGAGTGAGCTTTAATGGGACATAATTCCCTTGATGGAGGGCATTTTAAGCCTGACAAATAATTTAAAAATAAGAAAAATGCTAATTTTGTGAGTGGCCTATGCATAGGTGAGTGCTCTGACACTGTTATACAACTCCACTGCCCAATGATACCATAATTGATGTAGTTGTAGTTCCTTTTCATAGACAGAGGGGACGAATCTCTAATTCTCTATGTGGAGTGCAGGAGTAGGGGGTGCTGAACAACAACGCATTATGTTTCCTTTTACAGAAGAATCTTGCACATTTTACACAATGTATTCCTACACCACGCCATGGGATTCAAAACAATGATTAGCTATTTTGTCATAGAGTCTAGGTAAATATTAACAACGTTGTTACAATTCAATTAGGGACATGATGTGCAAACACATGTTTTGTAATTGTTGATTCTACGGTAGGAACTGACTCATGTTTAATATGTTTAATGTATATTATGCTACAGGCGGTATGGTAGACATTTGGTGTGTATGCCACTAAGATGATAAGGTTAATGCTGACCAAGAAGCATGTGTTCCGTCCCCCAAAATCTCTATTATAACCCCTGCGAGCTTAGTCTTCAACTAATATCAATTATTCTCAACATAAAATGAAAATGGTTGTGTTTCGAATGAAAAATCAAGTGAGATGGTCACAGTCTTCAACTGATATCAATTACTCTCAACATAAAACGAAAATGGTTGTGTTTCGAATGAAAGATCAAGTGAGATGGTCACAATAGAACAACCATTTGGCAACTTACAGGTTGCAGCGCAATGTATAGGTAAGTAATAGTACGATGATCCTTATTCCATTGCCTTTGTGATAATTATGTGGTGCGAAGCATTCAAACACTTTTTGCAAAAATTTCAGTTAATTTGACATAATTTTTGTTTCTAACATCATTCATCACAATCACAATTTTCTTCAAAGTATACTCACAAATTTGTACTCCATGAGACTCACAAATTCCTTCATAATAAAAAAGTGCAATAAGATATGTATATTTCAATTAACTCAAAAATCATAGTAAGAAGATCTAACTATATACAATAAGATATGTATGTTCCAATTAACTCAAAAATAGTAAGAAAATCTGACCATGTACCCGAAAATCATAGTAAGAAGATCTAACTATGTACAATAAAATAAGTATGTTCCAATTAACTCAAAAATCATAGAAAGAAAATCTGACCATGTACCCTAAATTTGGTATTAGTCCTAAATGCACCTATGGTATCGTGTAGCTACAATTCCCTTCGTAGTGGAATTCTACTCCAAGAAGATAACTTCATCTATGATTTGTATGAGTGGAGATACACATTATTTCAACTAAAATATGCAGTGACTTTGAAAACGTTGAGTAGCAATGCCCAATGCAAGAGGAGAACGTCGGAAAATTTGGACAAATTTTGGAAACAACTTTTCTGCTTGTTTTTTCAAAAAGTAAATTCTTACTCGCCTTTTCCTGCACAAAAGCGAGTGGTGACATGTGAACAGGTAGTGTACACCACTTAAATCATAATAAATAAATGTCGTGCACTTCTTCCACGTTAAATGAATTTATGGGAAATCAAGTCCACGTTATTTGAATTTAGTTCTTTGTGCTAGACTTCATTCCACACACTGAACTTCATAGTGGTGGTCCCTATAAAGCATATTAAATTATTTTCAGTGTGCGGAAGTCCATTGTTTGGAAGACATCCGCACAATGACCTTCACACAATAAAATTCCACACAAGTACCTCGAAGACTGAAACAAATTAATCTGTATTTTAAGTAATTCCCATGAAAAGCGATATGGAGTCACAATTGTGTGCACATTTTTATCAACATTGAAATATCTGCTGCTATAGAGGCAAACATTGATTTTTATCAACATTGAAATATCTGCTGCTATAGAGGCAAACATTGATTTACAACCAAAAGCGATGAAGACATACACAACCCAACCATAACAAGGGCGACTGCGTAGCGGTAGTCCTTGCTGACATGCAACTTTCTGGAACATGCAATGGGAATCGGGTTGAATTAGGACTTTATGATTTGGAACGAAAATTAACCTTTACTTATATAAGTGACAATAAAAAATATAATTAGTAATGTATAGATTTATCTGATACACTCACTCAGATGGAAAACTCTTTATACTTGTATAAGTGACAATAAAAAATATAATTAGTAATGTATAGATTTCTATGATACACCCACTCTAATGGAAAACTCTTTACATCATGAGTATATAATAGGGTTTGCATGACTAAAAAGTTGAGTAACTAGAGACAAAATGTAGTTCTTAAGATGCAGGAGTCTGCCACACCTTACATGCAATGTTTATTGTTTATTATATCCGTTTATATTATATTTTCCATGCAATGTTTATTAGGGTTTACATGACTAAAAAGTTAGGAGTAACCAGAGACAAAATGTAATTCTTAAGATGCAAGGAATCGGCCACACCTTCCATGCAATGTTTATTGTTTATTATATCTGTTTATATTGTATCTTCCATGCAATGTTTATTATATCTGTTTATTTGTCAAAAATAAAAAAAATAGTTGAAAATAATTAATATTATTTTATATTAATGGAGAAATGGTTACACAAGTTGTAACGTATCTCCTTAGTTTAGGATTAGTTCCTACAATTTAGGAGTTTGTTTGCAACTTCCTAATTCCTAGTGTTGTACTTAATGATGTAATTCCTCATTCATGAATGTAGAGTAAACTCAGAGTGTTCTCTCTGTTTGAGTGCAGTCTCCAGGTGCAGTACTCACCTGTGAGCTGCAACTCCTTTTTTCAATTCAGTGTGATTTTTATCTTGGTATCAGAGCTCAGAGTAGGGACAGCCTTAATTTTTTTTAGGATGCATCATTGATTACAGAACCGTAGTGGCGGAAGAGCTTACAGAAGTTTTCGTAGATTCAGGTGAATTGCAGTAACACCTAAAACACAAGTCTCAGATGACTGATCATCTCTGAGCGAGAGAAAGGATTGGTGCGGTTTTTTCGCAAACAGTCGCACCATTGGCGCGGATTTGAGGGATATAAGCGCGCCAGCGCGCCAAAATACGCTATTGGCGCGGAAGTACACGCAAAAGGCGTGCCAGGGCTGGAACTCGCGCACATTTTGATTTCGGCGCGGATTTTTCGCATCAAAGAAGCGCCAGGGCTGGTACTCGCACGCATTTTGATTTGGGGGCGGATTTTTCGCATCAAAGAAGCGCCAGCCTCTTTCTCTTTGGGAAGGTCTGCTAGGGCTGGTAGCAGATCGGAATTGCCCGGTGGTGGCGTATTGAAGTTCCTGATTTGCTCGGTGGCAGCAGATCGGACTTGCCCGGTGGTGGCGTATTGAAGTTCCTGATTTTCTTGGTGGCAGCAGATCGGACTTGCCCGGTGGTGGCGCATTGAAGTTCCTGATTTTATCGGTGGCAGCAGATCAGACTTGCCCGGTGGTGGCACATTGAAGTTCCTGATTTGCTCGGTGGCAGCAGATCGGACTTGCCCGGTGGTGGCACATTGAAGTTCCTGATTTGCTCGGTGGCAGCAGATCGGACTTGCCCGGTGGTGGCACATTGAAGCTCCTGATTTTCTCAGTGGCAGCAGATCGGATTTGCCCGGTGGTGGCACATTGAAACTCCTAATTTGCTCAGTGGCAGCAGATCAGATTTTCCCGGTGGTGGCACATTGAAGGTACAAATATTTTTTTTTGGAAAACAGTGGTCAGGATCTGGTATGTGGTAATTTTTTTTTTTTAGTGTGTCCTGCAATTATTCAGTTGAATTATTCATCAGAGGATCAGAAAGTTTATCATTCCAATATGAATAACAGTATAGAATCGTATCTCCACGAGTCTGGCAAACTCGATGGATCGAATTTCTCCAACTGGAAATTCAAGATACAGACTTTACTTGAAAGCGCAAATGCGTGGTCAATCGTTACAGGAAGTGAGCTGAGACCAAGATCAGCTGCATAAGAACAAGACTGGGATAAAAGGGAGACAAAAGCAAAGGTCATATTGAAGATGTCCGTCAAGGACAATATTATCCCGCATATTAGAGACTGTAAATCGGCCGCTGACATTTGGACGATGATTAAAAACCTATACCAGACACAGAATACAAACCGTGTCTTGTCACTCAAAGGCAAGTTGTTTGCGATGAAGATGGAGGAGAATGAGTCCGCTGCTGGATTCATTGCGAGAGTCAAAGACCTGAAGGACAGATTGGGAGATATCGGAGAGAAAGTTTCCGATTCGGATCTGGTCACGATCACGTTGAACGGAATGACAGATGAATACCAGATGTTTATCACAGGGCTGGCAGCAAGGGAGAAAGCCCCTATGTTTGAAGAGCTGACAGGGATTCTGCTACAGGAAGAAGAGCGACGACAAAATTTGAAATCGCAGAGCAATGATCTTGCTCTGATGGTGAAAAGGAGACAGTATAGAGGGAAGCAGCCACAACAGCAACAACAACCACAACAGCAGCAGAGAGGAGCCAACACATTTCAGAAGAGACCGTTTAAAGGTATGTCTGCTAATAATTTTCCTAGCAAGAAATGTTTTTACTGTGGAAAACCTGGTCATCAGATTAAAGAGTGTAATAAGAGGCAGGCAGACGAAGCAAGAAATAAACAGAGAAAGCACAGAGGATACTTCGTTGAGGAAGATGAGGATCATAGCCATGAACTTCGACTATTTACAACTGATTGTGCTCTTTCAGCTTCAAAGGGAGATGAGGACGACATATGGTATGTCGACTCTGGTGCATCCTCACATATGACAGGTAAGAAGGACTGGTTTGAATGTCTTGAAGAAACTTCATGTGGGTCAAAAATTTATTTAGGGGATGATAGTGGATATGAGATCAAAGGATATGGTGACATTTCGGTAAAATTACCTAGCGGTAACATTAGACACCTTAAAAATGTATTGTATGTGCCCGGAATTAAGAAAAATTTGATCTCTGTCTCAATGATTACTGATCAGGACATGCAAGTTCAATTCTTTAAGACTAACTGTGTCATAAAGGATAGCCAGATGGAAACAGTTGCAACAGGAGTGCGTGTGGGGAGCTTGTACAGATTAGACGTGAAAAGTATGACAAAGCAAGAAATGGTTGCAATTGGATCGACAGCTGAAGATCTCTGGCATCAGAGATTTGGCCATCTTAATCTGCAAGACCTCATCTTACTTCAGAGAAAAGGTATGGTTGATGGACTCCCTGTTTTCCATAATGTTAAGTTGGATTGTGATGGATGTGCATTAGGGAAAATGCATAGAGAAGAGTTCCCTTTACATGTTAATGGAAAAGAAAGAGATATCTTAGAACTGGTGCATATAGATATATGCGGACCTATGCAGACTAGGTCATTAGGAGGTGCATATTATTTTCTCTTATTTACAGATGATTGCACTAGGTTCTCATGGATATACTTTCTGAGTAAAAAGAGTCAAGCCTTTCAATATTTTAAAGAGTTTAAATCTATGGTAGAAAACCAGACAGGAAAAAGGATAAAAATTCTCCGCTCAGATCAAGGGGGAGAATACAGGTTGGGAGAATTCATGAATTTCTGCAAGCAGCATGGGATTATTCAACAGTTCACAGTGCCCCACACTCCTCAGCAGAATGGAGTGGCAGAACGAAAGAACAGAACTCTTATGGAGTGCGCAAGGAGCATGCTTCAAGGTAAGGGTCTTTCAAATGGTTTTTGGGCAGAAGCTATTAACACTGCTGTGTATTTAAAGAATAGGAGTCCTACTAAATGTCTAGGCTTCAAAACCCCTTTTGAAGCATTGTTTGGATTCAAACCAGCAGTGAGTCATTTAAGAATATTTGGGTCAAAAGCTTATGCTCATATACCTAAGGCAGATAGGAAGAAGTTAGATCCAAAAGCCTTTAAATGTATCTTTGTTGGATATGGCACTGAGTTCAAGGCATATAAGTTATTTAATCCTGTGACTCATAAGGTTTTTGCAAGCAGAGATGTCATATTTCATGAACATGTTGAAAAAGGAAAGGATGACTATAACAGAGATTGGCACATTCCATTGCTAATGGAAGAAAACAGTGAGGATGATTAAGTGCAGAAGCAGAAACAAGAAGAAGAAGTAACAGGTAATTTAATCAATGATGCAAGCCCGGAGAAGGCCGAAATAGACAGATTTGAGGTAAGTCCCCTACCAAGGAGATCAAGTAGGAAGACTCAATTACCATCTAAATTGAAAGACTATGCATTAATGTCAAAGATTTTAAACATTGTAGAACCTGCAAATTATGAGGAAGCAAGTAAATCTGATGCATGGAGGGCTGCAATGCAAGAGGAAATAGAATCAATAAACAGAAACCATACTTGGG
The DNA here is from genome assembly GCA_034641835.2 of Pinus albicaulis. Taxonomy (NCBI): domain Eukaryota; kingdom Viridiplantae; phylum Streptophyta; class Pinopsida; order Pinales; family Pinaceae; genus Pinus; species Pinus albicaulis. The sequence goes on along the minus strand of CM076584.1, from coordinate 733,862,584 downwards.
ATTTGGTTGAATTTCCTAAAGGTAAAACCCCCATAGGATGCAAATGGCTGTACAAACCTAAAATAAATGCAGATGGGAGTATAGAAAAACTTAAAGCTAGACTGGTAGAAAAGGGTTACTCACAGCAAGAGGGAATATATTTCGATGACACCTTTGCTCCTATAGCCAAATTAAACACCATTAGAATGCTAATTTCCTTAGCAACAAAACATAAATGGCAGCTACACCAGCTAGATGTTAAGTCTGCATGTTTGAATGGTGACTTGAAAGAAGAAATTTATTTAGTTCAGCCTGAAGGTTTTGTGAAAAAGGGGCATGAACATCTTGTTTGTAAATTTAAAAAGGCACTTTATGGTTTAAAACAAGCACCCAGGTCGTGGTATGAGAAGATTGACTCACTTTTTGTACAGCATGGCTTTCATAGGAGCTTGAATGATCCAAATCTGTATACCAAGTTTAATAAACAAAGGCAAATTATTTTGATTTCTTTGTATGTAGATGATATGATCATAACAAGGGATGCTAACAATCTGATCAAAGAAATCAAACAGCAGATGTCACAAGTGTTTGAGATGAAAGATCTCAGAAATCTACATTACTGCTTGGGATTGGAGGTATGGAAAGATTCTGGATAGACTTTTCTTACACAAGGGAAGTATGCCAGAAGCTTGCTGGAAAGGTTCAAAATGGAGCAGTGCAGATCAACAGCAACACCATTGCAGCAGAACTTAAAGTTGAGCAGTGACGATGGCACTAAAGAGGTGGATGCCACTATGTATAGACAGCTAGTTGGCAGCTTGATATATCTCACTACAACTAGACCAGATTTGGCATACTCTGTTAGTATGTTGAGCCAGTTCATGTCGAAACCACTCGAAAGTCACTGGGTCGCAGCAAAAAGTGTGTTGAGGTATCTTAGTGGTACTAGTAATTATGGTATTTTGTACACTGACACTTCTGATGTTACTCTAGCAGGTTTTTCAGATTCAGATAGGGCAGGTAACTTGGATGATCGAAGGTCTATCACAGGTTACGCTTTCAACATTGGATCCAGGGTCATAGCATGGAGCAGCAAAAAGCAAAGTACTGTAGCCTTATCTTCATGTGAAGCTGAGTACCAAGCGTTGTGTGCAGCCACATGTGAAGCTATCTGGTTGAGAAGACTTCTCAACGATGCAGGAGAAGAACAGAAAGAATCAACTATCATCAAAACTGACAACCAGAGTACCATCAAGCTTGCATACAATCCAGTCTTTCATAAAAATACCAAGCACATCGATACTCAGTTCCATTTTGTTCGAGAGAAACTACAGTCAAAAGAGATATTTGTTGAATATTGTAAAACTTCTGACAATATGGCTGATATATTTACTAAGCCTCTTAGGCGTGTAAAGTTTGAATTGTTTAGAAGGATGCTAGGAGTTCAGGATAATCCTTTCTCCATTAAGGGGGGGAGTTGAAAATAATTAATATTATTTTATATTAATGGAGAAATGGTTACACAAGTTGTAACGTATCTCCTTAGTTTAGGATTAGTTCCTACAATTTAGGAGTTTGTTTGCAACTTCCTACTTCCTAGTGCTGTACTTAATGATGTAATTCCTCATTCATGAATGTAGAGTAAACTCAGAGTGTTCTCTCTGTTTGAGTGCAGTCTCCAGGTGCAGTACTCACCTGTGAGCTGCAACTCCTTCAACTCCTTCTTTTTCAATTCAGTGTCATTTTTATCTAAAATATAATTATGAAGGTTTATTCAAGTATAGATTTCTCTAATACATCCACTCCAATGGAAAAATATTTTTATAGCATGAGTATATAATAGGGTTTGCATGACTAAAAAGTTCGGAGTAAGTAGAGACAAAATGTAGTTCCTAAGATGCAATCACTCTGCCACACCTTTCATGCAATGTTTATTATGTCCTGTGCCACACCTTTCATGCAATGTTTATTATGTCTTTTTATTTGTCAAAAATGTAGTTCCTAAGATGCAATCACTCTGCCACACCTTTCATGCAATGTTTATTATATATTTTTATTTGTCAAAACACTTTTAATTTGTTAAAATATTTTGTTTATTAAAAATAATAAAAATTTAAAAATATATATTTAAAATTAAATGTAATATTACATTCGCTTGATTACCTCTTCGATGACTGGTGGTGAGTCCACCTAAAAGGTTGGATATCTTCAACTCTGCACAAATCCAAAAATTAATATTCAACATATTACTTACCCAAATTATTTATTGATTAAAAATAGTTATTAAACATTATTACATATAATGTATTAAATGCAGTGTAAAATTACTAAAATTCAAAGCTATTAACTCCAGCTAAAAGCATTCACCCATGCATGGTTTTTATTAAACGTTAATAGAGGTGTTTTCGTTTAATTGATTATCATGATATGTAACTCTAACCACATTGTACCAAATTGATGTGCCGCTCAAATCTTATTCAAATAGACCATAAAATTGAAACCGGGCAAATCAAACGGGAAAATCGAAATCGAGTTGCTACAATTGAAGTTGGCATGTTAAATTGAACATGCAGCGTACAATATAGAGTTTATGGAAAATCATAACGAATTTTAGATGCGGCAAAATGGAACTGGCGAATCAAAATCGAGCGGTGATTGGAAAAACAACTATTCAATAGAGCGATCTTTGGAAATTATAAGCTACCGACCACCCAACGCAGGGAAATTGAACTCAGCTATATGGCGCGAATTTCACTCATGGGAAATTGAACCCAGGCTATATGGCCAAAATCTTGGCAGAGAGTTTCAACTAACTGAACTACCTATAGGTTATAACAATTGAGTGGCGTCGTGATGCGAAAGCAGACTTTGATAGGGCACAGAGATCACATGGTCCATGTTGAATTCTCGACCACGAAGGAAACCAAATTCAGGTTCTTCGACTGCAAATTTAATATTATGAAATTGAATATTGGCGAATCCAATGGGTCAGATCTAGATACCCGCTATAACAAATTCCAGTCCATGACAGGTCTTTGATCCCAAAATTAAAATTAAGGAATTCACCTGTATGTTTGAGACGAGTTGGCATAAATAAAACCTCTCACTGTAATTCGCCTGGAAAAACCATATATCGATCAAAAAACTAGAGCAGGAAATGAAGTAATAATTGTGCTAATTAGGAGTTTGGAGTAATTTTCCAGTTTGGAGTTTTCTACGATAAATTTTGTTTGATTACATTAAAATAACACATAAAATAAATTAATCCAGCACGCTCTTGTTCGAATTACACAAGACATGCGCGAGAATTACACAACACATATTTTAAACAATGCTACGTGTCAACATGATGTGTCAACACTAAATGCATTTTGACCATGTGTTTGAACGCATAACAAACATATGCGTTAACAAATAAGAATTGTCTACTTCACATGTAATGTAGTACTAGAACGTAAGGCGCAAGCCAGATGCCCCTGTCTATCAAATATTATTCTCTCTGGAATAGTCGCATACAATTCATAGCTTTCAGTGTTTAAAATAAGTTTGAAGTGCTCCTATGTTTGAATTTCTACGTTTTTTTTTGGCCTCAACTAGTTATAACGGAGAGCCGCCCAGAGCCACGCAGTTCATGTCATAACATTGCAGAGAGCCGCCCAGAGCCACACAGCCCCACAGTTTATGTCGCAGCAGTTTATGTTGCAACATTGTTAGCTTAACCCTATTTCTTATTATTTGAGCTATTTCATTATTATTCACGTCCTCTGACTTGGAATAAAACTGCGATGCTTTTTCGTAGCGGATTTGAGCTTATAATATGCGAGCATCTAAGCCCGAAATAAAACTGCGATGCTTTTTCGTAGCGGATTTGAGCTTATAATATGCGAGCATCTAAGCCCGAAGTAGCAGCCATCGGTGGCAGCCGAGAGCAGCCAACAACCTTGACCAGGAAGACCGGGGAACCATGGAAGAAGTACGAATTCATACAGATAATTTATTCGAGTAGGATCCTTTCAGCCAGCACCATTGGGAGAGGAGGGGAGGGTTCACTTTAGACAAAAGTCGTTGACGAGAGTAACGCATCTGGGTTTTGACGTTATATATGAATGATGTTTAGCCACAGGAGGCTCTTGTCAATCAATCTATCCAGAGACAATAAGGAAAGCCCTAAAGGGAAGGATTCATAGTACGATGAAATGCCCTGAAAGTCCAATCACTTGTAAAATTACTCCAGCTTTGAAATGACTTCTACTAGCTTGGTGGTGCAGGTGCGAATGCCGGGTAATAACCTCAATCCTTCCAGTATGAAACTTGTTTTCTGGTTTGATGCTAACGTGCGTGGGATGCATATTAGCAAAATTGTTTTACTAGTATATAAGAAAAACAAGTGCCTAGTCTCAAAAAGGGCAATCTTGAACTTGTATAATTCAAAGAATCGAAATTTGATTACAATAATATGAATGAAAACCCACAAAATTAATGAATGAATATTATATTCTTAAATCGTTGTGGAGAGTAGATTTCTTATCCCTGGGTTCATAGATAGATGGGGCTAAGGAACAAACAATTTCTTGCATCAATTCCAATTTGATATCTAACGCAGCCCCTTGATAACCTTAAGGTTATGTTATTACTATTATTATCATAAATTATACACCATAAATTATACACCAGATAAACGCAGAGGGAACTCGTTGGAATGAAATACCATATTCATTCATTGCCAGACCCTGAAAATAAAAAAATTCTCCAATAGGAAATCGAATATCCACCTGTAAAAAATAGCCCTTGACTTCTTTCTTTGTGATCATTGAAGGCTCTGTTCGCCAAAGCTCCACTATCCAAATGCCTCTGTTGAGGATTCTGTAAATATAAACAGAAAGTAGAGCTCTGTCTGCGAAAGCTCCACTATGTAAATGCCTCTGCTGAGGGTTATGTAAATATAAACATAAAGTAGATCAATATTAGATCACTTGTTTACTGATATTTCAGAGACTCATGTTAGATCATAATTGAGCAATATTTTAACACTAAGAATTTTATAATGATTTACCTATGACACAGATGAAGATTCTTGTGATGCAGATGAGGAATTATTGCCCTATCCTATGATTTTGTGATGCATGTTGTGATACAGATGAAGAGAAGAGTCCTCATAAACCTCTCGTGGAAGGGACAATTCTCCCTCTCTATAGGCAGGGAGGTGGTAGGGGTAGCATCTAGACAGGGCATCCTCCACAACCTTCTCCACAACCTTCTCTGTCTGTCTCGTTGCTGGACTTTCCAAACTAGTTTGAAGCCTTCTCCATATGGGTTGTTGTTGGCTTCTCCATAAGGATCATTCAACTATCCCTCAAGCGTCTTCGGGGTTGTTGGCAAGTGGTGGTAGTTGTTGGCAGGTGGCCAGAGTTGTTAGCAGGTGTCGCCAGGTATCACAAGAAGAAATGGCATGATGGCAAGTTGTTAGAAGCACATATCATTGTTACAGAAATGTAATGAAATATATCTCTGAACATTATATCTCAAATATTTAACATTCAATATTCCAGATTTAATGCTAACTAAAAGTTAGCATTACTTAAAGTGCTTAACTCAAAAAGTTGGGATATAATTTTTGAAAGTTTTGAAGTTCCTTTCACACTTTGGATAAGAAAAAATTTGGATATTGAATGTTGCATTAGGACACGTGAAGGTTCCAATAAGAGAACGAAACCTAGTGAAGCCAAATGGCCAATCCAAAACTTTGAATAAATTTTGGTAAAGCACAATTTTTTTTGGTCAAACCAGCTATTAATAGTAAGTCAACACTCTAGCGATGGTTAGAGTCCCCAGAAGGCAGGGACTAATAAACTTATGGAAACCACCTTTTGATCCATGGAAACCATATAATAATCATAAAAAATCAGGTGTGAATACCAATAGAACAAGAGAGCAACTGTCTTAGCTGTAGTCCCTGCCGTAGCTGTAGTCCCTGCCGGTGGAGGGAAGAAGCCTAACAAAATATTATGTAAAAAAAATGTTATAAAATAAAGGGAAGAAGTATAATAAAACATTATGCATAAAAAATGTTATAAAATAAATCGATGAACAAAAAGCTGTTACACAGATGAACAGAAACTCAGCCATTCTCTGTTTCAGTTATTGTTGATTTTACAGGCTGTCTTTTTTTATAGGCTGTAATTTTTTTTATAGGCTGATGAGAGAGCTTCCATTCTAGGTAATGGAGTAAGATAAAAGAAGACAGCATTGCTCACAACCACGTAATGGAGTAAGATAAAAGAAAACAGCATTGCTCACAACCACATTAAATATGTCAGTGGCAGATGAACCATAATATGAAACAAAAATTTCAAAAAACCATTTAGTGGTAGATGAATGAACCATAATATGAAACTAAGAAATTTCAAAAAACCATTTTGTAAAATTTATATTTGATGAACCAAAATGATGCTCGGGTGCATAAACTAAAATTTACAACAAACAGAAAATGGGCCAGCAACAGAAAATGGACCAGCAACAGAGATTATGCATTCATGTTGAAAATGGGCCAACAACAGAAAATGGACCAGCAACAGAGATTATGCATTCATATTTTATTTAATTTATCGGAAGTTGAAGGCCCAGCAAAGATGGTTGTGGAGCTACATTCAAGATAGAATGCAACACACAACAATAATTATAGATACAAAGAATACAATTTGAACAGAAAGCCTTCAAATATATCAAACAGAAAACATGTTAAAAAGCAAAGCATTGCATTATTTCTTTGAAACCTCAACATTTCAAGCCCAAAAAATGCCGAACAATAGGGATTGAACCTATTGAACCTTTGAGCTTCCAAAGAAGCTCATCCGAGATAGATAACGTTGAGGCTTTAAATAACTTATAACGCAGTGCTCAACGTTTTAACAACATAAAATCTGCACCCAACACTTTTAAGTAATGTGACTAACTACGAGAATTATCTCGTGCCTGTATGAGAGTAGCACGCAACTGATGAAGAACTCCATCCTCATTTACAACTTGGGGAATGTCCGTTTGCAACTTGGCTAGAATGGTTAAATTTGGGGAATGGATGTTTGCGCTACATACCTGTGCGCCCTATTCAGACCTGTGCCCTATTCAAATTTCAGATAGACCTGTGCCCTATTCAAATTTCAGACAATGAGGAAGAAATCTTCGTGGTGGTGGGATGAGACCGAGAGGTAGGTGTGGAGGCTGCGAGGTTATGCCCTATTAAATCTTCACGGCGGTGGGATAAGACAGAGAGATAGGTGTTGAGGCTGCCAGGCTACACCTACAGTTGTGTCTCTTCGTGGCGTGCAATAAGCTGTCTCTGCGTGGCGTGGCGTGCTATAAGTTTTGTCTCTGCGTTGTGTTACGTGGCGTGCTATAAGCTCTGTCTCGTGTGGCTACACTTGACAGTATAGATGGGCGTGCAAAAATCATGGACAGCGAAAATCCAGCCGAAAAAAACAATTGCACAGTTGCATAACATGAAGTGCAGCACAAACAAATTTTTTGGTAAGACTTTGGTTATAAAAAAGTTGCTTCAATATTTCTGCGTGCCAGGTGAAGCCTGTAATAAGAGGTCAAATAGTTTTTCACATAAAACTTTGGTTAAAATTTCAGTGAATGACTTTGTACATTGAACTTTGGTTAAAATGCTAGAAATCAGTAAAAAATTTGGTCAAAAAATGAATTAACGAGCGTTGACCGGTTGACCGATCAAGCGATCGCTATAGTCTTGCTGAAGGCAGGTACTAATAAGTATCTCACCCTTGATGACAATTGCTACGAATTTTATAGAATTCCTACTCGGTTGGCATTGCATTCAAAGTTACGTGATCATATGGTAAGACATATACATTAACACTGATTTAAATAGTGGCTAATAAATCACAGGCAAATCGATTACTATGGTAACTAATAAGGCTATTAACCTGGAACACGTTCTTTCAACATCTGTCAATAATTTCACATTCTTATCGAATAATTTTATATGGTTATCATCGTATTGGTGAGCCAGTATTTTATTATCCCGTATGCCACGAATTGTAGTGGAAACTGTAGCGAGGATATTGAATTCCAACACGAGGATATTGATTTAAATAGTGGCTAATAAATCACAGGCAAATGTGGCGAGGATAGAAAGAAAGAAAGAAAGAAAGAATTTTTAATGTCCACGAGGCTAAAAATAGTCTATGGGACAGATTGCTTCTCTATCTGACTCTTGTATACGGCCCTTTTCCTGTGAAGTTTTACAATGAGCACTCCTAGCTTATCGACAAACTCTTCGCTGAATAGATTATCCCAAGAATTAGCTGCCAGAATACCTGCATAGTTTTCCCTGGTGTCCTTGAAGGCCTCACATTTTAGAATGAAATGTTTTTCTATTTCCACTTTTCCGGAGGAGCAAAAAATACATACTCTTTCTTCCCACATTTCTTTTGGCCTTTTCCAGCGCCCTGTTTCACAACGGAGTTGATGAGAATTAGTCCTTAATTGAGCAATAAGAATTTTAGATCTCCAAGAAATATTAGCCCCTATGTATGCCTTTTGTTGATGGTTATGCGTGGGGTTAAACTCTTCTATGTAGTACTTCTTCTTTCTCTCTAGCTCTTCCTTCCAAGTATGTTTGTGGAATTTATCCATAACAAAAGTTTTTATCTCTTTACTGTTTGTAGGACACATGCTCAAGCAAATACCCCATTTACTAAACCATTTGTTATTTTGCCGCATCCAAGTCTTCTGTCTTTTGCACAATCTGTCACTAAACACAACCTTAGGCCATCTATCCTCTTCCATTTGCTCAATTTTTTTCAAATACCTTATGACTCGCAACATAGCAATTGCTTCAATAGAAGCAGCCCATGTTTCACTTAACAGGATAGCATAAGGAACTGCACTTTTAATTTTGAATTTGTTTGTAATCAAACGTTTCTGAATTTTCTCAATTTGTTTCCACTGCATCTTGGTTGTGATGCTGGCCCATAGTTCACAACCGTAGAGAATCACCGGAATCACTAGAAGCCCAAAAAGAGTTAGGGTGGTTTTCCAGTCCCACAGCTCTGCCTCTCTACACCTGTTTTGAAGAGCATAAAATGCTTTCCAACCCCCTAACGTTCTTTTCTTTCTGCAACCATCCCAACTTAAATTTCTGTTGAAGTCAATTCCGAGGTATTTGTAATCTGCAACTTCTTCCAGAATGTTGCCTTCAAAATAGAACTTATGTTGGGATATTGATTTAAATAGTGGCTAATAAATCACAGGAAAATCGATTACTATGGTAACTAATAAGGCTATTAACCTGGAACACGTTCTTTCAACATCTGCTAATAATTTCACATTCTTATCAAATAATTTTATATTGTTATCATCATATTGGTGAGCCAGTATTTTATTATCCCACATGCCACAAATTGTAGTGGAAACTGTAGCGAGGATATTGAATTCAAGAGTATGGTGGCAAAACCTTACAATTCCAACACGATAAATACCATTTTAATTCCATAAAGGAAAGGAAAGAGGAGCTAAGCAATAAGTGTCACCATGCTGCCTTCAAAGAAGAGTGCATAGTCTTTAAAATCACTCTGCAATTCAACTACAATAAACACAAGGGAAATGAGCTTGAATTCAACGCAGTTGAAACAAAAATGCTTAAAGTGTATTTACGGTTACAAAGCCTTTCAACGTATTGATTACTCCTCGATTTGTCATTGCCATCATGGGCTGCGTCGGATCTTCACATAAGGCCGTTGATGCACAAGAGGTGATTCAGAGTTCCAGCTTCACAGGCTGACTCCAGTCAGATCTCAAGACAAAGCATGTGCTCGGCAGAGAAAGCGGATTTTTAATCTGAGTTTAGCTCCAATCGAAAACGGTCATTTAATGCCCCCGATCAGGGTGTACAAGTGGCAGAACGGAGAGGTAACCTGGCATCAGTCTGACCTCCGGGTAATTAAGAGGGATGATGGAGCACCGCCATACTCGATCAATGAAGTGTGCGACCATATCGATCCTCATGATTTTCTCGTCCTGCCGACAGGCTGGTATGTCAGAACAGCGAAGGAAGTTTACAGTTAAGGTAAGTAGGCTCCTTCTTGCACTCCATTTGTTTATGCACTGCTTTTCGCATGCAAACGTTTGGAGCCAGCAGAGGAGGACGCCGCGCTCTACTCACTCCATCAACCCAGTTACTCGGTCAGGGTATGTTTCTGTCTTCCCTTTTGTTTTCAAAATGATTCTAGGCTTGGTCTGGTTTTGGTTTCGAGCAATCATGGCGGTTTGGGTTTTATTAAGAATAGCATGGTTTTACACTCCCTTTTTAAACCCAGTCCCACCCTGCTTTCGAGATCCTTGTCTTCAGCTTGCTAAATTCTTGTCTTTTGTAAACATCCCGGGCAGGTTAGGGCCCTTATTTATGCTCTGTGTTTCAGGAAGTCATAAGAATCCGCTATGCTGGTTTCGTATTTGTCTTTTCATGGGTCAGATATGCCGGGAGGGCGTTTGGGTGGGGTTTTCGAATCTAGGCTGTGCATGCAGGATTCCCCTGTCCCTATTTTACATTGTCAGTGGTTACTGGGATTCTGTTAGGAATTGGGTCTCCATGAGGATCCGTTGCTCCCTGAAACGACCTCACATTTTCCATGACCTGTTTAATCACCAAATAGCGTTTGTGTCGCACTTGGCCACCCTTGCAATTCAGCGGCATATTTCGTCTCTTGGCAATTGTCCTGTTCTTTTCAGCCACCCTTTCCTTCACAGGGCGAAGGGGTCTGCGGGTTTCAGAGCTCTAGGAAGCTGTTTGGTCGAAATGCATGGGTTATCATTCTCTGTACAATGACGCCGTTTGTTCTGCTCTTCTGTTAGTAGCGATAGATATACGCCTTGGACTTACATCGGTGGGTTAGTCACTGACCCAAACTGCCTCACGAACTCATCATGCAGTTCTCTGTTAATGCATAGGATTCATCCCGACATGGGGAAAAGACGAACAAGGTCAGAGTCAGAGCGAGGAAAACAGAAGATACAGTTGGAGCATGTCCCAAAGAAACGGGGCCGAAAGACAAATCAGGAGCATTTAGAAACTCTTGCCTCTAATTATGTCTTGGGTAACTCTTCCACTGTGCGTCAAGAAATACGAGGCTGAGAAAGAGATATCCAGACCAACCCGGAAGACAACGAAACAGAAGCTGAGATCTTAGACTTCATTACGGACCCAGGCAACACTCGAGGCCGGCTTACACTGTTCAATCAAACCATTCACACATACTGGATAGTAAAATGCCTCATAGCAAAAGCAATGCAGAGTTTCCCACCTGCCAACATTAAGGTAGGCCAGCTTAAGATAGAACCAGGCATTCAAGATCCGCTGATAGACATCCAGGACCAATTGCAACACATTAAGATCACACAATACCAGGGGACAGACCGCATTAGTAGAATGGATGACAGGGTAGGCCGTATAGAGAAGATTCTCCAGCAGATGCAGCAAGTTGATATGCCCAGGTCAACAGTGAAGGACCCTGCCCCAGTTTCCTCATCCGATGGATAGTTGCCAGTATTTTCTTTTTATGCACTGTGTAAATGTATATGAACTTTCTCTATGTTCTAAGAAGGTAGACAATGCAGTAGGAGGACAGATAGCTCATGTTAAGTATAGACAGATGAAACAATTTCAGTTTTGGTATGCTTTTCATGCTTACAGGTGGCCAAAAGACCTGGTTTCCTACAGGCAGGTTGAGGCCACCGCATGGTTTTTAAATTTTGTAGCCTGTCCTTTTATTATGAATAGAAAATAGTAAGGTCCCGCCCAATTTAAAAAAAGAAAAAGAAAACGGTCATTTAATGGCAGGGTAACGAATATTTTATCCCATTGTATTTATGGTGTTCTCTCGTATTCTCAGCACAGGTTTTGGTGCAGATAACATATTTTTAAGCCACTAATGAAAATCAAATGAATGCTATTTGGTGAAATTTCTTCATTGATCTCTTCATTTTTTGTGGGGAATTTCGTGGGAGATCCGAAAGTGGTTGAAAATGACAAATGTTAAAAATGACAAGGAAAAGTGATTGAAAATGGCAAATGTTAAAAATGATAAGGAAATATCAAGTTTGGTGGAAACCAATCATTTAGGTCAAGTCAAAATTGCTGCAACAGAAAAAACATAAAAGTGGATTTGGGTAAATGCAAAGCAATATCAGAGTATTTTAAGGCATAAGTTTGCTCGCCTCAAATGGGAACAAGGACAAAGACAAAGACAAAGAAAACAGTCCAAGAGAGAAAATAAATAAGAGCAGCAAAAATAAAGAAGAGTTAACCATTTACAGTCCCACATCCATACCTCTTACTTGGTCATCGGATCTCTATGTCGAAGAACTGATGAGGTCAGGACAAGGCTGGAGATTTTGGAAGCCAAAGAACATGAAATGGACCGCAAAATTTCAGAGATCACATTTGCAAATTGGTGTTTAATGGAAGGTAATAAAATTTTAAAAGAACAGGTAACAATGTTACAAGAGGCTCTACAGATAGAAAAACAATAATGGCGAAGCATGAAGACAATGTGACAAACCATGATAGAATCAAGGGCAACAAACAAGGATGTGATAATTTCTAAAGCAACTAAGGTAGATACACAAGTATCTCAAGAAATAGATCTTTTGAAAGAGAAAACAAAAAAGAAAAATAGGGAAGACAGTCCAAAAGAAATCAAAGATAGAGTTGAAGATGCTAATGGCTACATAAGGACAGAGGAAGAAGAAGATGCAAGTGCTCATAGAGCACATGAAAGAGAACACAAAGAAAGAAAATACAGGGAAACAACTTTATTATCACGGGAATAAGAGATTATGGGAGGAATGAAAGTACTCTCAATTTGACAAGAGACTTTCTGAAAGAGAAACTACACTGGAAAAGACAAATTTTCTAAGCATGGAGGTTGGGGAAGATATGTGAAGAGAAGTCTCGTCCCATAAAAGTCGTCATGGCAAACATGCAAGACAAACACCATCTTTTGAACAAAAAGAAACTCTTGAAAGACTCACAATTCTTTCTAGATGAAGATCTAACCAACAAACAACAAGAGGAGAGAAGGGAAGAAGTGAAGAAAATTAGGGCAACAAGAAATGAAGGGAAAAGGGCATGGTTGTACAATGGTAAAACAATTATTGTAGTCTTTGGGACTCAGGACAAAACAGGGCAACAAGTTGGTAGTGAAGAAAAAACAGAGAATTCGATAATAGGGAGGAAAACAACAAGAGCAACATGGATGAAAAGGGGCGAAGACTCAAATTTGAATCTTATATGTCAAACTATGTAGCAGTAAAATCCTACCCAGGTCTACCTAAGTTTAGTTTGTTGGAATTGTAGAGGCTACCCTTGGAGGAGGGGACCTGGGTTAGGGTCTATTGCGGAAGGTAGAGACATAATTTGTCTCACGGAAACTCATGAACATGATGGTTGCAAAACTCTTCTGTTTGACGATTATTTGAAGTAAGAAGTTTGGAACAAGGTAGCAGAAAATGGCAAAGGGTATGGGGGAATACTAGTTTTAGTGAAAGAATAATAAGGCCGTCACATTCAGTTGATGAAAGAAGATGCAAATAAACAATATTTATGGTTCAAAATATCAAAGAATGAGAATCAAATAAGAATTGCAGCACACTATTTTGCCCCTCAAGTCTAAAAATATTACAAAAATAAGGGGCTAAACAACAAGGTTCCGTATGCAGCTTTAAAGAAAGATATTGCTGCGTACTCTCAGCAGGGAGAAGTGCTTTTAGTGGGCAATTTTAATTCTAGAACAACAAATAATCAAGCTAGTATTCTTTGCTGCAAAGAGGATCATAATGCTATTTGCCTCATCGAAGAGGAGAATCCCCAATGGGTGAGATGTTTAGAATATGACAAAGTTAGCAATCATTTTGGAGAGGAGTTGCTTACACTGTGTGGTGCTTTCAACTTAATTATTTGCAATGGTCTAGACATATGGAAAAGGCCTGGGAACTTCACTTGCAACACATACAATGGGGCAAGTTTCTTTGATTATGTGATTTGTTCACAAAGCTTGATAGAAAAGAAAGACGAAGTTAAGATTGGAGAAGATAATTGAGACTTAAAATCAGACCATAACCCAATTTATATAAAGTTATCATGGGTAGAAGAAATACAACATAGGATAAAAACCCAATGCTCTTGGCAATCACTACCAAGGAGCAAAATTATTCTAACACAAGAAAATTGTACTATCTTCAAGAAAATGGTGGAGAGATTAATTCAGAAGGAGAAAACTGGTTTCCAAAGCTTCAATAGTCATGAGTTAACAAATATAATTCAAAGGGCACTTGAGAAAAATGCAAAAGAACGAAAAATAGGAAATCAAAATCAAATTGTTTTCCTGTAATTGCTTGGTTTGATGAGGAATGCAAAATGGCAAGGAGAACCTTGAAAAATGAAGGCAAGGAGAAGATGAATGTAAAGTTATATAAGAATATACTAAAAAGGAAAAATACGAGATCATGCAAATAAGGTGAGAAGAGTTAATATATCAAGGCAAGAATAACCAAAAGTTTTTCTAGCAGGAACTTCAACCAAGGAAGAAGCAAATCGAAAATAATATTACAACCAATCAATGGTTTGAATATGCAAGGCAACTCTATGAGAAAGAATTAGAGGCCGAGCCTCCCCTGGGGCTCAAAAAAACTACAAAGCTCTTCACGTTACAGGAGGTGGAGATTGGAATTAAGGATGAAAATAGGAAAGGAAAAAGACTTGGTTGAACTTCAAGTAGAGTATCTAAAATGGGGAATGAACACTCTTGCACCGTACATCATGGAAATATTCAACAACATCATTCAACAAGGATTCCCAAGAGACTTGACAACTAGCCTATCAATACCCCTTATTAAAAGTGGAGACATTAATAATCCTTCCAATTATAGAACTATTATGAACAATCCTTTGTTTGCAAAGATTTTCGGCAACATGGTCGAAAATAGAATCAGTAAGTGGGCAGAAGTAAAAGAAAAAAGGGCAAAACGACAAGCGAGTTTTAGGCTGAAGCATTCTACAGTGGATCATGGCATCACATTGAGACACATTATTGAAAAGGTTTGGGGGGATAAAGAAGAAGTATTATGCTGTTTTGTTGACTTCAAAAAGGCATTTGACAAAATTCCTAGAGATAAGTTGTGGCATAGAATGGAAGAACTTGAAATCTCTTTGCATTATAGAACTGTTGTCCATAGAATTTATTGAAGAGGTGAAAGTCAAAATTAGAACCTCAAAGAGTATTTCAGAAAGCTTTAGAAGTGACATTGGAGTCAAGCAAGGTTTCCCTCTATCCCCTACACTTTTTGGTTTATGTATTGATAAATTGAAAGAGTGGCTAAATTTGCAAGGTGGGGATGGTGTTCGGTTGGGGGAGTTTGTGATAAAGCTTCTTTTATACGCTGATGATCTTGTATTGATTTCTAAATCGGCCCATGGATTGCAGATGCACATGTATTCCCTTGAGCATTTTTGTAGAGCAGTGGGGATGCAAGTCAATATTAGCAAGACCAAAATAATGATTTTCTCTAATAAAATGAAGCAAAGTTAGCATACGTTCTTCTTTGAAGGCAATATTCTTGATGAATTAAATGAGTACAAATACCTCGGGATTGATTTCAACAACAAACTTAATTGGGAGGACTGCAGAAAGAAGAGAATCTTAGGAGGGTGGAAAGAATTATATGCTCTTCAAAACAGATGTAGAGAGATAGAGTTATGGGATTGGAAAATGATTAAAGTCCTTTTTGGACTCCTAGTTTGTCCAATGATGCTATATGGGTGTGAATTGTGGGCTAGCAACACCCCTATCTCAAAATGGAAGCAAATTGAGAAAATCCAAAAATGCTTGATCATGAGCAAGTTCAAAATAAAAAAGTTCGATACCTTATGAGATAATGTTGAGTGAAACAGGATCAATTCCCATCGAAGCAATTGTTATGGTGAGGCTCATAAGATATCTAAAAATAATTTAGAAAATGGGAGTAGGTAGATGGCCTAATGTTATCTTCAAGGAAGGCATGAGTGAAAGAAAGAAAAAATGGATGAGACAAAACTACACATGGATGCAAAAATGGAATATCTATACCTCAATGCTTGTCCCACAAATAGCAAGGAGCTAAAGAATTTTGTTATGGAGAAGTTTCGTAAACAGGTATGGGGTAAGAGTTGGGTATAAAGAAGAAGTACTACATTGAAGAATTCAACCCTACGTATGATCTCCAAAAAAAAGAGTACATTGGAGCTAACATTCCGTGGAGGACAAATGTTCTTATTACTCAAATAAGAACCAAATCACATGAAATTCGGTGTGAAATAGGACGGTGGAAAAGGCCTAAAGAAGCTTGGGAAGAACAGGTGTGTGCATTTTGCATCTCTGGGGCAGAGTAATCGGAAATTTTTTTCATTTTGGAATGTGACGCGTTCAAAGACATAAGAGAAAGTTATGGGAATATATTAACATCGTTTTCTTGGCATTGTCTTTCCAGCGATGGGATTGTTGGAAGGTTGGGCGAGCTCATCATCAATTTGAATAAGAAAATGACTGAAATGCAAAAGGTGAAAAATAGGGAACTCCTAGTCCCATAGACTATTTTTAGTCTCGTGGATGTTAAAATATCATTTCATTTCATAAGTATGGTTCCTTTTAACTCTAGATTTTTATTTAAACCCTCAAATAAAATGAATATATATTACATTTTTGGGAAATCAGGTCCACGTCAATTGAATTTATGTGCAAAAGTTCATTATGCACAATCAACTTCATAGTGGTGGTCCCTACAAATCATATCTAATTTTTTTCATTGTGCATAAGGTTATTTTGGGAAATCAGGTCCATGTTAATTGAATTTTTGTGCGGAAGTCCATTTTGTGGAAGTTCATTCTGCACAATGAGCTTCATAGTGGCGGTCCCTACAAATCATATCAAATTATTTTCATTGTGTAGAAGTTCATTGTGTGGAGGACCTCCGGACAATGACTTCCACACAATAAACTTCCGAATAAGTACCTCGAAGAATGAAACAATCAATCTATATTTTAAGCAATTTCCATGAAAAACTACATGGACAAGGAGGATATGAAGTCGCAATTGTCTGCACATTTTTATCAACATTGAAATATCTTCTATCTAATGCAAGCATTGATTGACAACCAAAAATGATGACGACATACACAACACAACCATATAAACTTATGGAAACTACCTTTCGATCCATGGAAACCATATCATAATAGTCATAAAAAATTAGGCCGAAAGATCAATAGAATAAGTATCTGGCTCTTGATCACAATTTCTATGGAATTTTATGGCATTCCTGCTCTCTGGTTTCCCTTGCATTCAAAGTTGTTAGCACAATATAATGTGGGCATAGGGCCAGACATGTAAATAAAAACTAATATAGATAGTGGATAATAAACCATTAGCAAATCTATTACTATGGTAACCCTACTTTAGTGGAAATAATAATATTGTTAATTGACTTAGAGAGAACATGTCTATAAAACCCCAAATATAAGCCATCAATCTCTCCACTTGGGTTCGCAACACCACACCTTCAACTGCGTTTAATTGTAAATACTTATTCTCGAGCACAAGATTGAGGGAAAATAAACACTTACAACCATGAAGGGTTCATTTGCTTAGGTTTTGAGCTACACGTTATCCATAGTCCTGTTGTAGCGACTACAACCACCCTTCAAATTTTTTCCTTTGCTTAGATTTTGGAGCCGAACCTTCTTCTCACAGGAGCTTATCTTGCATTGTTATCAGGTACTCATGATTTGAGTCATGTTTACCCTTTATCTATGCTTGTGTTCACTTATTTTTCACATATTTGATTCTTTTAAGTGACAAGATAGCCTCCTGTATAAGTCTTGCACAACAATTCTGGGTTTGCTTCCCGAAATTGTGCAATCCATAAGGGCAAGCAACCTTGATGACTGGAATTGTACAATCATGACTGGAAATCAACCTTGAGCTCGAAAACTACACTTTCATGACAATAATCCCAATGCTAAGCCCAAAACTTGCGCAATCCCTTACTAAGCTCAAAAACTATACAGTGCACTGAGCCAAAAAGTTGTAGAGTTCCAAAAATTGCGCAATATTTTCCCATGACATGCATGGCAGTTTTTCCCCAAAAAACATAAAATTTAAAAAAGCATAAAGCATCCCTAAAATCTAGGGATCTATTTTTAGTAACCCAAAGGAGGCACACTTGCTATTTTTGGAAACTTTCACCATGTGTCGCTTTTTCCTTGATTTTTGGCATGCAAGTCATAAACCCTAATTTTCTCAAACCTATTTAATCGACGCCCATAGAGCTCATTTGCACACTTGGTCTTGGATCTCTAGCATTCTTGAGGAGATCAAGGAAACTTTGGTGTGATTGTCGTCACTTTTCTACATGAGTTTTGTATTTATCACGTTTTTCCGTTTGGCTTGAATGAGTGTTGTTTTTCTTATTTATTTGCATGCATGCTTGTATTTTAACTTGTTTTAGCTTGTATACGTGTTGATTAAGTTTATTGTTTTCCTTTCACAAGTGTCGCATCGATTTCTTCATTTTTGCGCCAATGGTCACAGTTGAGACGACTCTCCTCACCGATTTGGTTTTCTTCCCGTTTACTTAGTTTCTGCATGTGATTTGTCTTGTTTCATTTACACTTAATCGAATATGCACTCAAGCCATCACTATCTCTCATATCTTCTCATTTTCCACACTTCCCTTGGGAAGATCTTCCATTTCCTTAGCTTGATTTCACTTTTCTCAGCTGGGCACTGTGCAATTTGGAGGCTCAAGATGAGAGCTTGCCCTATGTAACCGCGTAATGCACAGTACATACTGGCCCAATTGCGTATTGCACAGTTCCAGGGCTCAGCTTGCATCCCTGGCCACTGAGACTATGCAATGCGCAGTCTCTCCCAGCTCATTGCCTAGGCTGAATTGTGCATTGCATAGTCTTAGTCCTCAAGCTTCAACCCTGACTGTTGGGACTGTGCAGTGCACAATTCCCTAAAGTAGTTAGACTCTATTCCTAGTGAAAATTGGGCAATCCTTCTTGTTAGATGCCCAGTTTGTTGTTTGAACATGCCTTGAAGGTGATTGTTCTTAAAATTGATGTTTTCTTGCCATGAGTGTCTTTTATGTCCCATAGGTACAACAATTTTTGAACACCTCTCCAGTAGTCACTATTATAATGGCACCCAAGAGAGATGCCTCAAAAGAAACTACTAAAGGAAGTATTGGGGAAGAAGTTGATCAAGTCCCAGTTAACTTGCCAGAGTATGCAGAGACTCAACTTTTTGTAGAAAATGGATCCAAAATGACATGGAAGTAGATTAAACATGATCTCACAAAAGAATTTAAAGCATGCTTAGAGCATTGACAGGTGTATCTTAGCATCAAACAATCAGGACTCTATAGGGTTGCATGCAGGTATCCAACCTTCCTGTGTGCGGATGTAATCAACCGGGTTGTATCACACACTAATGAGAAAAATATTACATTAAGCAACACCAACAAACAGAAGTTTGATCCATTTCTCGTAATATATTTTTAGCGAATGTATCATATTCCTGAGCCAGTGAAGATCATGGAATCACTATTTTATGCCTCCCACAACTATGCGAACATAAAGGATATCATCAAGATTTGGGTGAAGGAGCCATCAAAATTTAGACAGACACCCACCCACATGTATAAATATGGTCACTCAGGAAGGCCTACCAACTTTTGGCCATCCTAGTTTGCAGAATGTATGGCCGACTGAGTAAAAAGACCTTTCCTAAGGGGTGGGCTATCTTATTGAACAAGGTGGTGAATGAGGAGAAGTTGTTCAAGTGGTAAGGCCTTTTTTCTTATCAGCTACGAGCCCTTGTAGCACAAGCCCATGGTCCTCCCAAGGGCAAGAAAGCAAGATTCTATATGTCTACATACATACTGGATGTGATCTGTGCACATAATCAATTTCCTGGCATGAAATGGATGTGGAAACTAAGAGAAACTGTTGTGCACATATACTGCAAAGTGCTTTCAGATTGTAGCCATAGAGGAGTTATAAAACAAGTAACTGATCACTTCATTATCCCACTTTACAGGCTTATCTTTCAGGAGGACCCAACTTGCATGTCACGAAGAGAAATGGAGGTGATATCAGAGATTACAGATTGGTTTTCCTTACCATATGGAACATTGATCAGAGTGTTCAACGGGTAGAGGCTTCATTATATTTTGCCAAGATATGCCACTGACATACTTGTCATGAAATGAGTATAGTACCATATTGCCAAAGGGTTTTTAGCAACACTGCATAGGATGAAGAAGGCACCATGGCTTACTCTTCCTTTGTAGATCAGATTGTACGAGATCGAGAATCTCAAAGTTGCAGATACTGAATTGAAAGCCACAATGAAGTTTGAATTTGGTACAAAAGACTTCAATCAGTATGATCTGAGGGGAATTTGCAAGAACCACTATGCGTTGATCTACTACAACTGGGTCAACATGGAATACTAGTGGCCTGAGGAGGAACCATGGAGGAATTGCTATAAATTCTTTAGACCTCGTGAACCGATAAACGTAGTTGGGACTTCTCAAGTTGTCCCTCATTCGACAACAATTCAGGAAGAGATATTAACAAAAGACAACATCCAGATACAAGACAAGGCAAAGAGGAAGGTTGCTGACAATGCATAGGAGGAACATAGATGGAAGATGCAAGGAGATCCTATCCTTCAACAAGTAGCTTTGAAAATAGAATAAAAGAGGAGGCAGAGGAAGAAAAGAGCAGAGCAGAGAAAGAGAGAGAAGAAAATATTGGAGGAAGCAGAACTCAGAGCGCATAAAGTGGAAGAAGAGATAAGGGAAGAACGAGAGTTAAGAAGAAGAGAACAAGAGGAGAATAAAAATCAAGAATAAGAAGAAAGGAAAGGTGCTACAACAGAAGATACGAAACCCATACAGGTTGAGCAGGAGGTAGAGGATAAGCCAACAACAAAAGGCGTGAGAGAACAAATGCAGGAATGAGAGCTTGCTAAGGATATTGAGCATTTGATTGAAGTTGCGGACATGGAGTTGGGACCATAGACGAAATATGAAGATGTGGACTTGATGCCTAGTGCACCACAAGTCACCGTTCAGACTCCACCACCTCATGTCGCAGAGTTAGCCCTGAGCTAGTAATGGGAGGTAGTTCCACTTGATGATGATCCAAGGATGGATGTTTACAATCTGTCATTTGATGAACTCCAGAAGAAGATTGTACAAGTGTGAAGAAATCACTTCCCTGGATGATCATGTATCACTTGCATTAATGAGAGAAAGGGCGATAGTGGCAGACACTAGCAATAATAAAAATGCTATTTCCGATGCCAACTTGGACTTCCAAGGTGTAGCGAGATCTTACACTCAATATTTATCGGCCGAGAATAGACAATTGGCGCAGAACCTACAAGTAGTCTGACAAGAGAATGAGAAAATCTGTGAAGCAACGCATAATGCATCACCCACATAGGTCTACGTAGAGGATATGAGAGCAACGAAACTTGCTAAAGTATCCACACTTGGAGACACTATGCGAGACCTTTATGAGGAGTTTTCAACCGTACATAAGGCAATTTTCCGCTTACATGACTTGCAATGGAAGAGAAGAGAGTTTGTCAAGACACTTAAGAATATACAAGTTTCCATCATCGCCGTGCATGAGTGGACAATGGGATACAAGGCAGAATCACTTACACTGGTGAAGAAGATGAAGCCATAGGCGGAGCTAGAGAAATCAAGAGTTCAGATATTGCTCCAAAACGACAAGCAACTCACCTCATTCATTAGAAACAGTCAGGCCTCATATGTACGGATATAAAATAATGTGGACTTCATGGTGAGAACCCACCAAATCGCATAAGTTGGTAAACTCACCAAGATCAAACTCAAAAGGAAAGTCCGACAAGAGATAGATCGGTACTAGGAGAAGCTAGAGAAGATGGCCACCCGAGAGGGTTTGGAGCTGAATAGAAAAAACTTGCATACTTACATCAGTGCTCCGGTTTAGATTAGAACAATTTTTCTCTTGATTCAAAAAGAGGTTAAGACCGGTTCTAGGACATTGTACCCATATGCTATGGAGGCAAGAGTCCACTTCCAGCCATACACTATCTCGTAGTTTGGGGAGACCATCGAGAAATACCAAGCTTGGTACCAATATGTGACCAAGAGACACCAAGTTTAAGTTGCTCGGCTTGAGTTCACCTCAATTCCAACATCATGGCGTTTTGTCTTGTTAGGTTGTCAGGTTGTCAGGTTGTCCCTACACTATTTTGTCTTATATGGGTACAAGTGGAAAATGTAATATTATTTGTAATTATTGTAAAAGTGATATTCCAAGTTTCCTTGATGGAATGTGAAGAGTCATATGTAATAAGTTTAAGGGTCACAAAGGAGGAATGCCAAGAGTCACCCCCCTTTTATAAATATATACTCATATCTCTTGTAACGAGCTTTTGGGAGCCAAGCTTTTGGCTAGGCTTAGGCTTAGAGAGAGCTTGGGAGTTTTGCGTGAGCCTTGGATTCTTCGTAGCATACAAGGAGTATAGCTATTTGGAGGAGCAGGTGTTCTAGACTTCACATTCCACTATTGGGGCTAGTGGCTTGTCAAATGTTGTATGTATGATTGAAACTATCACTTTTAATAAAACAAGGAACTGACATGCTTTCATGCATATATTGTGAACATAATAGGACTACTCTTATTGTATTTGCGATGTATGTTATTTAACTTACGCGTATGCTTATGAAATAATTTGTTTGCATTTGTATGTATCTTGTTGGATGTGTGTTGATGTGCTAATTCATCACATTTAACTTGTGGACTATTCTGCTTCTTAGTTTGCATGATGTCTTTCTGCTCATGTGTTCCTTCCAAGCTGTGTACTATTATAGGCTTCTAAGGGGCACACTTCCTTTCCCTTCATGTGTTGGAACCGCTCATGCATCACACTTGACCATCGGCAGGGTCACACACTTATTCTCACCAAAGACAACATGCACCCCTCAATGCGTTTTGCAAACCAAAGCAAATCATTAACAACCCAATGCCGGGACTCCTACTCCAAACGGTGTGAGGTCTAGTTGGGACTTCATATCGGGGAGATCCCCTGAACGTTGGCAGGTCCAACACTGTCAACAAGTCCCTGGCCTGTTGTTCTCAATTAGCATAGTTGCCTACCATTCCCATTGTAGATGGCATGAGAGTAATGTCCTCTTAGAATTCAAAGACAATTTGAACGAATATATGAATTAACTGTTTTAACGGGAAGGAAAGTACTATTTACAATGGAATGGAGTAGAATGTGATATCCTCACTGGATCAATATCCAAGCTAAACATGAGGTGAATGTATGTTCAAGTTCTAGAAGATTCCATAAATCTATCCTTGCGGGAACTGAGAAACTTAGAGCACCTAGACTTTACATTGAACAATTTCTCAGGAGTTATCATACATGTAAAGCTTTACTTGTTGCATAAAATAATATATTTGTACTTATCTTATTCTGGATTCGTTGGTATCACCCCACGACAACTAGGAAATCTGTTGAAGTTGGAATACCTTGGCATTTCTCGTGATAATTTTACCATCTCTTGTGCATTGCCACATGTATCAGACATCTCATGGATTTATAAGTTGTCTCCACTAGGGTATTTGTCTATCATTAGGGTATTTATCTCTCATTGTCTCTTATTGGGGTTGATAGTATTTCATAGCTGCCTGAGCTTCGTTATCTTTTCTTGTCAGGATATTGACTTAGAGGGCCTATTACTTCGTCTATTTTGAATGTTATAAATATCTGACATCTTGATGTTAGTTACGATACATTTTCCTCCCTACAAATGCGTTGATGGTTATCAAATATACATCTCTAGTGTCATTAAACCTCAGTGGATGTGCACTAATAAGCCCTATTATAGAAGTTCCAAATATGCAAGAACTTGTTTTGGATTGAAACTATTATCCAAATGTAAATACTGCGGTGTTTGGAAGCAAGAAATGGGCATGTATCTAGCGATTATCCCTTTTATCCTACAATTTTGGAGGATTAATTAGATCTCAAGTTTCACGATTCACTTACTAGCCCATCTGGATCTCTCTAACAACCAGATTAGATGTGTTATCCCCAGTTGTATTGGGAAGCTCCACAAATTGCAATGAACTCTAGATCGACCCCAATGATTTATTAGACTATTGGAAAAACATGGTGTGTCAATAAACGATTGGCCTCATCATTAAACCCCATTAACTGATTACAAGTGTTGTACCTATCCTTGCGCTTCTTGACCATTTCGTTGTGTGCCTACAAGTTTTCCTGGGCTGAATGCCAAATTTTGGTAGGCGTGATGTCCGGTGCCTACTTGCTTGCGAAATTTGTCCACCCATGTGTTGTGACCGCCCAACATGCAATGGCATGTAATGCCAAGGCAAGAAAAAGCAGAGCCAATTCAAGTTGTAGTTGCAAATCAAGTGCCATAAGTAGATTTGGGTTTCACTGGATGGGACAAATGCAATTTATGCATCAAGTAGCAGTGGCTAAGCGTGGTTATCTCTGGCATATCCAACAACATATGTCCAAGCTTGGATTTGGTGCATATCGAATCGATTGGTTGGTAAGGGTCAACAAAGCAACAATTTGGTAAGTAAATTCATTCCCCATATTAAGCAGAGAGGCTGATGCCTAGTCCAGTTATCATTATCATTGTGTGGGAAGATTCCACTATGGGTGGGATGGTAATGTGTTATGGTAGCACTTGCCTAGAAAATAAGAAACATCACATGTCACATAGGTCATAGGTTTGTGGCCTTAGGTTTGGATGTTGTGGCAGGTCATTCTTTGCAGGTCAAGGGTCAAGCAAGTGTGTCATCCGAGTTCACTAAAGTGTAGAATACTAACCATTTATTGATGACTCGAACCATCAAACAAATTTTCATCTATTATGGACTTAAATCGGAAGATAAATACACATATTTTATTATACAATGCATGTGAAATTGTCTATTTCATAAATTTTTACAGTGTGTCCATTGTTAAAAAAAAAAACATTTTCAATCTGCTACTTTACTTGCATCGTTTCTATTTGAAACATAAATTTAGCAAGCCCCCTACCCTTATTTCATTATGTAGGTTCAACAAGTCTTGGTTACAAGGTATCGTTTCACATGCCACAACATATTGGCAACAACCGGTAAAGTAGGAGACATTGTTGGAGCCTTTGGTTTTCTCTATGCTGCTTAGAGCACTTATGTTTCAAGGTGGACAAAGGCTACCTGATAGGTATTGGCATTAAGAATTCTTTACCTCCTCCTTGAAACAAATGACAAATCCTTAGAGGAGATATCTAGCGAAAGTGACGAAGAGAAAGGAGTTGAACTCATACGCACTTATTCCAGACACATAACTGCACCAATTGAATAACTAGATAATTTGAATTTACCAGAACAAAAGCACACTATTTTACAGGTTATATCATATATGTAAATGTGATTGTTCATAACATTTTTCACTTAATGTAAGTTGAACTGAATGTTTTTTGGTTTTTTGTTTTGGGATTCCTTGCATAAAATTACAGTCTCCATTAGTTCGACGCTATGGTAATGTGCTGGTTACGGAATGAGTTTGTGCGGAGCTCTACAATCCCGCACAATGAGCTAGTTCATTGTGTAAGAGTGTGGAGCTTTGCATAATGAGCTACTAGGCCATATCGATGTAATTATAAACTTATACAACAATCCCAATGCTAATTATGCAATTATGAAATATCCAAAAAATATAGAATATTATTTTGTTTATCAAATAGATAGACTCCTTGCGTAGACTTGTTGTACTATACAACACCCCCCATTTACTTTCACTAAATGGGGACCCTTTAAAATAAATAGAAAATTTACAAGCATGATTTTATCTTACCCTAAGTCTAAAAAGTTTAGGAAATAAAGTTCTTTCCCTTTTCGCTTTGATTTCTTAGCGCTCATTGCAAATCACATAACTTACAAGTCAAATAACTTAAAACATAATAAGAGTTGTGAGATGCGATATGCGCTACAACCTTCTTTTATCATATAAAACTCTCGTTACAAAAGCTTTAAACCCTTCTTTAAAAATAAATTGCATCACGCCTTTTAAAAAAAATCAACTTATGAAAATTCGGTAAAGGTTGCGATGTGTCAGACACGAATTAATAAAGCAACAATCATAAAACTTCAAAGATCCGATAAAGCGAATCAAGGTGTTTCCTTAGCGCACTTCACATTTGACAACGAATAACCAAATTCAAGTTTTATTATCGTATGGAAATTGCGATCTGCGATTTGCGCAAATCGCATTTCGCAAAATTCATCGGTACGAAAAACATAACTAATAGAAATAGTTTTGAGTTGCGATATGCGATATTGATAGTTATTGCTCAAGTGTGTGAAATGATTCATATCCAATCAACCGGATATAAGATCCAACGTCTTAAATTGATTGAATAGACATTTTTCGTAAAGGTGTGTAAGAGATTTGATAGGAAGAATTATGGGTGATTAACAACATTTAATGGGAGTAAGGTTTGAATATTGATATCTACTTCGAGCGTGTTTTGAATGATTGAACGTTGTATTTTTGATTTTATCAGTTTTAACTCTATCCGTATATCCATTCATCTCAGATCTAAAGTTTTCTCTGTTCACTTGAATTCATCTAATGTTTTCTCTGTTCACTTGAATTCAGGAAACCTCTTAACGGAGCAAGGATAACAGGGATGAACAAGAAACACAAGGAAATTTCCCAAGCATCATCTATTAAAGACTCAGATATTTTTGCCTTATTTGCAAATACCACCTGCAACAAGGATTGCGGTAGTTCCTCATGGGAGGAAATGTACCAACTCTTCGATAATGAACAACCAAGGGTAATAACCAAAATTGCTACAACAGACGCATTAGTTCCTTCAGACCCATCTTATTTCGACATTGCATGCTAATTTCTTCATAAATTAGTAACGATGCCAAAGATTCTCCCCTATACAGATTTGGTTAAGTGGGTAATTGACCACCTGAACATAGTAGATAGGACATTTAAGAATTAAAAGGACGAGAATATTAGTTCATTCACGGTAGAAGATTTGAGGACAATGTACCACTTACCCATCCCGCAACAGAACTATGACAAAGCTTTTGTCCAAAGATTTACAAAGAAACATACAGACCTGATGAAAGTTATAAAGGAATGAAAGGATGACCAAGGCAAGCTGAAACGAGACAAACTCGGTATGTACTTGATAGCACAAATACCTTCCCCTTATTGCTATGCTGTTGGAATGTTGTGTAGATTGTTTGCAAAGCCTAATACTACTAGGTTTTCTGTAGACTCGGTCTTGTTAATTGACGAAATCGTCAATTCTTTAATTATGAATTGGGAAAATATCTCGTCTGATAATATAGAAGTAAAAGAAGTTTTTCCTCTCGGGTAATATCCCCCTTTTACATGAGTGCCTATGTCATGGATGCAATTTGATTTTGTTCGAGTTTTCCTACCATGGGATGGAAGTGGACAACCCAAGACCCCACTCCAATCCATATTTACCACAGAGCCCTTTGGGAGTCAGATTTTCATTTAATTTTTTACAAAATTTGCTATAGAGTCATACTACCTATGCATCAGATTATATTTAACGAGAAAGCCCCTAGGATTTCCAAAGAGGCTAGTACAAAAATTTTGCCCATTTCCAGATGGTTTGTCGAAGAAAATTTCACCTATGTTAGAGTTTTCGGGAGTTATGCTTCTCCCCACGTATTTCCCTATTATGTTCCTGACAAGCTACTAAGTAGAGAAATTTCTTACCAAGTTGTAGTAAGTGGTATTTCGAAACAACTCAAAGATGCGAAGAAGGCCATTTGGCCTAATTTCCCTTTGCAGTGTGGTACTTTTTCACTTTTTGATATTGGTCATACCTTCAAGGAAGTTTCAAATATTAATTTATTGAATTTGGTTGTAATTCAAAAGCGGCCATATGACCCCAATGATGCGATTAATAATTTCACCACAGGGATGAAATTGAAACCTTTTCAGAAAAAGATAGATAGATTTGATGATTTCTTTCAAGGTGTTTAAAATTTTACAAATGTACTAAAAATTGCATCCAGTCAGCTCAATCAAGATGAATTCGAAGCCTTCCAAACATACAAAAACAAGAGATTGGAAATGATTCCTTTGGATTTATTATTTATTGAAGATGTCAACATACCGACTCCAAGTATTAGCTTGGATAATGAAACGAAAGACATGTCTGAAGATGAATCAGGGCAATAATAACATAATTCTCAGAATTTAGATCATTCTGACAATGAACCTAAAAACAGAAATGAGAGCCCAGAAAAGGTAATTGATAAAGTAATCAAAGAGATTAAAATGCAAGAGAAAGGAGGAATTAATGGGACTGGATCGTCTTCCCAAGAAATTCAACAGAGCCAAAATACACCTGATTAGGCAGAAAAATCTAAGCCAAAGGATTTGAAGAATGAATGGGAAAATTTTTCTAAGGCACTGCAAACGTCACAACCAAATCCTAATACTGATCAATCTACCAGCTTTTAAACGCCAGAGCATTCTCAGAAATTAGTGGAAATTGCAACTCCGCTACAACAGGTACCTGAAACTCATGATTGAGAGATCATTCCGGCCTACCCTATAGAGTAGATAGTTTTACAAATTGAAGAAATTCCTTCACTGAATGTCTTCTACAGTCCTAGTCATAAGGCTGTAGTCAAGAGAAGAAAAAGGAGAAGAATGGATGATACAGTTTCAAATATTACAAATGAATCTGTTGATGTTCTATGGAAGGATCCTCTAGTTGATCCCACTGAACATTTAACTAAGATATCACAATTTACTGGGGCATATGCTACTGCCACTATTGACAAGGCTATTGAAGTTCAATTGTCACTAAAGAAAAGAGAAGAAAAAATACAAGAGTTAGAGAGACTGTTAGAGAAAGAAAAGTTTAACTCCAACAAGCAATTGGAATTGAAAATTTCAGAAAAGGAAATGCAGTTGGAAGCAACAATAAACAAATTAAAAATCTAGCCGCAGGTAGAGCAATTCAAAAGAGAAGCATTGGAAATGAATGCAAAGCTAAAGAAATAAGAAGAAGTATTTTGCCAACAAGATTCAATCACCAACTCTTATTATGATTCAAGTGAAATCCTGATCCAATAAATGGCTAACAAGAAACTTGAGTGTGAGAAAATTGAGAAGAAAATTAATGAATTCATTCAATGGCAAGCATCAGACTCAGGAAAGGAGGTTGATCTACCCCAGGTAGATAAATTTCACTAGGAAATTTTATTTAAGCATTGGGAAGCACAACTAAGACAAGCAAACAAAGCAGCAACAAAAGCATCAAGGTTAACAAAGGAAATTACTGAATCTGTTTATGAACAACTTTTGAAAGTTGAGCTTATCAAAGAGTCCACATCTGAAGTGCTCTAAGAAGTCAAGACGTTAGAAGCACAGTGGAAACAAAAGACAAAGATGCAGGAAGAAATTATTAAAAGAGTAAATACGTTTGATCAAGAAAATTATTGGAATTTTTTTATCAAAACTTATCATCAGTACCAAACCCTACAGTCATTAATTGATTCAACAAAAAGGTCGCAGGCAACACTTTCAAATGCAATATTCAAAGGCTAGGTCAGATCGAGAATTTGCAGCCAGCTCAGTTTAAACCTATGCTAGATATTTGTCAACTTCGAGATCAAATCCACAAGGAGGATCAACACTCATAGTTATATTGTTACTTTATTTTCCTAGATTGTAGTTGAATTTTGCTCTTTACGAGGATGGTTGTTTGAAACCTCCTCTATTTTTATGTAATAATCTATTTTAAACATATTATAGTTTAGTATTTAAACCATTCTCATGCATTTAGAGAAGGGTCCATAAATTTGTCAAAAACGTTTGCAAAAAATGCACTTCTGTAAGTTTGTAAATGATTTGATGGATTAATGGAACAAAATCTGTTATCTTTTGACATTTGAAGCTGTTTAACTGA
Source organism: Pinus albicaulis (assembly GCA_034641835.2). NCBI lineage: Eukaryota > Viridiplantae > Streptophyta > Pinopsida > Pinales > Pinaceae > Pinus > Pinus albicaulis. The sequence continues at coordinate 733,832,467 of CM076584.1, read as the reverse complement.
TGTTGCAGTATTGTACTCTTTAAATTGCTTGAAAGTGAAGAAGAGCATAAAACTACTGTCAGTTTATATGAGTAGGACTTCGTATATATGGTACTTCTATTCATTTATATTAAGTTTTTCATACTAGATTGACAATTATCTTTTTACTTGCATTATATATTTTAACTATTATCATAAATGAATGTTAAATGCACTTCTGTACTAATACTTGCTTATGATTTCTTATTTGATATATAATCACACATATGAATGCGATACACTTTTCACAATTCTTTCAATCAAACTATTTTGTTAAAAGAATCATCTTTACATAGATTTCATCTCTTTGAATTGTTAAATAATCTTCATTACTAATAGTTGGAGGATATCTTTTTAGATCACATAAAGGAAGAAACACCCTGGGTATATAGTAGAATAGATAGTGTTAGATAAATGCATGTGATAGATTAAAATAATTTCCCATTGCATGTTATATAAACAAAACACACCCCAAAATCATCCTTATTGGGAAACTGGTCCCTTTATCCCTAGTTGGAGCCACCACACCAAACCGAAAAGGACTTGCTCTAAGGTCCGGAATGGGTGGTTTTCCCCCATGTTGTGGCAACGAAATTCCAAGGTCTCAACATTTTGGTGCTAGATGGAGGGCCAATTGTGAATGGAAAGAATATCTGATCAATCTAAATGTCAATCTAAGAGTCTCTCTCCCTTTAGATCCCCTTCAAATTCCAAAATATTATCTAGATCTAAATCTTTAAGATCTGAAGTTGAACATCCTTCTCTTAAGTCTCCTAGTGATACTCAACCCATAATATCGCCTGATTTTCATCAAAATTGCCCTGAAGTTCAATATTTGATAGAAAATTTAGAGAGAGTATCCATTTATGTTGAAAAATATGGAACTTCTCAATCATCCGAGATTAGTGTTTCATCCTTTTTACAACCCAGAAGAATATTAACTCGATTAGAAACTCAAAAGACAAGAATTCCTCCTTTTGAATTTCCCATCGATACTTCTCGAAGGAAGATAGAGTGGAATGAATCAGAGTCAATCACCAACGAGGTCTTATCTAATAATCCACCCCATTCACCTCCATTACCTCCACTCACTTCCACAACTTCAATTCTAACAATCAATGTTACTTTAACTAGTTCTAGTACTCAAACTACTATTCCTTCAATGAGTTCTAGCACTCAACCCACCTCTTCTTTAACTCAAACTCAATCCATCACATCCACCCAATGTCCAATGGTAAGCCAAGTACATCCACCAAATTTACAACCATGGAATAATCCAGGGGTGGTACAAATGCCTGCTCCTCTTCATCCTCTACAAAAATACCCTGAAATATGGTTACCTAAATTTAATCATGATGATGGTCTTCCAGTTGAAGAACGCATTCATAATTACATGTTAGCCATTAATTTAAAAGAGGTAGTTGAAGAAGATTGTGTTGTAAGATTATTTCCATATACTCTCACAGGATCTTCAGGATCCTGGTATTTTTCATTACTTTCCCGCTCTTTAAATGGATGGAATATGTTCGAAGAAATTTTTTTAGCTAAGTTTGGATATGATAGAACCACTGCATCTATCATCAATGATTTATAAAATCTAAAGGCTAAAACATGGGAGAAAATAAAATATTTTAATTCAATATTTAATAAATTTCTCAATAAAATTTCTGCTACAGCAGTTCCTGGTGCAGAATTTCAAATTGAGTGGTATATTTCGTCTCTCCCATCTAATATAGCCATTTTTGTTGATAGAGAAAAACTACCTACATTAGCAGAAAATATGAAGGAATCTTTATCTGTAGAGAAACACACAATCGCTCTTGAAAAGAAGAATTCCCAAGAAGATAGGAAATCAAAGAAAGTATCCTTCAAAGATGATTAAAAAAATAGGCCATCCAAAGACCCTTTTGATGTAGAAGGTCTTCAAATTTTTTTAAAGACTATGAAAAATGAGATGGAAGATATTAAGAAACAAGTTATTGAAAGTTCTAGCTCAAAAAATACTTTCAGACTCTTGAAGAAAAGTTAGTCTTCTAACTCTCAACCGCCCAATATCATATCTAATGTTGAGTCTGATCAAGATACAGATGAAGAGCAAACAAAAGAAGAAGAAACTAAAGTAGAATAAGTTGAACTAAATGGAATGTGGGATTTTATCCTACCAAATGAGGAACAACAAGAAGATTTACCTGTGAGTACAAGGAGCAAGAATACTACTGAAGCAACACAGCTAAATCAGAAACAGAAGAATTCAACGCCTGCCAAAGTTAAAACAGTAAGTAAAAAGTATACATCTAAAACTACACAAACAAACCCTGCTACTTCAGATGTTCCACCTACATCAAAGACAATGGTAGTCTCTGACACTATTGAGTAGAATGTAGTTGAGGATATGAAAAAGTCCAGGGCCAATATTTCAATTCATGAACTTGCTAAGCTAAAGAAGCAACATAAAATTTTACTTAGAGATTTAAATGCAGTTCCTGCTTTAGCCTTACCTGCCCTAGTAGTAGTCCAAGCTGCTAATCAAATGGGTAAGCCTTCTTCTCCTTCAACTAAAATATATGCTATAGATTTGATTATGATAAGTGACCGATCCATCTCTCATACTCTTCCATTTCTTTTAACGTATGAGATCTATAATAAAAATGTCCATAATTGTTTAATAGACTCAGGGGCTTCCTCTAATATCATGCAAAAATCAGTATGTGCTAAGTTGAACATAACTCCTTAGAGTTCTCCTGTTCATATAATACAACTTGATAAAACTAAAGTAGAGGTTGTAGGAGAAATAAATTCTGTCTCTATCTGATTGTCATCAAAACATAAGGTTGCTTAGATAATTGATATATTGGTGGTTGATATTCCTGATTTTTACGGGTTAGTGTTAAGTAGAGACTGGTCTGAAAAACTTCATGGATATTTTGCAACAAACTGGTCACATATGTGGCTACCACACAATGGAAAGCCAAATCAAACACAGGTAGATAAAGAGAAATCCCGAAGCATATAGTCACCGATCTTGAAGGGATAAATGAGCCAGTAGCATTCAATAATAATATTATTGGAAACTACTCAGCAGAATCGTTTCTTGGAAATTTTAACACCTAACCATCACCCTTTTTCGATAATGTAGTTATCTCTCAAATCGAGAATTTTTACCAGACAAACACTTCTAAATGTAAACATTTTGTAGATAAACCAATAGTTAATTATTTATTTTGGATTCTTTATTTTGATGGCTCTAAATCAAAAGATGGTGCAGGAGCTAGCTGTATTTTAATAAGCCGAGAAGGAGAAAAAACCATGTTAGCCTGCAGACTTGAATTCGATTTCACAAAAAAAATAGCAGAATACAAAGCATTAGTCCAAGGTTTGTACAAAGAAATTGATCTCGACATCAAATATTTGAAAGTCCTAGGAGATTTGGAAATCATTGTTAAACATGTAAGAAATACCATCCATTGTCATTCTCGACATTTAAAGGATTACCAATCATTAGTCCAAGAATTGACCGTTCATTTCTTAGCTTTCAATATTTCTTCTGTACCTAGAATACAAAATGCTACTGCAGATTTATTGGCTAATGTAGCATCGAAATTAATTCCATCTCAAAAATTTAGTCCCGATAGATTTTCCATTGAATTGATTTTTAGACCATCTATTCTTGACAATATTACCAATTGGAGAGTATTTCATAATGATTTAGATATTATAGATTTCCTTACATCTGAAGGAACTTATGATAATCAAATTTTAGATGAAACTGAACATGACACTCAGATAAAGGATGAATTGGATGAAAATCCAATTTCTAAGTCAGTTGTCAAATTAGAAGACCTTTATGATCTAAAAGATAGGTTTAAAAGAGTTACTAACTCTAAAACTCAAAGTTCTACCTTAAGATTTGAGTTAGTAAATCTCGGAATTGATGATAAACCTCAAAATGTCAATTTAGGTCTTGGTCTATCTTCTGATGAAATATTATCATTTTTCAAGTTATTAAGGATGTACAAAAGTGTTTTTGCTTGGGATTACACTGACCTTAAAACATATGACACTTTTGTTATTCAACACACTATTCCCATGATTTCGGATGAGAAACCTATACAACAAAAGTTGAGGAAAATTCACCCAAATCTTAAAAATCAAATCAAAATAGAGTTGAATAAACTCCTCAAAGCAAAGATCATCTTTCCAGTTAGAAAAAAATGAGTTTCAAATTTGGTTCCTGGCAAGAAGAAAAATGGTGATATTAGGCTTTGTATTGATTTTAGGAATTTAAACAAAGCATGTCAGAAGGACAATTTTTGATTACCAACCATGGAAAAAGAACTGCAAACAATAGCTGGTTTTAAACTTATGTCTTTTCTAGATGGATTTTCAGGATATAACCAAATCCTCATAACTTAAGGATTAAAGACTACATTAAGGACTAAGTGGGGAACTTACGCATATCAAAATTAATCAATGCAGGTGCCACTTTTTAAAGAGCCATTGACACAGATTTTACAGGACTCATCAAAAAATCATTGGTTATTTATCTAGATGACATTACAGTCTCTTCTAGACAAGCAACCAATCATGCAAATGACCTTAAGCAGGTCTTTGAGCGATGTAAAGGGTATGGAATTTAATTAAACCCAAAGAAGTCATATTTTTCTTTAGATGAAGGTAAAATTTTAGGATTCATTGTGTCAAAGAGAGGTATCTATATTGATCCTGAAATAATCGAAGAGATTAAAATAATTCCTTTCCCTCATAACAAGAAAACTATGCAGTCGTTTCTTGGACAGATAAATTTTGTAAAAAGATTTGTCCCTGATTTTATTGCAAATAGTTTTACCTTTGCAAACCATGATTAAGAAAAATTCAGTCTTTAAATGGAGAGATAACAAAAGAGAAGCATTTGATTTAATCAAACAATCCATTATAAATGATCCATTCCTGACTACCCCCAATTTTATTAATCCTTTTACTTTATACACCTTCTCATCAAATACATCTTACATTGCTATTTTGACACAACTTAATGACCAACAAATTGAAGCACCAATATCATTTTTCTGTTCCAATTTTCAAGGCGCATAACTAAATAATTCATCTATTGAGAAACAAGCATTTTCTGTCTTTAAAGCTAAAAAGAATTTTAGGTCGTTTCTCCTTAAAAATCTGACCAAGAGTTCATGAATTTTTCTCAAAATTTAAAGTTACGAGATTGTGTTGAAACTAGGATGGTTGCATAGATCTCGTCTTCCTAATTTCGGTGTCGTGAACGGTTCGAAAAACCGATGTCGTATGAGGGAGATATCGCGTTCTGATCGAATTCCCAAACAACTAAATTTTGCGACAGGTTTGACTGGGATGCCCAGTCAACATGGAGGGTGCACAATCAGCAAAAGGAATATTCCTTTCCTCAGAACCAATCCTAGGCTGTTAAGTGGCGCATTATAATTTGTTGGTAGGTTGTACGTTATGGTTTGAGAGCCAATTGGAGGGTGACATGTGGCCAATCTCGAGGCCACCACGTGTCCCATGAATGGTTTATTAAAATTTTATGGAGGTTCGCAGGGCTCAACCCTGCGACCTCCTGTAGAGAAACCACCTGCCACATCGCCTGTGCTGCGCATTGAGAATTAACCTATATGGTGCACCAGATATATTTTAAGTTTAATACAAAGTGATTTGGGGGTTGGGACCACTGGCGATCCAAACCCGCCAGCAGTCCATGATATATGGTCACACGACAACGTTAAACGCAACCAAAAAATAGTTAAACTGATGGTTAAAACTCCCGCAGTCTCCGTAGCATTTAAAACACTCCGCAACATTGTCACATTGCCATGGTTAGTTCACCGATGGTTTTGATTAACGACAGTTTTAACTCCGGTTTCAATGCTATTACCCACGGTTTAAGCGGAGTTCCGCTCCAACAAATGGTAACCGCGGGTTTTGGGGGTTGGTATGTGGCCACCCCCTACCAATAACATTAAATTTGCAGTTAGCCACTGGCGGGAATTATGGCAGCGCCCTAAATTTGTGCGGATTTGGATAAACTAAATCCAGTTAAGTGGAGTTCTCCACAATTAGTGGATTTTGTATAGGTGTTACTCGGAAAATGAATGAGACACTCAATTTTCGCCCATTCTAAGTGAAGGAAGAGTCATTCTATACTAATTGGAGCATTCTGGAGCCATTGGTGTAGAGAAACAACCATTAGACAACTATAACTACATGTATTTGCAAAATTTTGAGCATAATGAAAGATGGACATGCCATTGGGAGTTGGACCATCAGATGTAGCCTAGGAGGGGTGAACAACTTCATCATGCCTGCTGTGTAAATGCTATGTGGTGACTTTATTCTCTATTTTGCACTGCTGCTCAATGTATTTTGTGCTTATTTCATGCTTCTAATTCACTAAAATCATCTACAATTCATGGTTAAAATACTCAATCCTTAAGAAAACTAAAGAGACAAATATGCACATGTTTTTTAACTAAAAATACACTTAGCACAACAAAACTAATATAGTCCTTTCAGATCATATTGGTATCAGAGCTAGAGTTTATTCTCTGGTGTTGTTTTGTGAAAAAGATTTGTTTAAATGTTTGCAAGTTTTAGATGCTTACAAGGCTCAAGCTCGAAAGAGGAGAAGGAAAATTGGTGGGAGAAGAAGGGTCTCAAGAAGAGCCAAAGAAAAGGAGAGAAATATTTCCACAATCTCCACCACCTAGTTCACCTCCTAAGGAAGTAGAAGTGCCATTAAGCATGCCTCAAGAGGAAGGATAAATCCTTGAAGAGATGGATCCCAAAGAGCAAGAAAGAGTGTTTAGGAAAGCATTCCTTGACATGACTGAGATGGTGAGAATCCTTTATCAAGAAAGGAATGAGAGACTAGAAGGAGAAGGATCCAAACTTCACAAGGAAGGATAGGGATCTTCAGGAGGTCACAATGATGAAGATAAGTCAAATAAGGGCAATAGAGGAAATGGAGGCAATGGAGGGCCATCATCCTCACCCTCATCATCATCATCCTCTACTTCATCTTCAGTACATCAGCCACACAAGTCAAAGAACACTGGTAAAAGTCATTTTTTAAAACTTGATGTTAAGTTTGAATTGCCATTGTTTAATGGTGAAGTCAATGCAGAAAAAATTGATAATTGGATTAGGAAATTGGAGGTCTATTTGAGAATCTAGAGCCTTCAAGATGATGATATCAAAATCTAATTAGCTTCATTAAGAATGGAAGGTGCAACACTTGTTTGGTGGGAAGCCAAGACAAAGGAGGAGACCAAGAAGCGTGGTAATATTATTCTATCATGGAATAATTTCATTACTACAATAAAACAACCGTTTTATCCATTATCTCATATGCATAAAGCTATAATGAACTGGCAAAACTTTAGGCAATTGAAGGGACATAATGTGCAAGAATACACCCAAGAATTTAGGAGAAGAGCTCACTTATTAGGGGTAGATTTTCAGGGCCAAGATACTTTGCTCAAGTACATAGGAGGCTTACATAGCTACCTAAAACTTATTATTCTCATGTTTAACCCCACAAGTCTAGATGAGGTATGTGTTCAGGGCACACATCTAAAATCTAGAGGGAAGAACATTTCTGAAGAGGGTAGGAAGAAACCTTTTAAGGGTAAAAACAAAGAGAAGACCTCAAAAGGTAAAAGCAAGAAGAATGCATCTGTTAAAAAGAGGGAGAAAAATTGGTTTGTAAAAATTGTTTAAAAGAAGGCCATGATGAAAATCATTGTTGGAAATTACATCTTGAAATGAGGCCCAAGAAATACAACAACAAAGGGAAACATAAAACTGCAGCTACAACTCAACATGATTTAGGAGAGGATTCATGTGAAGAATCTAAGATTACATCCATGGGATTGAAGAACATGAAGGGGAATGAAATTGAAACTAAACCTAGTACTAGTACATCAAATTGTAACATACATGCTCCAAATAAAGAAGAAATAATTGAACTTTTTCATGTGAGGGTCATATCGAAACATACTAAGATTGACACATTGTTTGACAGTGGGTCACAAGAAAAATTAATCTCTGAAGACTTGGTCAAGAAACTTAACCTTGAGGCCATGCCACATCCAAAACCATAGCCACTTGGTTGGATTTGTAAGGATGAAAATTTACAGGTTTCAAAGATGTGTATATTGCGGTTTGCAATCACTGCACATTTTGTTGACACAGTTGAATTAGATGTGGTTTCGCTTGACATAACATGTATTGTATTGGGGAGTCCTTACTGTTATGACGGGAAAGAGATCTTACATATTCGTGAGAAAAAATACCATTTATTCAAAGATGGAAAGGAGTACATTGTTAGAGCACATCGCAAGAAGACAAACATTTCTATGGTAAATGCTTGATAGGTAAAGAGGCTGGTGAATTCAATTAAGAATTTTGTTCTTCTAATGATTAAGCCTAAAGCTGATGTTAATCATGAATCATTTGAGGGATATGATCCTACGTTGAAATCAGATTTATATGATGTAGTTGATGCACATAATGAGATGTTTTAGGAGCCAATAGGATTGCCTCGAAAAAGGGAGATTCAACATGAGATTCATTTGCAGCAAGATTGTCCTCTTCCAAACATCGGCATGTATCGCATGTCGATAATGAAGAATGCTGAAATAAAGAGGCAAATCAAGGAGATGATGGAAAAAGGAATCATAAGGCCAAGCACTTCGCCATGCGGTTCACCCATAGTCTTGATTCCAAAGAAATAAGGGACTTGGCGCATGTGTGTAGACTTTAGAGCTTTGAACAAGATAACGATAAAGAATCGATACCCACTCCCAAGGAAAGATGATTTGCTTGATCAGCTGAAAGAAGAATTTTTTTTCACTAAGTTAGATTTACGAAGTGGATATCATCAAGTAATAATTGGAGAAAGTGACATATGGAAAGCTGCATTCAAAACCAAACAAGGACTCTTTGAGTGGTTAGTTATACCATTCGGTTTGTGTAATGCACCGAAAACTTTCATGCGTGTTATGGATAGTGTTTTGCATCCATTCCTTGATGACTTTGTGATTTTGTACTTAGATGAAATATTGATTTTCAGCGAAACAAGAGAAGAACATGTCTTGCATGTGAATAGAGTGCTTGATGTTTTGAAGAAAGAGAAATTGTTTCTTAAGATGTCAAAGTGTGAGTTTGGAAAGACTTCTTTGGTTTATTTGGGACACATTGTAGGAGGGGGAGAGTTGAGAATTGATCCTTATAAAGTGGAAGCCATTGTGAGTTGGCCCACACCCAAGACAGTAACCGAGGTAAGAAGTTTCGTAGGTGCAACTTAGTATTGGAGAAATTTTATTGCTAACTTTTATGCCATCGCAGCTCCTATGCATGTAGTGACAAGTGAGAAGAAAGGCTTCCAATGGGGAGGAAAAAAGCAACAAGCTTTCAAAGCTTTAAAATACAAGATCAGTTCAGCTCCAGTCCTTGCCTTACCGAATTTGAGACAACCATTCGAGATGCAAAATGATGCTAGTGATTATGCTATGGCACAGTTCTTTTGCAACATGGTAAGCCTATCGCTTTTCATTTTGAAACATTCAATGGTGCTGTAACTAATTATACTAAATATGACAAAGAAATATATGCATTGGTACAAAGCGTCAAGAAGTGGAAACACTACTTGATGGGTAAAGAGATGATTGTGCATACCGATCACCAACCATTATAGTACTTGCAGTCGCAAACAAAATTGCAGCAATCAAGACATTTTAGGTGGATGGGATTTCTCCAACAATTTCACTTGGTTATAAGGGACAAGAAAGGTATTTTCAATAAAGTTGTTGATATGCTTTCAATACCAATCATTAGTGCATCTACTTTACTAAAAAATGATTCTATTGTACGTGAGAGTTACATAGAACAATATGCACATGATGTTGATTTTCAAGATGTGTATGCTAGTTTGATTGAAGGGAATGAAGTTGAAGAAAAATATTATCACATGCATAACAATTTTCTATTTCATTTGGGCAAGTTGTGTATACCACAAGGAGAGAGGTTAAGTTTCATGAGAGAAGCTCACTCATCTCTTATTGCTGGACACTTTGGGGTAAGCAAAACAGTGGCGCATCTATAGAGGTATTGCTATTGGCCTCACATGATAGATAGTGTGTCACGTTTTAGAAGAGGTTGTTCTATGTGTGCAACAAGAAAGCCTAGTAATAGGAAACTTGGGTTGTACACTCCACTATCAGTACCATCAAGGCCATGGGAGAGTGTCTCCATTGAAATTGTTGGAGGTCTACCTATGTCAAGAAAACAACATGATGATATTTATGCAATTGTGGATAGATTCAGTAAAATGTGTATACTTATGCCATGTAAGAAAACCATTACTACTGAACAAACTGCTGAACTTTATTTTCAACATGTATGGGTTCATTATGGATTTCCAACTTCTATTTTTAGTGACATGGATTCCAGGTTCATTGGGAATTTTTGGTCCAACATTTGGAGTATGATGGACACAAAGTTGAAAAAGAGTATTGCTTTTCATCCGCAAATAGATGGACAAACCGAGGTGGTGAACAGAATCGTTGTGCATCTATTGAGAGGATATTGCAACAAACATCCTAAGTTGTGGGATGAGCAACTGCATTACATTCAACACGCTTACGACCGGACAAATCACTCTTCAACTCAAACATCACCTTTTGAAGTATGCTTTGGGTATTTTCCAAAATCACCATTATAATTCATCTTTGGAAAGGATGTTGCAATTGATGGGCATAGTGACATTGACAAGGCTCGAAATTTCATTGAGAAAATTCATATTATAAGTCAACAAGTTCAAGAAAAACTTGAGAAAAGTCAAAGAAAATGCAAGGAGAGGCATGACAAACATAGATTTGATCACAAGTTTCAAGAGGGAGATGAGGTATGGTTGCACATTAGCAAAGAAATTATGCAAGGGAAAGGTAAAAAACTGAAACCCATTCGCTATGGTCCATTCAAGGTCATAAAGAAAGTTGGTAATAATGCATTTCAACTTAACTTTCCTTCATATATGCAAATGTATTCAGTTGTTAATGTTGAAAACTTATGTTTGTATGACCCACCTTTGATCGATGATCAAGGAAGTGATGTTCAGCTGCCTTCTATTGAAGATTTATCGCTAGAATTTCTAGATGAGCTCAAGGAAGATACAATTCTTGACAGGAAGACAAGAGAATCCAAGAGGGGAAGTGTTGATTACCTTCGAGTTTGGCTCAAAGGAACTAAACCAAGCAAGGAAAAGTGGATGGAGGTTGGAAAGGTGAGGGAGTTGTATCCTCATCTATTGAACATGTAATCAAGTCTTTTGGGGTCCAAAAGCTTCCGAATGGGGAGGAGTGATCAGAAGTTCATAAAATTTTCTCAAAATTTAAAATGAAAGGATTGGGTTGAAACTAGGATGGATGTGTAGATCTCATCTTCTTGATTCCGGCGCCGCGAATGGTTCGAAAAACCGATGTCGTATGAGGGAAATATTGCATTCTGATCGAATTCCCAAACAGCTAAATTTTGCGACAGGTTTGACTGGGATGCCCAATCATCATGGAGGGTGCATAGTCAGGAAAAGGAATATTATAAGGAATATTTCTTTCCTCAGAACCAATCCTAGGCTGATAAGTGGTGCATTTTGATTTTTTGGTAGGTTGTACGTTATGGTTTGAGATCCAATCAGAGGGTGACACGTGGCCAACCCTGAGGCTGCCACGTGTCCCCTGAATGGTCTATTAAAATTTTATGGAGGTTCGCAGGGCTTGACCCCGCGACCTCCCATAGAGCAACCACCCACCACACCGCCTGTGCTATGCATTGAGACTTAACCTATATGGTTCACTGGATATATTTGAAGTTTAATACAAAGTGGTTTGGCGGTTGGGATCGCCGGCGGTCCCAACCCGCCAACAGTCCATGATATATGGTCACACGACAACGTTAAACGCAACCAAAAAATAGTTAAACCGATGGTTAAAACTCCCGCAGTCTCCGCAACATTTAAAACACTCTGCAACCTTGTCACATTGCCATCGTTAGTTCGCCGATGGTTTCGATTAACAAAATTTTTAACTCCAGTTTCAATGCTATTACCCGCGGTTTAAGTGGAGTTACGCTCCACTAAGCGGTAACTGCGAGTTTTGGGGGTTGGCATGTGGCCACCCCCTACCCATAACATTAAATTTGCGGTTAGCCATTGGCGGGAATTATGGCAGCGCCCTAAATTTGTGCGGATTTTCTAAACTAACTCTAGTTAAGTGGAGTTATCCACAATTAGTGGAGTTTTTCTAGGTGTTACTGGGCAAATGAGTGGGAGACTCAATTTTCTCCCATTCTGAGTGAAGGAAGAGTCATTCTAGACTAATTGGAGCATTCTAGAGCCATTGGTGCAGAGAAAAAAACCATTAGAGGCCTGTAAATACATGCATTTGCAAAATTTTGACCATAATGAAAGATGGACATGCCATTGGGAGCTGGACCAGAAGATGTAGCCCAGGAGGGGTGAACTCCATCATGCTGCTGTGTAAATGTTATGTGGTGACTTTATTCTCTATTTTGCACTGCTGTTCAATGTACTTTGTGCTTATTTCATGCTTCTAATTCACTAAAATCATCTACAATTCATGGTTAAAATACTCAATCCTCAAGCAAACTAAAGAGACAAATATGCACATGTTTTATATCTAAAAAGACACTTAACAAAACAAAACTAATACAATCCTTTCAAATAAAACTCATGGAAATTATATAACATATGCATGTATATATCCAGATTCTCCTGATCTAACAATATTTATCTTCTTGCTAAATACGAAATCCTTCCACTATCAATCTTTTGCGGAAATTTAAAAACTCAATTGCGAACACATGAAGCAATAAAAACAATCGCACATAACATAGTTGTTTAACGGGAAAGCTTGAAGCTGAAAACCCAAACTATCATATATTATGTATCATGGAGATCATGTAAAAATCTCATACAAATCTTAGTACATCAAGCTCTCAGTACAATCAATCGTCACACACTAATCAGAAGAAATTTGCAAATCCATGCACTGATTTCTTAAGCACTGAGCGCCCGCCCACCGCACAACCTTCTTCCACTGTCACCCCGAATGACCTCGACCATATTCCCGGATCACAAGCAATCCTCATTGGCAACTCCAATGTGTGTGTGATGCAATCAATGCATCACTATAGTCACAACAGATAGTCCATCTCACCTTTCACCTACCTCTCCACTAGGTCTCCACTGGAACTGACATGCACTGTAGTTAACTGATGTATTTGTTCAGTTGATTAGTGAGTTATTATTTGTGAATTAATTAACTAATTAATACACTCCACTCACTATGTATCATTCAACAGACAAGATACAATCTGAATTAACCGAGTTAAATCGACCAACAACTCCATTAGAACTACTCTTCCAACTCACAACTTGCCACTTCGCCTAACTGGTCTCCACATGAAACCATACCTCAAGAAACCTGGGGACTTGCATAATTCCTTCAGCCCACTGATTTGCCAAATATGTTCACTGAAATAAAGTGCTCCAAGAGAATAAGTTGTTGTTTAGAGTCTAATTGTTATTAAGGGATAATAATAATCGACACTTATATTTTTAGATCGACGATCTATAAATAGACTTTGCCCAATATTCTAAAAATAGAATTTCATCTGTTTTTCCAACTTGACCAACCATCCACAAATAGCATCCTGCAACTTCTGAAATATGATCACCATGTCTAAAAATATACTTACACCTAAAAATAGCCTGCGGGCCCACTTAGTGAAGGTGACTGTTTTTCACTAAGCTCATCATCTTGTTGAATCTCAACAACTCACACCAAAACAATATTTCCATTCTCTTCCGTGACACAACTATTGATGCAAATAGAATTAGGAGAGAAAAGGGCTAACTGGGTTACTGATTTACAAGAATATGATGTAGAAATTAGACCTTCTAAAATTGTTAGAGGTCAAGGTTTTTGCAGAATGCTAACAGTAGCATCTCATTTATCATCAGAGGCAGATTTAGGTAATAATGTGAAAATATCAGAGGTAAACCTCAATGATGTGCAATCTCAATACACTAATCTCAAGTTTTATTTCAAAAATGGATATGCCCCAACCCAAATAAGTTATAAAACAAAACGTGCTTTGAGATTAAAAGCCAAGAAATATGAAATAATCAATGACATATTGTTTAGAAGAAACTTTGATTCTGTGTTATTAAGCTGCTTAGAGAAAACTGAAGCAGAGAAAGTTTTGCAGGAACTCCATGATGGACTAGCCAGAGGACATTTTAGAGGAAATACAACAACACATAAAATCCTGCATGCAGGTTACTATTGGCCTACACTTTTCAAAGATGCTCATGAATATGCAAGAAAATGAAAAATTTTTCGAAGTGCATCTAGAAGACAAAATAAACCAGCGTTCCCATTAGAACCAGTTAATATCGAGCAAACATTTGAACAATGGGGATTAGATATAATCGGTGAGATCATTCCTAATTCCTCGAAACAACATAAATACATTCTCATAGCTACAAATTATTTTACTAAATGGGTGGAAGCAATTCCATTAAATGTATCCAACTTTGAGAATATTATTGAGTTCATTGATCAATTTATCATAACTAGGTTTGGTTTACCTACTGCTTTAATGTTTGATAATTCATCTTATTTCTCAGGAACTCCTATGATAGAATTTGAAATCAAAAGAGGTTTTAAACTTAAGTATTATGCGAATTATTATCCACAAGGAAATGGTTTAGAAAAATCCACAAATAAAAACTTTATTAGAATCATCAAATGAACTGTTGATCAAAACCAATGAAATTGGCACAAGTCATTAACATTTGTTCTTTGGGTAGACCAAATAAATCAGAAGACCTCCATTGGCACTTCTCCATTCAATCTTGTTTATGGAAAATAAGCTGTTCTTCCTACCAATGTAGTTATTCCTTCTCTTGCCTTAGTTCAATTTATTGATGAATCTCCTTCTTCTTCCTTGCAAGTAAGACAATTTCAAATTCTTAAGCTTGAAGAAGAAAGGAAAAAAGCTAAAGTTACTCATGCAAATCATCAACATATAATAAAAGCTTCATTTGATTCAATTTCTGTCACTCCAAAAAACTTTCAAATTGGTGATCTGGTATTGAAATGGGACAAAGCACATGAGGAAAAAGGTAAACACACCAAATTTCAAAGAATGTGGCTAGGTCCATTTCAAATCATTGAGGAAATAGGCCCATCAACATTTTTATTGCAAGATATATCAAGCAAAAGAGAGTATTTTCTTGTTAATGGGCAGATTTTAAAGAAATATTTTTCATAGGAAGAAACCCCTTCTATTCCCTGTATATTACTGTCTTTTCTTTTCCTTAGGAAAATAAAAGTTGCATAGTATTGATTTTTGGCTTTTCAAGTAAACATCTCAGAAAATATTTTTGATTTATCTCTTATAGAAATAAGAATTGTTAAAGAAACAATCGAAATATTAGAATATCAAATAGATTCTATTTTACCGAAAGATGCAATTTCACTGAAGTTATTTATTCTTTGATGAAATCTCATCTTTATAAAGCATGGTTTCTGTTATCAGTCAAGAAAAGAATCTTTAACATATTAAAGACTCTTTTACAGATAAGAAATCTTAAAACTCTAAAAATTATCATCCAGAATCCTCAAAAGGACCAATGATTCACCCCATCTAGGAAAACTTATCAATCTTTAGAAAGAAATTCAAAAAAATTATGCTAAAAAACTTAGAAGATAATAAGTCTCATCAAGAGCTTGTTTACCATGATCATATGGAAATAGTTGAACTGACATTACCAATACTGCCTACCAAAATAGGGTGATGACTTGAGATTATATCAAGAGGACAAGGGGTCTCATCAAGAGCCAGCTTGATCAATTTAATTACAACTAGTGAATGACATTGTCAATATTTGGTTACCAAGCCAAGACAATGGATTTTAAGTAAATAAAAATACAATAGAAAATATCTACAAAAAGGAAAAATAAGTTCCAAAAGAGATCAAGTATATAAAGTTGGAATTTATTTTTGAAAATTGTAACAAAAATTGGATAGGACAATGAATCATTGCTGGATAAAAGGTAACCTTGCCAAAAGCTTAAATTGCCTATTGGATCAAAGCCTCTACTTGTGATAAAAGAATATATATTTATAACGCTAATATGAAAGAGCCATCTGCTTCATCTTTTTGAACTGAGTAAAGACTAATATAGATACTCATACTTTTATTTTTAAAAGAGGAATTCTTATGAATTATAATTAAGAGAGATTTTATTGCTTAGTGAGATATTATTTATTGAAATTCGTTCCTACAACTATTTTTATTTCGAAAAAGCTTTTTAGAAATTTCAAAAAACTAATCAGAGATAGCTGGTTCTCCCAAGTGAATCGTGAATTGTTGTACTATACAACACCCCCGATTTACTTTCACTAAATGTGGACCCTTTAAAATAAATAGAAAATTTATAAGCTTTATTTTATCTTAGCATAAGTCTAAAAACTTTAGGAAATGAAGTTCTTTCCCTTTTCGCTTTGATTTCTTAGTGCTCATTGCAAATCACATAGCTTACAAGTCAAGAAAATTAAAACATAATAAGTTTTGCGAGATGCGATATGTGCTACAACCTTCTTGAGTCATATAAAACTCCCGTTACAAAAGCTTTAAACACCGGTTTAAAAATAAATCGCATAGCGCCTTTTAAAAACGATCAACTTATGACAATTTGGTAAAGGTTGCGATGAGTCAGACTCGACGAATTAATAAAGAAAAAATTATAAAAATTCAAATATCTGATAAAGCGCATCGACGTGATTCCTTAGCGCACTTCAAATTTCACAACGAATAACAAAATGCAAGTTTTATTACCGTATGGAAATTGCGATCTGCGATTTCCACATATTACATTTCGCAAAATTCATTGGTAATGGAAAACATAAATAATTGAAATAGTTTTGAGTTGCGATATGCGATATTGATAGTTATTTCTCAAGTGCGTGAAATGATTCATATCTAATCAACCGGATATAAGATCTAACGTCTTAAATTGATCGAATATACATTTTTCGTAAAGGTGTGTAAGAGATTTGATAGGAAGAATTATGGGTGATTAACGACATTTAATGAGAGTAAGGTTTGAAGATTAATATCTACTTCGAGCGTGTTTTGAATGATTAAACATTGCATTTTTTATTTTATCAGTTGTAACTCTATCCATCTCTCCATTCATCTCAGATCTAAATTTTTCTCTATTCACTTGAATTCAGGAAAACTCTTAACGGAGAAAGGATAACAGGGATGAACAAGAAACAAAAGGAAATTGCCCAAGCATCATCTATTTAAGACTCAGATATGTCTGCCTTATTCTCAGATACCACCTGCAACAAGGATTGCGACAGTTCCTCATGGGTGGAAATGTACCAACTCTTCGAGAATGAAAAACCAAGCGTAATAACCAAAATTGCTACAACAGACGTGTCAGTTTCTTCAAACCCATCTTATTTTGACGTTGCATGCTCATTTCTTCATAAAGTAGCAATGAGGCCAAAGATTATCCCCTATACAGATATGGTTAAGTGGGTAATTTCCCACCTGAACATAGCAGATAGGACATTTAAGAATTCAAAGGACGAGAATATTGGTTCATTCATGATAGAAGATTTGAGGACAATGTACCACTTACCCATCCCGCAGCAGAACTATGACAAAGATTTTGTCCAAAGCTTTACAAAGAAACATACAAACCTGATGAATGTTATAAAGGAATGGAAGGATGACCAAGGCAAGCTGAAACTTGACAAACTCAGTATGTACTTGATAGCACAAATACCTTCCCCTTATTGCTATGCTGCTGGAATGTTGTGTAGATTGTTTGTAAAGCCTGAAACTACTAGGTTTTCTGTAGACTGGGTCTCGTTAATTGACACAATCGTCAATTATTTAATTATGAATTGGGAAAATATCCTCTCTGATAATTTGGCCAGAAATATCATGGAATATAGAAGTAAAAGAAGTGTTTCCTCTAGGGTAATACCCCCCTTTTACATGAGTGCCTATGTTATGGACGCAATTTTATTTTGTTCGAGTTTTCCTACCATGGGATGGAAGTGGACAACCCAAGACCCCACTCCAATCCATATTTACCACAGAGCCCTTTGGGAGTCAGATTTTCATTTACATTTTTACAATATTTGCTATAGAGTCATACTACCTATGCATCGGATTATATTTAACGAGAAAGACCCTAGGATTTCCAAAGAGGATAGTATAGACATTTTGCCCGTTTCTAGATGGTTTGCCGAAGAAAATTTCACCTATGTCAGAGTTTTCGGGGGTTATGCTTCTCTCCACGTCTTGCCCTATTATGTTCCTGACAAGCTACTTGCTAGAGAAATTTCTTACCAACTTGTAGTAAGTGGTATTTTGAAGCAACTCAAAGATGCGAAGAAGGCCATTTGGCCTAATTTCCCTTTGCAGTGCGATACTTTTGCACTTTTTGATATTGGTCATACCTTCAAGGAATTTTCAAATATTAATTTATTTAATTTGGCTGTAATGCCAAGGCGGCCATATGACCCCAATGATGTGATTAAGAATTTCACCATAGAGCTGAAATTGAAACCTTTTCAGAAAGAGATAGATAGATTTGATGATTTCTTTCAAGGACTTGAAAAGTTTATATATGTACTAAAAATTGCATCTAGTGAAGTCAATCAATATGTCTTTGAAGACTTCCAAACATACAAAAATAAGGGATTGGAAAGGATTCCTTTGGATTTATTGTTTATTGAAGATGTCAGAGATCGACTCCAAGTATTATCTTGGGTAATGAAGCTAAAGAAATGTCTGTAGATGAGTCAGCGCAATTAGAACATAATTCTTAGAATTCAGATCATTATGATAATGAAGCCGAAAACAGAAATGAGAGCCCAGAAAAGGTAATTGATAAAGTAATCAAAGAGATTGAAATGCAATATAAAGGAGGAATTAATGGGACTGGATCGTCTTCTCAAGAAATTCAACACAACCAAAATACACCTGATCAGGCAGAAAAATCTCAGCCAGAGGATTTGAAGAATGAATGGGAAAAGTTTTCTAAGGCACTGCAAACGTTACAACCAAATCCTAATACTGATCAATCTGCCAGTTTTCAGACGCAAGAACATTCTCAGAAATTAGTGGAAACTACAACTCTGCTACAACAAGTACCTGAAGCTCATGATTGAGAGATCATTCCGGCCTACCCTACAGAGCATATAGTTTTAAAAAATGAAGAAATTCCTTCACTGGATGTCTTCTACAAACCTAATCATAAGGTTGTAGTCAAGAGAAGAAAAAAGCAGAAGAATTGATGATACAGTCTCAAATCTTACAAATGAATTTGTTGACATTCTATGGAAGGATCCTCTGGCTAATCCTACTGAACATTTAACTAAGCTATCACAGTTTGTAGGGGCATATGCTACTGCTACTATTGATAAGGCCATTGAAGTTCGGTTGTTACTGAAGCACAGAGAAGACAAAATGCAAGATTTAGAGAGACTGTTAGAGCAAGAAAAGTCTAACTCCAACAGGCAAATGGAATTGAAAATGTCTCAGTTTCAAAAGGATTTTGAAAGATTAACTTTACAGCATCAGGTGCAACTTACAGAAAAGCAAGCACAACTGGAAACAACAATAAACAAATTAAAAATCCAACCACAGGTAGAGCAATCATAAGAGAAGCATTGGAAGTGAATGTTAAGGTAAAACAACAACAAGAAGTATTTTGCCAACAAGCTTCAATCACTAGCTCTTTTTATGATTCAAGTGAAATCCTGATCGAGCAAGTGGCTATTAAGAAACTTGATTGTGAGAAAATTGAGAAGAAAATTAATGATTTCATTCAATGGCAAGCATCAGACTCAGGAAAGGAAGCTAATATACCCCAGGTAGATAAATTTCACAAGGAAATTTTATTTAAGGATTGGGAAGCACAACTAAGGCAAGCAGACAAAGCAAGAGAAAAAGCATCAAGGTTAACAAAGGAAATTACTGAATCTGTTTATGAACAGCTTTTGAAAGCTGAGCTTATCAAAGAGTCAACATCTGAAGTTCTCTCATAAATCAAGCCTTTAGAAGCACAGTGGAAACAAAGGACAGAAATGCGAGAAGAAATGATTAAAAAAGTAAATAAGTTCGATCAAGAAAATTATTGGAATTTTTTTATCAAACCTTATCATCACTACCAAACCCTGTAGTTATTAAGTGATTCAAAAAAAAAAAGGTCGCAACCAACACTTTCAAATGCAGTATTTAAGGGCCAGGTCAGATCAAGAATTTCGCAGCCAGCTCAACTTAAACCCATGCTAGATATTTGTCAACTTCGGGATCAAATCCAAAAGGAGAATCAAAACTCATAAGTTATGTTGTTACTTTATTTTCCTAGATTGTAGTTGAAGTTTGTCTTACGAGGATGGTTGTTTGAAACCTCCTCTATTTTAATGTAATAATCTATTTTTAAACATATTATATTTTAGTATTTAAACCCTTCATGCATTTAGAGAAGGGTCCAGAAATCTGTCAAAAACATTTGCAAAGAATGCACTTCTGTAAGTTTGTAAATGCTTTGATGGATTAATGGAACATAATCTGTTATCTTTTGACATTTGAAATTTAACTAATGTTGCACTATTGTACTCTTTAAATTGCTTAAAAGTGAAGAGGAACATAAAATCTACTGTCAGTTTATATGAGTAGGACTTCGTATATATAGTACTTCTATTCATTTATATTAAGTTTTTCTTTCTAGATTGACAATTATCTTTTTCTTGCATTATATGTTTGAGTTGTTATCATAAATGAATGTTAAATGCACTTCTGTACTAATATTTGTCTTTGATTTCTTATCAGATATATAATCACACATATGAATGCGATATAATTTTGACAATTCTTTTAACAAAATATTCTTTTAATCAAACTATTTTGTTAAAAGAATCATCTTTACATAATTTTCATCTCTTTCAACTATTAAATAATCGTCATTACTAGTAGTTGGAGGATATCTTTTAAGATCCCATAAAGGAAGAAACACCCCCGGTATATAGTAGAATAGATAAGTGTTAGATAAATGGATATGATAGATTAAAATCATTTCCCATTGCATGTTATATAAACAAAACACACCCCAAAATCATCCTTATTGGGAAACTGGTCCCTTCATCCCTAGTTAGAGCCACCACAGCAAACGGAAAAGGACTTACTCTAAGTTTCGGACTGGGTGGTTTTCCCCCATGTTGTGGCAACGAAATTCTGAGGCCTCAACATGGCCCTAACCCAACAAAGGTCAAAATTAAGGAAAAGCTAGACTAAAGATTGAAATTAAAGATTACTTCCATTAATTGAAGAATTGCTTGCACATAGCAAAAGTTGCATAACTTGAAGTCTAAACTTCTCCTGATGCTCTATGTTGTTATTCTTATACTCCTAATTGTTCTATTGGGCTAGTCAAGCTCTCTATTTATAAAAAATGGGTAGGGAGTAGCCTCCTTAAGGGGAGGACTACTTTCCCTCCAAAATCCCTAAAAATTTGGATCATATTTCCTGGGTCACTACACAACAACAAGAAGGAGTATTTATGATGGTTTTGAAGCTTTTGTGGTCGTTAATTAAAGAATAACAATTCATATTATCCACAATATTAACAAAACTTCGTCGACGTTTTGAATCCCAATGGGGATCCATCTTCAGAACAAAATGTGAATGAGAGCTTGAGAGGAGAACAGACCATGATAAATAGTGAAAGAAAAACCTACAAAGACTAAGAGAGCCGACCATTCAATTAATTTATTATTCAAATTTTTAATTAAAATAAAATAAAATAATATTATTAGTATTTATTTATTAATTAATGACTACTATTATTAATATTTATTCCTAAATCACTATTAATAATTATTTATTAGTATTGTAAAACCTTACGAGATTATTAATTATTATTATTAATACGGGATTATTAATTATTATTATTATTATGAGATTATTAATTATTATTATTAATACGGGATTATTAATTATTATTATTAATATGACATTATAATCATTATTAATAGTGATTCAGGAATTAATACTAATAATATTAGTCACTAATTAATAAAGAAATACTAATAATATTATATTATTTTATTTTAATTAAAAATTTGAATAATAAATTAATTGAATGGTCGGCTCTCTTAGTCTTTGTAGGTTTTTCTTTCACTATTTATCATGGTATGTTCTCCTCTTAAGCTCTCATTCACATTATGTCCTGAAGATGGATCCCCATTGGGATTCGAAACGTTAACGAAGTTTTGTTAATACTGTAAATTAATCCAAGTTGCTATTCTTCAGGAGTATTTATTATTCTCAACAAGTCGTGTTGGAAGTCTTTTGTAGTAGGGAGCAGGTCCCATGAATATTTTTGGCTAGATTTTCTCGAAATCAGTGCAAAATCCCCTTGATATCCCGTATAATAGTTGTGTTAGTCACGAAAATCTCCATGACCCTAAGAACTCATTAATCCGGGAAAGTGTTATTAAGTGCAAGAAGGAAGGTTTAATGTATCCTCATTCCATGGGTTTGAAACCAGCATTTCACTTTTTGAATTATCTTTTTTATTGAGAAATCCCTTTTTAATATATTTGGATAGTTATATATAATATAATGATTTAATTTTTTTGACATCAATGACAATAATTTGTTCAATAGGTGGATGCTTTCACAAATATTTTTTAAACTACAACCATAAAAGGGTGCCCAAAGAACAATTTTTTACACATGGCCAAGATGAAGGACCATCAACCTTCTCATAAACTTTTATAAAAACTTCACAACCTCAGCACTTGACTCATTGCATAACTTCCTTTATCTTTATATATTGTAAACATTTGCATGATAAATCTAGTATATTTTGGGTGAATAATATTAAGTAGAATGTGCTTCACTCTCAAAGCCAAAGATTTATTTGGGATTTTGTAAGATATATTTATGACGTTGACTAGTATCCAATTGGTGATAAGCTTAGGGTCCCTATGCTTAGGGATGAAGTAGATAATTAATACTGTGCCCTAGTGTCCCCTTTGTTACGATTTCCCTCGGAACTTGGAGCAATGCCACATTGAGAAAATATGAGGTAACTTGTAGAATATGTATGAAAGGGCATACAATCTAGAAAAATTTACACATAGCCAAGATGAAAGACAATTCAGCCCTCTCATAAACTTTCATAAAAACAACTTTAAAACTTAGAACTCGACCCACTACATCCCTTCCTTAATCATTGGGATCTTTATCTACAATAAACATTTGCATAATAAATTTAGTATACTTTGGGTGAATAATATTAAGTAGAATGTGGTTCACTCCCAATGCCAAAGATTTATTTGGGCAATTGTAAGATTTATTTATGACGATGACTAGTCTCAATAGGTGATAAGTTTAGGGTCTTTATGCTTAAGGATGAAGTAGATAATTAATATTGTGCCCTAGTGATTTCTTTGTTACAATTTCCATGGGAACTTGGAGCAATTCCACATTCAGAAAATATGAGGTAACTTTGTAGACTGTGTACGAAAGGGCATACAATCTAGGAAATTTACCTCAATTATATATGATAGGGTAATTATCAATTCATCTAAGTCAATTGTTGCTAGCACAAATATTATCTAGTGCATCAAACCACATTGAAATATGTTTGAAAAACCATTATGCAGTGGGTGAAAAAATATTTTTTTTATTATCCTTTCCTAGGCAACTCTCTCATTTGGGAATTTGATAACAAACAAATTCTCCATATATTTATTATTATTATTATTATTTTTTCTTTATTATTATTATTATTAGTATTAGTATTTTTTGAATTTAGAGCTTTGAAAGTATTTCAGTTATTAATCATGAGTCTCTTGAGCCAATGGAGAATCGGTTGAAGTTGACCCCTTTGGCACTTTGGATTTCATTTATGTCTAGGTCGTGTTGAAACTTGGTTGCCTTGTCTTGAAGCTCTTCATTAAAAGAGATGGATTGAAGTTGTTGGTTTACACATTTAAGCTATTCTTTGATTGCCTTTTGCTGCTTTTGATAGATTAAGGCAAGCTACTTTCATAGCCCCTTAAGTAGCGATTTAAGTGATGACATTATCCCACTAATTAATCAAACCATCCTCTCCTCTTGAATTGATTCCACATTCTTCTAATTAGTTTAAGTTGCTTAAATGTTTTGGTGAGAAACATTTATAAAATAACGAAAACATATTTATGTAGTTCCATAGGAAAGAAAAAAATAAATTGGATGGTGGGTTAATAATGTAGTGTGCCATAACACTTGAAGGTACCTAGATTTTCCATAGTGAATGGAGATGGTATATGGTTTAGATAACATATTTTTGTTGAATATTTTAAGGACACTCCCATTTCCTTATGGAAATTTAACAAGGGAAATTAAAGCTTCAATAATTCAATTCTGGTAAGTTTGTTAGGATCATATAAATTGAGCCTAGACTTGAGGGGAAATCATGATGCCTCATCTCTTAAAGGGATTCTAATGAGAGGCATGCCTTCTTGATACCATTCAATTGAAATTTCTCATCAATATAAATCTCACCACCATTGACCATGAACCTTTAGGGGTTTGGCCTTATTGCATCATTATTTGCACAAATATTCACCAATCATATCATACGACCTTAAAATAAATTATCAATACTAATATATTATTAGTTATTTATCTCAACACATAGAATGACCTGAGGAGAAATGTGAATGACTACACCTTCGCTTTATTATGAATGGAAGTAAATATATTTGTATTTAACCATATATAATTTTTTTTTTTTTGAAAAAAAGACAAAAATACTTCAATTTTCAAAAATTAAATATATTTAAAATGAATGTTTTAAATTTCCTCTAAACAATTTCTCTGAAGAATTAATAAATTCATCACATTCCCTAACATTACCTTCATTAGATTGGAAATCAAATCTACATTATCCAAAATTCCATTATTACCTAATCTTGTTTAAAAGTTAAAAAACTATTACTAAACCAATGGACTATTTAATTTTGAAGAGTTTAATTTGGTAAGGTTTTGAACATATCAATATATTTACTAGCACAACCACATTAATATATGTGGTTGATATATGGTGTAGCCATCAACTCACTATCATATAATTTACCTTGAGAAAGGTTGAACTTATAATTATAATTTTTTATTTCAAGATATTATTCATCGATTCAACTCTGTGGATTCAATTCTATGGAATGGACATATTTCACTTACATAATATTATTACAAATCCTTATCATGGAATTGCACCGAGCATATTCCAAATCTACAACTGTTCCGAAAATGGAACCGTAAGAGTTTATAAACGGTGGTCCAACAATTGATTAATGAGGTTTAAATTCTCTTATACGAAAAAATATCAAACCATTTTTTATTGCAAACCTAATTCTTGAAACTCTCTGCAATGTTTTTTCATGTCCCGTTTTATCTTAATCAATTACATTGGATATGCCATCAACTTTGAAAGAAGAAATATTGAACTTTAAATACTTCTGCAAGTTTGGACAAATCCTACTCATTACAACCCATGTTACAATGTAGCTACTCTATGTTATACTGTGAATCTCATGACTTATAGTTGTTTCAATTTCCAATCAGATTAAATCGTACACATTATGAGTGAGAACAACATAATTACGCCGAAGGTGTTCTCTTTGTTGGGTTTGGCTGGGAAAAGATTCGTCGTTCCTTCCAACTAGACTTCGACACACACACGTGGAACCTATAGCCCAAAGTCAAATAACCCGTGAAGGAATCGGTTCACTGCTCACCATCGTCAACCTTTTTGTCTTCCACCGTTGATTCGACTTTTATTTTCCACCGTTGGATTTTTCCAGCACGCTGTCGCACACTACTCGCTGACCATGCTCCGTGTTCATTAATTTCCCTCCGGGCATGTTAAGTCGTGCACATCATACCTCTGAGCAATGCCTCTAAGCTGTTAGATCACATCTTATCTGGCGATCTCTCTAAGGCAAGCCTGGCATTGTGCTGGTTGAATGACTACTTCTGTGTAACGTGCTTGGATTATTATCATGACCTCTATCGTTGCTTTAACTTTCCTGTATTTTCTGGTACCTTCGTTGGCCACAATCACATTCAACATCACGTTCAATTTTTTAAGAAGCCTTTGATTTCCGGCAGACAACCATTTGGGAGAACCGTCATCCAAAGATTGCAACTCATCCTCAGGATCAAACAACAGACATCGCGTAGGAAAACGAAGGATCTTGAGTGAACTGACCATAACAGAAATGCCCTTAACAATGGTGAGAACATTACTTGCAATCTCTGTCAAATTGTTCAACATGATTTTGATCTGAGCTTTCACTTGATTGTTTGGCGCCATGGTTGGAAGTCCATCCAAACAGGTGTATTTTTTTGCGAGGGGCTGAGCCAAATCTTGGAGAGATAATTTTCCAAAATATTCCATACCTTTGGTGTAAGATTTTTTTGGGAGGCACTAAACCAAATCTTGGAGAGATAATTTTCCAAAATATTCCATACCTTTGGTGTATCTTTGCACCTTTAGGGGCAATTGCTAGTAATACAGTTGTTGGTTGTTCGAAATTTCTGAATAAAGGAATTAACAAGTACATATTTTATCTCGAGTTTATATCTCAAATGCCACATATCTTCGAAGATAGTGGTTAGGTATTAGATATCGAATACCCTCTTTACAACTTAACAACTGGTAGATGATCATCGTAAGTGATGTTATGATCCGATTTGAATGGTGTTAGATAAATGGACAAAATGTAAAGTTGCCATCACAGTCCTTGATGCGTAGGGACTTGTAGTTCCATTGTATTTGGACAACAATGAAGTAGGAATAATCTTTGAATCCAATGTTATGCAAACAAATTGCTTGATAGTATGCAAACAAACATGTATGCGCTCAAATCGCCCGATGGTATGCAAATGAACAAAGGGTGAAATAAATGATTTTTAAATTATATTTATTATTGTTTGATTTGAAACTGAAAAACCATTCAAATACCTTTTATATTATTCGTTAGCTAATATATTAGATGAATAATATTCTCTTGAAATCAAATCTCATCAACTCATTTATATAAAAATCAAAATTCCTCAAACCCATTTCCAATATAAACCTACCTATAAACCAAAGTGTAAATATTTAATTTAAACAACTTAGCCTCGTAGATATTAAAATTAGAGTTGTGGACATTAAAATTAAGTTCTTTTTTTTCTTTCAATCAAAATTCCTCAAACCCATTTCCAATATAAACCTACCTATAAACCAAAGTGTAAATATTTAAATTAAACAACGTAGCCTGATAGATGTTAAAATTAGCCTAGTGAACATTAAAATTACTTTCTTTTCTTTCTTTCTTATTTCTTAGTGAACTCAATACAAACTCTTTATTCATAAATGAAAATAAAATGAAATTTTAACATTAAAATTACTTTCTTTTCTTTCTTTCTTATTTCTTAGTGAACTCAATACAAACTCTTTATTCATAAATGAAATGAGACTATGATTCTCTTTATTCATAAATGAAATGAGACTATGATTCTCTTATTCAAGACTCTTTCAAATTCATCGCATATAAAGATTTAGAAACAAAAAGATGTTGGACGAACAACCGGAAAACCAAAATTATATACATAAATTGAGAAACCATCACTTCACACCAAAACGAAAAAATTATATACGAACTGACCACTTTATTCCCCCATAAAAGTTCATGGACTCATGAAAAAACACAACAAAAATATCGCTTCGCACCATGCTCAAACAAAATAACGGATTTGAGCACCTCAATTCACATAAAAATTCTTGAACCAATGAAATAACAGGAAAAAAATATTCCTTCATACCTAAGAATTGTGATAAGAAAGAATATCAGACCGTGTCTTTAAAGCCTCCAATTTGGTGGTTCTTACTATTCTCACGATGTTAATTATGTGAATCTTATACTTCCTTATGTGAAATATGTGGTTTCTATATTAACCGGTGGTAAATGTGAATCTTATACTTCCTTTTCCTTTATGTGAAATATGTGGTTTCTACATTACCCTGTATCCACCGCTGAATTCATGCAGCCAACAAGGCTACCTTAAGAGTGCGTTATAGTTACAATCATGACCAATAACCTGCTTTTCAAAAAGAAAAAATCCAACAATAATTCCATTAAAGTTGTTTCATTTGTCGCCATAAACTTATAATATGAATTACGAAAACTGCATCTCTTTCAAAATAGAAGGCCTATCGGATGAATTACGAGATTTTCGTAGAGGGCCCTTGGTTTTAATCGCATGGCCCCAAATGAGGCATAGAGGTTCTGTGACGCCTTCTCGGATGAAGGCCGATCCACGACGGCCATTAGAAGCCCAAACGAGTAACTAAGCACTCAATTGAAATAAACATACAGTCGACAGCAGAGCCTTAACCTGCGAAAACCAAAGTCGACAGCAAAGCCTTAATCTTGCGAAAACCACAAACGAACAAGAACTTGTTCTTTCTGATAGGTAGTCCCCGCCCGCCCCTTTTCGTAAGGATTATATTCGTTCTCCCACTGTTCGCTAGAACTGTCGCTACCTTTTGACGGAGTGCGTCACTGTTAACGCCGTTTCTGTATTCCCAAGTGACGCTTGCGGATTCCTTGTGCAAATGGTTCGGATGCTCACAGCTCTGGCCACAGATGGCGTATGAGAAGTGGATAAAATTGGTCGGAGGTTTGCGTTTCGATTCTCTCCCTGGTCAAGCGAAATTCCAGAACGTCCGTGATAACTGGGGAAGACTGGAATTTAATCGTTGGAGCAGGGCTCCAACAGGCGTAGAGATAGAATCGGAATGACGGTTGCCGATATGAGTTTAGTCCTTCGATTGAGGGACGGAGAAGAAAAACTCCAGATAAAATCTGACAGTTTTCCAATTCAATTAACGGCTGATTTCAGGCGGTATGTAGTTTAAGTCAAAGAGGCGAGATAATTTTGGCCAAGGTCTGCAGTTCATTTTTCGTAAGAGGAAGCAGAAATCGCAGAAGCGAGATAATATTTATTGACATTTATAGTCCAGATATAAGTAGGATTCGTGGGTGCACAACAAGCAGTAAGTTCATTTTGACGACAGATAGGCCATACGCAGACTGGAATACTGGAAATAATCATTCAATTTCAAGAAACAGAGGGGGATTTTGACGGAATTGTTCAGCCTGGTATCGAGCAGGTACGGTAGTCGGTGCGAAATAATCTCCATCGAGGCGCAGTTCATTCCACAGTACCGAGGGTTTTGGTGGTTAATTGATGGGTAAGAGGCATGGGATTTGAAGCATAACATGGGATTAAAGAGCATTGAACTCTGATGAATAATAAAAATATGGACATTTCACCTCATGGAGGAGCAGCCATGGGAACTCCGCATGCATTCCACGCAGCTCCTGCCCCAGATACGGAACAATCATGGAACACATGTTTTATGGAAAATAATGTGCCGTCTTCTCAGCACAATTTTCCTCGGTTACTTCCGCCAGATTCTCGGCAGGCGAACTCTTTCCGGACGGTGTCATCAGTGTCTTCGGTCTCAAATGCCGGTATAGGTCACAGCCACATGTATTCGTCGGCTTCATCGTTTTGTACTAGTCTTCATCACTCATCATCCGCGGGCTCACAGCGGCAAAATCAATTCAGCGGGCTTCCGTTTCTTCCCCAGCCGTCCAAGACTCTCCTGCCGGGGTCTGCTGTGAGGTCTTCTCAGTCAGGGCTTTCTTACAGCAGTGAAGGAGGGAATTTGAGGTGCCAAGACGCCGGGACAGAGCATCCGCTGCAGGAACTTCTCAATTTTTCGGAGGAGTTCTCAGAATACAGCCAGCGGTCACAGGACAAACCCACTAATGCTAGAAACGTTGGGCAAGAGCAGTCAAAACAGAGTGATTGGTCGGTGTGGACTGAACATTTGGTTTCTGATGATTTGAGTGATCTTCTTGTCGGCGACCCTTGCATAAATGTGGGGTATTTTTCCTTGAATTGTCCTACATTTTTTTCCATTCACACTCTGGAAAAATTTAAAACATTGTTTGCGTTTATTGAAGTTGCTTGTAAGGCAAGTGTTATATTTTTGTTT
The DNA here is from genome assembly GCA_034641835.2 of Pinus albicaulis. Taxonomy (NCBI): domain Eukaryota; kingdom Viridiplantae; phylum Streptophyta; class Pinopsida; order Pinales; family Pinaceae; genus Pinus; species Pinus albicaulis. The sequence continues at coordinate 733,802,189 of CM076584.1, read as the reverse complement.
TTCTACTAGAACTGCCCAATTTTTGGCCAAAGCGTGTACGGAACTCGTGAGACATGTTGGTTAGGGGCTTCCTAGGCACGAAAGCCCTGAGAATCGAACCTCCCCGGGCACGAATGCTCTGAGAACTAAGCCTGGGCTATCTGAGGGGATGCATCGGAATGCATTGTGAATCTAACCTGGGCCAATTGTGGTAGACTCACACCCGCTCACTGCAAGACCACGGCCGAACCGCGATGGCTTGAGCCAAGTGTTCTTTAAGCTCTTTAATTTTGACTGCAAACCGAGTATTCGTATAGCTCTTTAATTTTGTGTTTCCAACGTTTCATGCATTGAAGACCCTGTGCCATCGCGATCAGAAAACTAATTTTCGTTGTTCTAAGTATGAAGAATTTTGTTGCTGCTAGTGCTTGATATAGACACTCCGTCTTATACCTGTATTTGTTCGTATATGCCGAATTTATTGTCTGAATGCAAGAATTTTGTTCCTGTTTGATTTGTGTTTTACATTAAACAGACAACGTATCAGACAGCAAAATCCTCAGCTACAGAGTCTACATCAAACCAGCTGCAGTCACATCAGCAATTTCTGCCCTCTTCAGGAGGAATCCATCTTCCCGCAAATTCTCCCGCATCTGGAACTGGGGCTTCTAGTAAGCCACGTTTGAGATGGACTCCAGAGCTCCATGAGAATTTCGTAGAGGCAATTAATAAACTCGGCGGTGCTGAGAGTGAGTAAATTTACAATTTAGAAACGAGTCTAAAGAATTTTTTTCTTTTTCGTTTTGGTCAGGGTTAGTAAACTAGGCATGCTGACAGTGAGTAACCTACAGCATATAATTGAGTAAATTGATTAGAATTCTCCTCTTTCTTTTCTCCTGCCCCTTTTTTTCCTATTATGCATTATGCTTTATGGAGGGGCTTCATTATTATGACAATGCCATGCACATGTAGGAGCAACTCCAAAAGGTGTTTTAAAGCTGATGAATGTGGAGGGCTTGACAATCTATCACGTGAAAAGCCATTTGCAGGTATTTTTTTTCCTTTATTTTTCATTTCTCTTATGCTTTCCTAGCTTAGAGAAATTATTTGACTTGTAGATCCAGTTTTGGAGGGTTAATCTGCTCTGTTCCCAAACTGCAGAAGTATAGGATCGCAAAGTATATTTCCGATTACACAGATGGTAAATCCAAAAGCCCTATTCCTTTTCATAAGCTAAATGAATGTTTCGCTTGGAGCAATAATTTTATGGGATAGAGATTACCATTGGATTCTGTTATTGACCTTATCTAATACCTATGATCACCCACGGTATGAGTGTGACATATAGTTAATTTGCAAATCCGTTTTTTATTTTGTAAGGTTAGGCAGTTTCTATTAACTTCCAAGAAGAGGGTTACATGACTGCTTTTTTTCTACTGGTCTGCCACTTGGGAAACCAGATCAGTTGTAAAAGATTCAAAATTTTTGCATTGCTTATCGCCGAGGCAATCAGTCTGTCACTTAAATCGTAAAGACAATTAAAGCATTTACATAGCCTGTAATTAACTATCATAGACAAAAGTTAAAATATAGGTAACTCTGAAATTGTAAACCAAAATATAGACTTTAGAGGTGGCTCACTTGATCATGTCATGCCGTGGGAGAGTCCACCTGGATTGGTGGGGGTGAGTGGCTGTCATCATCAGAAGGGGAAAAGATGATGTCTGCTTGTTTTTTGGCCAGGACAGAGACTTTCCTGTCTAGCTTCTCAACTTTCTCCAGCATTTCTATCATGCAGACCAAGACCTCCTGCTATGTGTTAGATCATTCAATGAAGACTCTACCAATAACCGTTTTGATGTGCCAATAAAGATTGACAACTTGCAATTTGCAAATCTGTTTACTCAAGTCTAATGGCGTGTTATAGATGAGCAATAAGATTTGCACAAACAAACCTCTTTTTAGGGATCCTTTATGTTGGCATCTAGGCCCCCATAGCAACTTCATACCATAGTTAGCAACATACGGTACTACTATTTGATGACATAGCAAAGACCTTGTGATTCCTATATGGCTCCAACAATTCCCTACATAATGAAGGGTTACGAGATATAATATCAACACTTCAGAACTGCCATGTACATCTGAAAATATTACTTACCTTATATTCGAGTGTAATAGCCAAGTCCTTGTGATTCCTATATGACTCTAACAATTCCTTATATAATGAAGGGTTACAAGACATAATATTAACACTTCAGAACTGCCATGTACATCTGAAAATTACCTATCTTATATTCAAATCAGGCTGGCAGGATGCACAACTCTGATTCCATTTGAATGTTCCTTCCTTGGGACCATGGTTGCTTGGGAGCGGGAGCGGGAGTGCCATTTTCAAAAGCTCCCAGTCTGGAGCGTTTTGGGGAGCGTTTTTTTTAAATATATATATATTTTTATATTTTGATACATATATGTCAACAAAAGCATGTAGAATGATGAATTAGACATAAAAAACATAAAAACATAGATTGAATCATATAACATTAATCATCTAGAAGTTATAATCTTCATCAACCACTCCCACAAGTTGGAAACATACAACATATTGACTCTTGAGTCTCGCGAATCATCAAGCGAATCATCAATCTAAAGGTTTCAAGCTTTCAAAATTCAATATATAACATTTATCATCATTGATTTCAAATTTCAATATATATCATTTATCATCATTGATATATATCATTTATCATCATTGATTCATTGATTTCAAAATTCAATATATAACATTTATCATCATTGATTCATTGATCACCGTATAACTTTCATGAAGCATCATATTCATAATTCATAATGACTTACAAACTTATAAATGCCAACTTCAAAGTTTCACCTTTCAAATTCAAACTTCAAACTTAAATTGTCATTAAATATGAAAGAGTCAAGTTTCAACTGTTCAAGAGTTATAAAAGATAAAAACTACTAGAAAATAGAAAAGACTAGCAAACAACAAATCTATTTTATCTATTGGCTGGCCCCTTGCCACACCCACGATAAATGTCTAATTTGTGAGAACCACGAGGCAATGGTGGTCTTCTAGTACTCTCAGGAGTACCACGTCCACGACCATGACTAGAAGGCGGAGGGAAACATGAGGATGTAGGTGGACGCTGAATCTGCAAAGGAACAATAGTTGGATATCGAGCATTGGCACTGGCACCCGCACTGCTACTGGATGGTGGGACTGGCCCTGTGTGTGGCGGTGTTGTTGATGCTTCATCATCATCCCTCAAAAGTTCTGCTTCCAATTCTTCCATATGTACAGTGCTGTCCTCCAAATTATCATCCTCTGGGTTGTTGTCCCAGACTTTATATGATTGATCCTCATATGCCCGATCATAGTGATGATTCAACAACCTCAAGTTGTAATGCACATAAACCAAACTTTCAGCTCAGTTTTCATTCAGCCTGTTTCTTCTCACATTATGTATGAAGCTATAGGTGCTCCAACACCTCTCTGCAGAAGAAGTATTCACAACTTGTGAGAGAACTTTTTTTGCCAACTTTGGCAAAAGTCCCATGCCGCCATATGCTTCCCACCATGTGAGAGCAACAAATCTGTCTCTGTCTTCCATTGCATGGAAAGAACCAAAGTTACCAGTGCAACTGAAGTATCTGCCTAATTCAAGGCGCAATCTAGCACACTCATCCCTCTCGGGGACCAACTTGTCTAATGCCTTAATGTACCCCTCTTGTACCTTTGGATCTGTGTGAGGTTTGATCCTAACCCCACCTCTAGGTGCAGGTTGGCCCAACTAAGATGGAGAGTAGTATTTTGGCATAAGGATATATGCCAAGGCATGTAGTGGAACATAGAGTTTATTCCATCGTGCACACACATAGCTGTGAATCATTGCATACAAGTTGGGATCATTATCCTTAACAACATCTTTTATTTGTCCCAAAATGCTATCTATCTGCTCATAAACCTCCCCAATCACTTGTTTATCTGTATCTGAAAAACGAATCATGTGATAAATGGGCTTGGTGAAATTCAAAATTTCCCTCACACGTGCCCAGAACAAAGGGTCAAGGGCGGTCTCCTCCACATGTTCAAAATCTTACCTGTCAACTATTGTTGCTGCCCTATCCTTTAATACCTGCCAGTGTGGGTTTGATACCATTGCAACCAATGACTCTCTTACCTTTAAAAGGCGCCTGAAGGTGAGGTAATAGCTAGCAAATCTAGTCTTTGCTATCTTCAACAACTCCAATTTGGAGTGAGTACGGAAAAGCCCATGGGTATTGCTATGATTTGTAATAAATCTTATCATTTTTTTACCTCTCTTGGACAAATCACCAAGCCATTTGAATTGAGGTTGTTTGTTTTTAATGATATCATGCATCAAAAGGTTCATTGTGTGAACCAAACACCCAGACCAAAATATGTTGGGGTATTTATCCTCAATAATTGCTCCTGCTGCCTTACGATTAGCAGCATTATCAGTGATGATTTGAATGACATTGTATGGCCCAGTATTTTCAATTATTTCAAGTAATGGTTCTGCAATGTTAATGCCTGTCTTGAATTTGTCTGAATAATCATATGCTGAAAGGAATATTGCACCACTAACCAACATAGCCAAAACACTTATCAATGTCTTTCATTTTACATTGGTCCATCCATCAGATACAATGGACACCCCATGCTCATTCCAAGAATTTGTCATCCTAGCCAAAGAATTGTTTGTTTTAGCTTTTTCATGATCAAGTCCCACGGTTCTAGCCTTGTCATACCCAGGGCTCCTGTATCCTTTGGGGGCATCATTAATGGCAAAAACCATTTCATGCCAATAAGGTGAGCGAAGAACATTGAATGGCACCTCACATGCATATAGAAACCGATTTTTTTTTGAATTCACATCATTCCTACACCCTTTGTCAAGGAAATCGGATATGGTTCTATGCCTTAAGGAGATGTTTGGTCCAGGTGTGCCTCCATATCCACTGCCATGGGTGGAAGTTGATGGACTTCTTTGTCCATGATGTGATGGACCTGATGGTGTATAAGAATCAATGAAACCCATAGATCTTTTAGATCTCTGTAGGGCAGCCTCCTCTTCCTTTCTATATTTCTCTCTCTGTGTTGCTGGCACACTTACACAAATTTTGATTCCTAGATTTTTGTCTCCATCCCCTGGCATTTTCCCACAAAGGTGCCTTCTGGCACAAGTGTATGAACCTGTGTATTCTTTATTGCAATGGGGGCAAAGAAATTTAGTGGTTCCACCACCTTTCCCTCCTTCTTGCCTTTGAACATATTTCCACAAAGGTGTTTGACTTTGGTCTTGTCTAGTTGGGGTCTCTGTGGCCTCATGTTCTCCACTCTCCCCTTCCTCCTCAGCATACTCCTCCTCCTCTTCAGGATTTTCATCAAATCCACTATAACCCACTTCTTCATCCTCCTCTTCTCTAATGGGCCTCTTTTTTCTACTCTCCAACACCATTATTACAAAGAAAGGAACCAACATGAAGAAAATCCCTAGCCATATAGCCATGATGTTTCAAGTTTCAAGTTTCAAGTTTCTAGCTTGCAAAAAAAATGGAGGAATGCCAAATGGGAATAGGAAATGCAACATAGGAAAAAAACAATTCAATTTTTCACTTTTCAACACACTAAAATGCAACATTGAGAAAAAAATCAAGTTTTCATTTTTGAACAACTTAAAAATGATTCCTAGAAAATAAAAAACTAGATTAGAAGACCTATCTCTTTCTTGCAATCCTCCTCTTGCTCTCTTGCAGCTTGCTCCTTGCTCTCTCCTTGGCATTTCCGCTCTCCAAACTCTCAAGCTCTCTTGCTCTCCAACTCTCAAGCTCTTGCTCTCACTCTCAAACTAAAACAATAAAAACCAAATGAAGAGGGTGGGATTTTATTTATCCAACCCCTCCTCTCTCCCTCCCTCCCACCCTCCCTCCCAAAAAAAATCGGAATTTGACATCCAATTTTTTTTTTTTTTTTTTACACATCGGGGAGCGTTCGGGAACGAACGCTCCGGAGCATTAAAAAAATGCTCCCAAATCGTTTTTTTAATGGGGGAAGCGCTCAAGGAGCGTTCACTCCCAAACGCTCCCTGAAACGCTCCCGAAAAAACAAGGAGCGTTTTTTCAGGCTCGGAAGCGCGCTCTCGAGCGCTCCCAAAGAGCTCTCGAACAGAGTGCGTTTTTGGGAGTGTGGATCCGGGAGCTTCCCTGCAACCTTGCTTGGGACTGCCCAATCAGCCAAGGTCCAATAGAACAATTTCTAAATGCGCCAAATTAAACTTGTACAATAATCAAAATGCTCATTGAAGCCTTCCGTCAAACACCTAACATACATCCAACCACTACACTGTGCATTAACTCATTGAAACATTTCGTCAAACAGTTTGTGAACAACCATTTTGGCAAACAAATTATTCAAACAGCTCTCCTGTAGATAAAGGGGCAGCATTTTGACAAATATTTTACCTGCAAATTAAATAGAAACCCTCAACATCATTTGCACAGTAAATAAAGTAACTGCAACTCAACACTTACTATATTAAACTGAAGGAAAGATTCTCCTGTCAATTCTGGTTACAAAATATCATGGAAACCTGAAAATGTGCCTGTAGGTAATAGGGATTGCTGAGTTTGATTGCTGTGTCTGCACAAGAAGATTTGGCCCTTAGAGCTGAGTTATTCCACCTCCAATTCCCTAATGTTTCTCTATTACCCTGCTGCCATTGATAAACCATTCAACTGTCCAGCAAACAAAGCAACTTGGCCTGGTGGATTATGTGGATTATGGGCTGCTTAAACATATATTTGTCTTGTCCTGGCTATGGCACAAGGTGGCTGTAGTTTTAAGACAGAGAATGCTGCTATTTAGTAAGTTTGCTCCCAGAGAGAAATCTGCTATCCAAGAGTGATTCTCCTTCCATTACAGAAGTTACCCTTTAAATAGATCTCCAAGATAACCAGCGCTGCCTCCTTCAAAATATGGCACCTTAGCCTCTATAATATGACAGATTTAATCCCCAAAAATTAATAGGCTTGGCCTACCTTGCACTAATGATGTTGTACTCACAATTTATAAATCCCTCATTATTATAATTGATCTCTAAGTTAAAACAGTTTGCTATGCTGAACTTGACCCCTGGATCAATGAAAACCACAACCCTCACTATAATATTCTTTATTTCAAATCAACTCAACCTTGCATACAAAATGGAGATCTTCTCACGAATAAAATTAATGAAATCTCATAACAAAATTAAAACCTCAAAATTCTGGCAAACCTATCTTGCCAATCAATATGCTCTAATGAGAAATCTGCAATGATTCCTCTTTAGATTAGCTAGGGTTTATAGTTTCAACTTTCAACATCGAAAACAAATTTTCTTAGGGATAGGGTTTTACCCCTTCCTTAAGCCACAAGGGCCTAAATAAAATAAGGGAAATCATCCATCCACCCCCTAAAGAATGAGAGGTCCCTTTTATAATCTTTTGCCATCCCAACACCATGGGTAAATATTCCATGGGTGCCAATACCATGGGCAAGTATTCCTTGGGAACCAATACCATGGTCAAGTAAATACATAATCATTGACTTTATTAAGTTTACCTTGTTCTCATAGCCACATTTTAATCTAATTAAATCAATTATTGCCCCTGTAGTGATCACTTGGAAAGGGACATAATAGTAACCTCGAGATTACCTGTCTTCAAGCAATACCATAACTTGCATATCAATATCCAGGTCCCAAATGTACCACTGTGTCACTCCATACCACTGTACTATCCAACCATTAATAAATCCCTCTATACCTAGGTCCCAAACATGGCTGCTTGGGAGCAGAAGCGAGAAGTTGTAGTATACTTACGGGGGATAATATGGGGTACAGAGGGAGGTCATGTTTCGTCCTTGAAACATGAGAAGAACACAAATAATATGATCTACTCAAAAGATTAGTCCATTGGTACCATGCACGTGCATCTAGCCATCCAAGAGAAAGGTGAACACTCGATCTAGCCAATGCCTCGCTTGTTTGAGATGAAAGCTGATTCTTGTGGTTCCTCTGTGTTGATGTGTTGTGGGTGGATTGTCACACTTCTCTGTGTCTTCCAGGGGTTGTCGTCCTTGTTGCTAATTCTTTGTCACCTTGCTGGTTGTTGTCTTGCTGGGTGGTGCGGGTGGTAATATGCTCAAGTTTTAACTGATGGTGTATCTTTTTTCAATTCCCCACCCGATGCAGCCTGAGTGGTATCAGGTTCCTTTAGTTTCTTGTCTTCCATTATTACTTCCACCACAAACTCCTCATCTGATGTATAGTACCTGTAGAGTTCTCTACTTGGGCCTCCTTGGGCTCTACCTGTTTACTGATGGAAATATCCTGTAATGTAATTTTCTTCTTTTTATACCAGAGCTTCAAGAATTTCTTCTGCACATTAATATTAATAGTACTTGTTACCACACAAACCAATAGGAGACCTAAAAGGGGTTCCTAAGAGGGCAACTGCTAGGTTAAGGGCAACGACGGAGACTTAGCCCACTGTCACCATAGCTAAGGCTCTCTGCTCTTTACGGACTTTCACCGATGAGAGGAGTCTCGATGTTTTTGGGAAGCCACCTCTAAAGGATATGTTAATGAAAAGACGTGAGGTGACCCCTTAAACCCTTTCCTAGGATAGTATAAGGAGTGAGACTTGCTTGCCTTTTGAGCAAGGGACTTGATCTTCTCGGGGTAGAGGGGGGGAGGATTGGAGGGCAAAGATGAAGGGTACAACTTGTGGATGTAATTCCCAATTCCTAGAATCCTATAAGATCTCGGATTCCCAAATAGTCCTTAATGAATAATCTTTAACAACAAATGGGACCACACGGGACGAAGTGGACCCAGCCCAGGTTCGGGGATGGAATATAGGAACCAATGATGCTCCTATCCCAGACAAGGTGAGGGAAAATGATCAAACAAAGATTTTTACTTCAAAAGGTCAAATTGATCCTGCCAGGTGCTAGCCTTGGGAAACACAGGGCAAAACTTGGTCCTAGAGCTAGGGCTTGAGGTACTAGGAGATTCCATTGTCGGAATTGGCCAAAATTCGGAGGAGAGTGAGAGGACCCACCAGCGCAGTTGCCTCTAGAAGATCGAAGTTTTCCCTTGCCTAGATTCTCGGGTATTTGATGCCCTAGGTAACCTAATGGGGCTAGACTTGGGGAAAAGGGGAAAAATGTGAAAAATAGGGGAAATTGACCACCTTTTTGTGAGGGAACAGTGCCTAATTCACTTGGGGATATGGAGTCAAGGATAATAATGAATAAGAATTTGGTTTCTTGTTCAAGGAGGCCCAAAAAGTCAGCTTCGTCCAATGTTAAGGGAAAGATAAGAAAAATGACCTTCAAGCATTTATACTTCATACAAATGGTGCAAGCTTATCGAGATAAAATGATCTCTAGGACATTTCATTCTTCCAACAATGGCCCATACATAGAATAAGCTAAATGGACACATAATTCCACATTTCAATCATGCAACAATTAGCCCTAATTATAGCGAGACTCAGTAGTATGCAGCAACAAGAATAATAACATCGAATTTACACTTACAATGTTAGAGAGTCTATCCAACCAGCATCACATTTGCACATAAGAAGCTCCAAGATAGAAATAGCCCAAATCCATACATCAAAATTAATTCATCATCCAAAAATCTTTACCAAGGAAAAAATGCGAAATTCTCTTAAGAGAGAAAGAGATTCCAAGTGAAGTGATGATCCAAATGAATCCAACTAACATCAATTTATACCCCTTTTAGGAGTTCGAATTAGCCTATGAGCCTACATTAGCCCCTAATAATAAAATAATGTGCAAACAAAACCACTTTTGGTGACAAGCCCACCAAACTAGCTCACAAAATGGAATAATAAGCCTTTGGAGGTCAAATAATAATATGTGTATGTCGTGGGGCCCTCCAAAGGCCTAGTAATATCCAGAAGTGCCATAATGATGAATAAATTCCTCAAAATACGATGGACAAGGGGGTGGCCCCTTGTTCTCCAAGTAGTAGACCTATGGTGCGCCCAATGGGTTTGGGGGCACACCAATGACCCCATGGGTCTCCATATGAGTCGAAGATGCCCGTGGATCCTCTGCAAGGGCTAGAGTGATGGAATGAACGCTACCATGACATCGTACAAGTCTTGGGACACTTGTCAAGAGTGTGGGGCTCCTATGGGGCCTGCTAGGCATAGTGTACCAAACACATCATCATCATCCCAAAAGTGGATCGCTGGTAGTCTCTAAACATCAGTGGGGATCTGTGGAGTGCTGTTTGTTGCTGTGGAGGCCCATGGGTCTCTATGCACACCCTATATATGCCAATGTAGCCATCTGGGGGTTAAGACCCTGTATAGGGAGACCAAACCCAAATGGAAACCACTTGCAATCCTGTACAAGATCCAATGTATCCCCTAGCCTTCTTGTACAACAAGTCATTAGATTAATCGTGTAAAAGAGCTTACAAACCATGGATAACAAAATGGGCACTTCACAATGACATGCCCTTTCGTAGTGGGCTTTGGCATGTGCTAGTGTCTCCATGCTCCAAAGGGGGTTAGCCAAGTACCTTATTAGGTGGTTTAAGCCCTTAAAGGGGATAGTATGTCCAAGGTACATCCCTCCAATGGGGGTGGCAAGTGATAAATAAGTGAAATGGAGTAGGGAATGAGAGGGGTAATCCTGGGCCACATATTGGGGCATAGGGGCAGTTAGATAAGGGGAAGCCCACACCTGGGTATATAATGTGTAGGAGGGAGCAATCGTGGCACATGAGGTACCCCGACCTTGATTTTTCCACCCTTCTTTATATGCCTTTTGCCTTTTATGAATTTTCTTTAATTAACTGCTCAGGGCTCAAAGGACATGAGCATGATGTATAAGATATAACAATGATTACCCCCTTTAGGTAGGGCGGTTTATTGCCCTCCAAGGGTTGGGACAATCATGGGTTCCTGAATGAAGGCAGGTCATCTAGGGCCTATGGAACCAGGGTGATGACCATGGCTATGGAGTAGAGCTCATGTATTGGCTTTTGCCCATGTGCTAATTATTTTTGTCCCGACCATCTTTTGCATTTTCTGTTACAATTTCCTGTTAAGTGTTGCCAATTATGTTTTTTGTTTTTCTTTTAACTGCTTCAACCTTCGGGGCATCATTCCAGGCCTGACCCAAGATGGGGGCAAGGGGATAGGGAGGTTGACTCTATGCGGAACCCGGGAGGCAAGGCAATGTGGACCCAGGTGGGAGAAATGATGAACAAAGCAATGTGGACCTAGGTGGGAGAAATGATGAATGGTGGTATAGTGAGTGGAAAGGGAATAATATATGCGGATGAAGGAGCGGGACCACACACCCAAAGTCGGGGTTTCCCAAGTAGTACCACCCTAGAACCAAATGGTCAATAAAGGAGATCCCACGGGACTAAGATCTAAGGGTAACATCCAAAAGAGATCAAGGGGACAGGAGCACAAACTAAGCCCACTCTTTCCGCCAAATCCCCCCATCAATCCATGTCCAGAAGTATCCATGATAAGTAAACCCAATACTCAATTACCAAATGACAAGACATACCTTTAGATTCAGGAGCCCCACCTTCAAACATACGATCAATACAGATGGGTGAGGGACCACATGGTTGGCTCATGTCACGGAGAAATGGCACAACGAGCTAGTAGGAGGCTGCAAGGGGTTGTTGGCTGTCGACTGAGGTCCATCATGGAGAAAAATTTCTCCTAGGCATATCACCCACGAAGTTGTGGGTAACAAGATCAACAGATTCTATCCAAGGGTGTCCCAGAACAACATCCACAACAGCCATATCTTAAGCATAAAAATTAGAATGCAACACATAATTATCCATAGAAATCTTTAAATCTTTATTAATTTGAACATCTTCATTATCAACCTATGTGTTTTCAATATGTTTTGTTGGAACTTGCAATTTTTTAGCCAAATTAACATTGATACAATTATGGTTGCAGCTAGGAATGATAGACACAATGATGTTCTCTTTCTCAATACTTCCATGAACCTGTAATATGGAAAGATTAGTAGAAAAGATGTCTTTATGTCTCTTAGTGTCCTTCTTCTAAAGATGAAACGCTTTGTCTAAGAGGATTTTTTCAAAGTCTTCATCATAAAGTGTCGCCATTGTTGATTCTCGGATTGTTGGATTGCAGCACCTGGACTCTGTGTTTAGTCCCAAATTTTGTAGGGAGGCTTAGACACATGTATTCCAAAGAACCTAGAAAGCATTTTGGAAATTTCACCCTGATTGTGTTTTATGGAAATAATTAATTATTTTTAATGGGACCCTAAGTCTAAACTTAGGAAATTAAAATAATTAAAGGGTATTACTAAAACAGGGTCTGAATCTTCTAGAAAAAGGCAGAGATCAAGTCAAGTTAATCTTAGCCATTGATTAGCGATTTAATCTCAGCTGTTGAAGTCTCAA